>CM046879.1:433756996-434356996 GCA_025667525.1 Glebionis coronaria | reverse complement strand
TAGTTGAATTTTTCGTCTAATTTTAAAATTAATATTTTTTCGTAAAGTTCAAGTTTTATCTTTTATTTAGTACCCGCTTTAGGTTTTGCCTCGTTTAGCTTTAAAGTACCATTTTAGTTTTATTCTCTCCTTTTTCATTTAGTAAACTTTATTTTCGAGTCGATAGTTAATTCCTTCGTTTACTTTTATTTTTATTAATTGTTTCGCTTTAAATTCACGTTTTATCATTTATATTGTTTTGTTTTTATTAATTAATCGCTTTTAGTTTATTGTTTTTATTTTGTGCATTTACCTTTTAAGTAGAATAGATAACCAAACCATTTTATTTTCCACCAAGAACAACTGAGTCGCACATTGAACCGAAAATCAATTCGATTAGACACCGAGAAAACGAACTTTTTCAACTAGTAAAATCTCTTTATTAAAATGGCGCCGCTGCCGGCTCTTTTCGTGAAGATCGAAGGTTTTTTGTGAGTGACGCGTTGGATTTTGGGATCCGTTCACTTCTGAACGTTATTTTTCGTGTTCAACAATTTTCAAAAATCCAAAAACATTTGAAAAATTATAAAGCATTTCTTTTTCAAAGTTTTGCACCAAAAGTATTCTTCTTGCTTATCTATCTTTCTTTATGGATTTTTATGTCCATTGCGTCCGGTGTGGGAAACAATTATCTCGGAACAACTCTTGCCAATGGTGTACATGTGAGCGGTGTGGAAACGATATCGACTACACACAATCCGGATTTTGTCCCTTGTGCAACTCGACTAATTCATTCTTTTTGAACCCACATCCTGTTCCCCCGTGCATCTATTGTGGAAGCGATTCTCATTGGCATGTTTCGTGCCCGGTTCGATACCCGTATGGTCACGAGCAAGAACCGGGTTACAATTATATCAATGAAAATAGCTATCCACAAGACGCACCCAGTATTTTTCCTCACCCGTTTTGCAACAACTGTGGGGGTCCTCACGAAAGTTTTCACTGTCCTACAGGGGATCACAATTACTATCATTATACCTCTCCCAGTTTTGACCAACCCCTGCAATACCCAATTGATCATCAGCCTCGTCACGGGATGAGTTACCAAGAACCAATTGACGATCTTGCTACAGACTTTCAAGAACAAAGAAACGATCTTGTTTCAGCTTTTCAAGAACAAACGAAAGAGCTTTTACACACGCTGCAAACCTGTATGGAGTCATTTTTACAGCAGCGAGATCAAACGAGTACTCATATCCCTGAGCTTATTATTAGCCCTTTAGGTATTGAGGAGAGCGATGACGATATTGAGGTTATTTTCGACGAGGAGGAATTTCTAAAGCAACGTAAGATTTCTCCCATTCCTCCTTCGTCTATTGCTATCACACCCGAGGAGCCCGTTGGCTCTCTCATAATGGAGGATCAGCATCTTGACATTATCTCGGCTATGGAATCGGACAAATCCTTAAAGTCTAGTGTCGAGGAACATGTCGTCATCCCAAGTGACCCCATTCCTTTTATGACTCCTTCACCTACTCCTCCAAATGATACTACTCCTCATAGTAGTTATCTGGATATGGATGTGTTATCTTATGATTCCGACTATACTTTTAATTCTTTATCGGGTTCGGATGAGGATAACTCTCCTATTTTGAAAAACCTGACTTTTGAGAATCATGATAATGATATTAATGATTTTTCGGATGCTTCACTCCTTCGTGATGATGATTTTCACATTCCTAAGATCGATGAGTTTCTTGATATTGATACACCCATGGAGTACATATCTGGGTATTTTGATGTGGAGGGAGATATACTTTTTCTTGAGGATTTATTACACGATGACACTATACCTTCTATCCTTCCCGACCAACCCATTTATGATGCCAAAGAGAACAAAGACCCGAGGGTTCCGACTATTAGTGTTTTGACACCTACTTTTTCACCCCCGATGTCTCTTGTTGATTTCACATTTGAGGGTGATTCTTTTATGGTTGACACCGAGTTGTCTTGCTATACCCTTAATTGTAAGAAACTTTTGCTTAAAGGAAACCCATCTTTCTTATACTTGTTTGCTATTGCCACCTTAGGGTCTATTTCTTTTAGAGATGGAAACTATGTATTTGACCCTGGTGGAATCTTATGGGGTTTTCCTTAATTGGGAGGTTATTTCACTTTATCATGGAGAGTTTTTCTTTTACGGGTAAATCTTTTTTCTCTCCATGATCGCTTCCCCATGGACCATTTAATTCGGGGACGAGTCAGGCTCGTGACTCGGTTAATATAAACAAGCGCTTTTTGGGAGGCAACCCAATTATCTATCTTTACCTGTTTTCACCATAAGTGTAGGGGGGAGCCCCGTTGGTGTTTCTTGCTTTCTTTCTTATCATGTGTAGGGATTAGAGCTTCAAAGACACACCCTTGATGACTTTTGACGAACCGTGATTCAGTGTTCCCTTCTTCCCGGTTCTATCCTAAACTCTTTTCGATTCACTATTTTATATTTCTCAATATTAAAATAGGAATCTCTTTAGTTGTCTTTTCCTTAACGAGATTTAAACAAAGTTCACAATGTCCTAAGTGTAGGGGAGTTTACTCCCACATGCTTAAACATTGAGGACAATGTTTATATTAAGTGTAGGGGGGACTTCTATCGAAGTTAAGTGGCCTTTTCCTTGTATTTGTCCTCATTTTAACCGGAAAATCGATTTTTCGACATTTTTCAAAATTTTTAATCTATTTTGGCCTAGTTGTAGTCTCCTTTATTTTTGTTACTTTCTAGCATTTTAATAAAATGGTTTTAGCAAGTTTAGATATCTTAGATATATTAGGCCCGTTGTGAATATTTTGACTAACCCGAGTTTACTTATCCAAGTTCACTCTAGCTAGTATCCTTAACCATGTAGACCTTAATTGGTTTATTAGGCTAAGCATCTACGAGGCTCATTCCTTGAGATTTTAAATTGTGGAGAACGAGAAATGATAGAGTTGGTTACAAGTTTGGTATTCTCTCATTAACTTATGTGAGTTAATTATGATCTTTTTCTCCCATCACTTGCTAATAAATTATCTGCAATAAGTAAGGTCGTACGATTTGAAAAGTTACTTAGCTTCTAGCCCAAGATCGTTTAAAAGTTGCTCGGTAATGATAAGAGTTCATAGCCAAGGCATAACTTATGAAGCGGGGCGCGAAGATTGGCGAGTCCGAAAAGGCCCTAACAAGGCATGAGGATTCCATTTTATTGCTAAAGATCCAAAAGTGATGTGAAAGGCATTATTCCCAAAATCAATATGAAGGATCAAGACTCACGACGAAAAGCAATCAACTCCCATAAAGAGCATGGAGAAGTCTATCCGAAAAGACCCTAACAAGGTATGAGGATAAATAGATCCAAGTCTGAAAAGGAGGCGGATCGTTGTATCTCAAAATCCCAAATAGAGATTGAAGAAATAATCATGAAGTCGTGGTCAACAAAGTTGGAGTACCTCTCAAAAGTCTCCAAGTGAAGAAACTCTATGAACGATGAGAAGACCATTATCTCAAGCACGTCTATCAAGATATGAAGTATGAAGTACATGCCAAATATCGGCCCGAGAAAGGTCTCAAATCGTGAACCAAGTTATGCCAAGATATGAACTTTTTGATATCCCGAGAAGCAGTTTTAAGAGATTTTGTCCTTTAGCTAACTATTGATCAAATCATCCTACTTTGCTTTCAGCCTAAATAAATTATCGAAATAAGTCAACAATGCATCCTCGTGATCTTTCAAGACATCAATAAAATATAAGAGATACTCGTAGGAATAAGGGATTTTAAGTGATTAATTGAACCACATGAGTAAATGTTTGTTATGCTAACTTGTACTAACAATGATCTTGTTTTTAAGCTTGGCATGGGGAACGTGAAACTTGAGGGTGATGAACATTCATGACAACAAGCCCTAATGTAAGTCTTAGATTTCTTTACAAGTTTCTTCCTTGTTGCATCTTGTTATTTTCTATCTTTTTGATTTTCCTTAGTTGTTTAATAAAGGCCAAGGTAGGTTGATTATGATGGAAAATGTAAAACGTGCTTTGTAACTAATGCATTGCATGAGGACATTGCAATGGTTAAGTGTAGGGGATTTGATAGGTGTGAAAACACCCATCTTTTTACCACTTAATTACAATAATAACCAAGCCAAAACGTGTATTTTAAGTCGTAAATGTCAGAATTATGCGTGGTTTGTGTTTTTATTGTGATTTAGGACGAAAAGGTGAAAAGTGGAGAAAACACGGGCATTCACAGGCTTTTATCGAAGGAAAAGACGAAAGATGAAGTCGAAAGATCAAGAGTGGAAAAAGAACGGAAGTCCAAGACCAATTCTGAAGATTTATCGAAGAAAAAGTCAAAGACGGAAGTTTACTAAAAAGCCGAAGAACTCGAGTCTAATAAATAAATAAATTATAAGACGAGTTTAATTAATTCCGAGACAAAGTCGATAAAGTCGAAGAACTTAAAAGACGAGAAGACGTGAAGAAAGAAAGAAAGAGGAGGCAACACATGCACCTCCCCATTTCCTATAAATACCCTCCTAAACTCATTTAGGAGGGTTGGTTAGTTTTTATTTTAGCTTAGTTTTCTTTCATCTTTGTAGGTGATTCTAGAGAGAGAAAGTGACAGTTTCTCTCACTAGAATCCCAAGCTTTCATCTTCCTTTCTTGTTTTCGATCAAGTCTTTACCTTTGTTAATTTAATTCTTGTTTTAATCTTATTCTTATTCTACCTTTCTTAGCTTTTTATTTGTGCTTAATCCGAAATTTCTTTACACGATTTGTTTAAGCTTCACGTTTGATTTATTAAAAAGTTTATCTTTTTGTTAATCTTTAAGTTTTCATACGAATCAAGCTTTGAGCTTGACATGCTTAATGGCTTAATTTGTGTCTAGCTTATTTGTTTTAAGTTTTCTTAAAAGTTTTTATATTTTAAAGTTTGCTTATTTTGTGTTTGCTTATTTTGTGTTTTTATAAAGTTTATGAATTTCATCTTTTAAAAGCTTTCAAATTTATGTTTATCAAGTTGTTTATGTTTCTGTGTAGTAGCTTATTGGCCGTGCTTATTGATTTTCAAGCTTAAATTCATTTTCAGATTATTGCTTGTGCTCATCGCAATCTTTGGTTTCCACTTTCCGACGGGCGGCTTTTGTTCCATCGCAATAACCATTCTTGGTTCCACTTTGCGATGGCTTGTGTTTCATCCCCCTTATTCCGATCGGGATTGCGATCGCTCATTGCGATCGCATATTCCGACGGAGTTTAAGGTATATTGCGACGAAGTGCTGCCCAAATTTTGACAGCCACATTCGGATAGATTTTGGTGCTTTAGTTATTCCGACAGTTTTTATTTTTTTAGACATTCCGATAGAATTTTTGTTTAATATTCCGACAGTTTTTGTTCAATATTACGATAGCTTTTTCTAAAAAAAAATAATAAACATTCAGACACAATAATGAAAAATATTCCGATGGAAATGAATACACATTCCGATGGAAACTTCTTTACAACATTGCGATAGATTTAACAAAAGGTCCTACATGCCTGGCTGCTTAGCCATTTTGGCGCCAAGAATGAGCAGCTAGGCTGGCTGCTTCCAGCAGCTAGCCTGCCTGCTTGCTTGTTTATTAGTATTGTTCCGTAATTGTCTAGTTTTATCTGAAAGTTGTTCCGATTTTATTTCTGAAAGTTACGTATTTTTAGTTGAATTTTTCGTCTAATTTTAAAATTAATATTTTTTCGTAAAGTTCAAGTTTTATCTTTTATTTAGTACCCGCTTTAGGTTTTGCCTCGTTTAGCTTTAAAGTACCATTTTAGTTTTATTCTCTCCTTTTTCATTTAGTAAACTTTATTTTCGAGTCGATAGTTAATTCCTTCGTTTACTTTTATTTTTATTAATTGTTTCGCTTTAAATTCACGTTTTATCATTTATATTGTTTTGTTTTTATTAATTAATCGCTTTTAGTTTATTGTTTTTATTTTGTGCATTTACCTTTTAAGTAGAATAGATAACCAAACCATTTTATTTTCCACCAAGAACAACTGAGTCGCACATTGAACCGGAAATCAATTCGATTAGACACCGAGAAAACGAACTTTTTCAACTAGTAAAATCTCTTTTTTGCACCCGTCTCGGTTACCCCTAATTGGGAGCTACCCTTTGAGTTGATGTGCGATGCTAGTGATTTTGCTATTGGAGCGGTTCTTGGACAAAGAGTGAACAAACACTTCCAACCGATCCATTACGCTAGCAAGACAATGACGGGGGCACAATTGCATTATACGACAACAGAAAAAGAGCTTTTAGCTGTTGTCTATGCCTTTGAAAAATTCCGCCCCTATCTTGTCCTTTCTACCACCATTGTGTATACCGATCATTCCGCGCTAAAGTACTTGTTGACAAAGCAAGATTCCAAACCAAGACTTCTTCGCTGGGTTTTGCTGCTCCAGGAATTTAAAATCGAAATTCGCGATAAAAAAGGAGCAGAAAACCTAGCCGCGGATCATCTCAGTAGACTTGAGGATCCTTACCAGGGGGATCATCCGAACAAAGAAATCAATGATTCTTTTCCCCTGGAGACCTTAATGTCTATAAATTCGACTGCTGATGAAACCCCGTGGTTTGCGGACATTGTAAACTACTTGGCGGGTGGAATCCTCGTTGACGGGTTAACATCCCAGCAAAAGAAGAAGTTTTTCAAAGACATTAAGACTTACTTCTGGGATGACCCGTATCTTTTCAAACAATGTGCCGACTTGATTATTCGCCGATGTGTTGATGGACCGGCAGCTTTAGAAATCCTCGATGCTTGCCACAAAGGACCCACTGGTGGTCACTTTGGTCCCAACTACACCGCCAAAAAAGTGTTTGATTCGGGATTTTATTGGCCCACCATCTACCGTGATGCTCACGAGATGGTTAAACAATGTGATGCTTGCCAAAAACAAGGCACGATCACACATAAAGACGAAATGCCTCAGAATTTCATTCAAGAGTGTGAAATCTTTGATGTTTGGGGTATCGACTTTATGGGGCCATTTCCCTCCTCTAAAGGAAACAAATACATCCTTGTAGCCGTTGACTACGTTTCAAAGTGGGTTGAAGCCAAAGCTTTACCTACTAATGATGCAAGGGTGGTTTGTAACTTTTTAAAATCGCTGTTCGCTCGATTCGGCGTTCCTCGTGCCATTATCAGTGACCGCGGGACTCATTTTTGCAATGATCAATTTGCAAGAGTCATGGCAAAGTATGGTGTCAATCACCGTCTTTCCACCGCCTATCATCCCCAAACCAATGGGCAAGCCGAGATATCCAACCGTGGATTGAAGCGAATTTTGGAGCGTACTGTGGGAGAGCATCGTGCCGCGTGGGCCGATAAGTTAGATGATGCTCTGTGGGCTTTCCGTACTGCTTACAAGACCCCGATCGGTTGTACACCTTATCGTCTTGTGTACGGAAAAGCATGCCACCTTCCCATCGAGCTGGAGCATAAGGCGCACTGGGCCTTGAAGTGGGCTAACTTCGACATCAACAAAGCCGGTGATCATCGCAAGATTCAACTCAACGAGCTCAACGAACTAAGAAATGAAGCTTATGAGAACTCGCTGATCTACAAAGAGAAGACGAAGATCCTTCATGACGCAAAAATCAAGAACCGAGAGTTACACGTTGGTGATCAAGTCTTACTTTTTAACTCTCGGTTGAAGATCTTCTCTGGCAAATTGAAGAGCCGCTGGTCTGGTCCATTCACCGTCGCCAACGTCTTTCCGTATGGGACCATTGAGCTTTCTCAGCCAAATGGGCCAAATTTCAAGGTGAATGGCCAGCGTCTGAAATTGTACTTTGGTGAGGACATCTCTCAGAAGATGATTCCATCCCTCACCACGTTCCCCATGAACTAAATTTGGGTCGAGTCAGGCTCGTGACTCGATTATCAAAAACAAGCGCTCCTCGGGAGGCAGCCCGAGTATCTATCCTTTTATGTTTTTACCTCCTAAGTGTAGGGGGACCTACATAGGTGTTTGTATTTGTGTGGTGATGTGATTACAGGGATAAGTGCACTCTTGGAATCTTTGAAGAACCGTGCTCCCGTGTTATCCGAAATCCGATTCTATCTCTCAACTATCGTGATTCAATTTTTTCATACTCACATTTGAAATTGATCACTTTAGTCGTCTCTTCCTTAACTTGAGTTAACCAACGTGCACAATGTCATAAGTGTAGGGGAAACTTTTCCCACATGCTTAAACATTGAGGACAATGTTTATCTTAAGTGTAGGGGGACTTCTATCGAAGTTTTAAGTGGACTTTTCCATGAAAATGCCTTCAATTAACCGGAAAATCATATTTTTCCACATTTTTCAAATTTTTAATTAACTTTGGCCATTTAGTCGTAATTTTTAAATTTTTATCGTTGCTTTCATATGTATATATCCCGCAATAAAGTCAAAAATTTTAGTAAAGTGGTGTAGCTAGTTTTGAAATCTTTGACATATTAGGCCCGTTGCGTTTATTTTGACTCAACCCGAATAGACTTATCCAAGTTTATTCTAGCTAGTATCCTTAACCATGTAGACCTTAATTGGTTTATTAGGCTAAGTGTCCACGAATCTCATTACTTGAGATTTTAAATTGTGGAGGACGAGAAATGATAGAGTCAATTATAAGTCGGTATTCTTGCGCAAACTCACTCGGTGTAATTATTTGCCTATTCTCCCATCACTTGCTAATAATTTATCTGCAATAAGTAAGGTCGTACGATTTGAAAAGTTACTTAGCTTCTAGCCCAAGATCGTTTAAAAGTTGCTCGGTAATGACGAGAGTTCATAGCCAAGGCATAACTTATGAAGCGGGGCGCGAAGATTGGCGAGTCCGAAAAGGCCCTAACAAGGCATGAGGATTCAATTTTATTGCTGAAGATCCAAAGTGATGTGAAAAGCATTATTCCTAAAGTCAATATGAAGGATCAAGACTCACGACGAAAAGCAATCAACTCCCATAAAGATGATGGAGAAGTCTATCCGAAAAGACCCTAACAAGGTATGAGGATAAATAGATCCAAGTCCAAAAAGGAGGCGGATCGTTGTATCTCAAAATCCCAAATAGAGATTGAAGAAATAATCATGAAGTCGTGGTCAACAAAGTTGGAGTACCCCTCAAAAGTCTCCAAGTGAAGAAACTCTATTAAGATGAGAAGACCATTATCTCAAAGAACGTCTCTCAAGATATGAAGTATGAAGTACATGTCAAATATCGGCCCGAGAAAGGTCTCAAATCGCGAACCAAGTTATGCCAAGATATGAACTTTTTGATATCCCGAGAAGCAGTTTTAAGAGATTTTTTCCTTTAGCTAACTATTGATCAAATTGTCCTACTTTGCTTTCAGCCTAATCAAACTATCGAAATAAGTCTAAAAATGCATCTTCATGATCATTCTAAGACAAAAATAAAATATAAGAGATACACCTAGGAATAAGGGAGTTTAAGCATTTAATTAAGCCATGTGTGTGAGTGTTTGAATTGCTAACTTATAATAACAATGATCTCGTTTTTAAGCTTAGTTTGGGGAACGTGAAACTTGAGGGTGATAAATCTTCGTAGCACCGAAGCCCTAATGTAAGTCCTCGATCTCTTTACAAGTTATTTCCACATAAGTTATTTTCTATTCTCTTGTTTACATTAAAAATTTAATTTCTCTTAGTACTTTAAATTTTTGTTTAGTAGTATTTTAATAAGGCCAAGGTTGATTGATTATGAGAAAAGTGTAATTGTGCTTTGTCACTAAGCATTGCATGAGGGCATGGCAATGGTTAAGTGTAGGGGATTTGATAGGTGTGAAAACACCCATCCTTTTACCACTTAATTCTGGCTAAAACAAGACCAAAACACGTATTTAATATCATTTGTTTGGAATTATGCGTGGTTTTTGTGTTTATTGTGTTTTCAGAGCTAACCGGATGAATATTGAAGAAAACATGGGATTACACGGGTTTTATCAAGGAAAAAGACTCAAGACGAAGTCTATTGTCCAAGAGATGCAGAAGATTTGAAGTCATTGTGCCTATTTGAAGATTTATCGAAGAATAGAGCCAAAGATGGAAGATTCATATATGTCGAAGAACTCGAGTCTATAAAACAATAGATTATAAGACGAGTTGGAATAATTCACCGACACTTCTCAAGTCCAAAGTGGAAACGTTATTTAAAGATGCGTGAAGACTTAAGAAGAAAGAAGAAAAACAAGCCCAAATCAAAGCCCAATCAAAAGCCCATCACCACCATTACACACGCCTATATAAGGGCCTTACCTCACAAATTTTCACACACTTAGTTTTAGCTAGTTTTTAGTTTTTCATTTTTTCTCTAGTTTTAGAGAGAGAAAGTTCCAAACTTTCTCTCACTAAACTTTTCCTTTGATTTCATCTTTTAAATTTAAGCTTTCTTGTACTTTTGATTTCATTAATCTTAATCAAGTTTATGCTTTTAAGTTCTTTAAGCTTTTCCTACTTTTCTTGATTTGTCAAAATCCTTGATCCGATTGTTGAAATCCATACGGTTTGGATTTGGATGTGTTCGTGAATAGAGCTTGATCTTTTTAGTTTCTTTTTAAGCTCTACGTGAATAGGCCATAAGCTCTCCATGCTTATTGGTTTATTGCTTGTTGAAGCTTATTGTTTTCGGATTACTTCATAGTTTTAATCATTCACAAGTTTTGTTTATTAAGTTTAAAGTTTCTTGTTTTCAAAAGTGGTTAAATTTAAGTGTTTTGAGTTATTTAAGTTTCGGATTATATAGCTTATTGTAAGTGCTTATTGAACTTTTTGAGTTTCCACCATTTTTGGAAAATAGCTGCCTTTATTCCATCGCAATACGAGGGTTTTAACACATTCCGATAGTCTCCCTTCTCAGTATCGCAATAACCCAAGTGGGGTTTTACTTTGCGATAGGTTGTAAGTCCACCTATTCCGATCTGGGATTGCGATCGCATATTGCGATCGCACATTCCGACGGGGTTTAGGTCCTTTTCTAGACGAAACTCTGGCCAAATTTTATTTGCAACATTCCGATCTAGATCTTTCCGATAGTTTCATTCCGATCATCTTCATTCCAACTGCATCATTGCGACAGCTTGTATTTTGAATATTCCGATGGTGATTAACAAGGACATTCCGATGGACCATTTTGTACATTCCGATGCTTCTGATTTTATTGCATTCCGATAGTAGTAATTTTCATTATTCCGATAAGAACAAGTTTTTAAGCATTAATTCATTTAAGTTTTCAAAATAATTTTCTAATCTTTCCTTTACGTTTTCAAGCATTTACTTTCAACTTGTCAATTTAGTTTAATCTTTCAAAGCTTCAATTTAAGTATTATTAGTAAATAATAGACAAACAAACCAACTCCTTTTTATAACCAAGAACAAATCATTCCACTTAAAGCCGAGATCAATTCGAGAGGATTCCGAGAATCATATTTTGAACCCATTGCAAAACCATGTATCAAACGTTAACGTGAGCTTAAATCATGAGCTAGCACAAAATATGGTCTGAAACAACATCATAATGTGAACGTGAGATGTAAACGTGAAGGTGAACGTGAACGTGATCGTCACATGAGCGTGAGAAAAATTCGCGAATGTAAAAGTTCTATCTGACATGATTGTTGATGGGATACCGTGAAATCGTACGATTTATTGCTGAAATTCCTGCAGATTTGCTACTGCGTAGTCATTTTGGATAAAAGAAGACATATAGGCTGGTTAACAACGACTTAGATAGCATCATGCTCCTGTCTGAGGCTGTGGTAACTGACAATAACCTCCATGGAATCTTATTTCATTTATGTTCAGAAATTTCTAATGGTTGTAATACTCATTAGCATGTCGGTGTGTTATCTTGAATTGACGGTATGTCAGGAATCGAGATATGAACATAGCTGCCTCAATTGTGTTATACTATTTCTATCAAAATCCTGTATGGGATTATGGTACATTCAGGTAGAATCTGGGTGAATAGTCATGAAAGAATTTTGAGTCTGGGTAAAATAGATCTCTCCTAGCGTAGGATCTTATGTGATACAAAATTTTAGTGTAGGTCCTCTCCTTTATGCGTAAGCTTAGCCATGGAAGGCTAATACTGGGAACTGTCCGTAATTTCTACGGTATCAGTCAACTGAGTTCTAGAAAATTTTGTACTTTAGTCATAGGCGTCGATCTTGACCATCTGGTGATGGCCTTCATCTTCGCAGGACTGTCTGAAATTTCTTTCTACTGAAATAAGGTGGCTCAGAAATGCCAATTTGTTCATCTGGAACTCACATCTGGAAAGCTGCGTATATTGTTAGAAATACGTTTTTAACGTATATTTAGAAGTATCGGTCACTCCACAATATTATTAATGTTGTATAGCTCGTAGTTAATGTTTGCTTATTTAGTTAAGTAAAAACCGGCCCATGGGCTTGTCATGGGTCGGCCCAAGCCCATTAGTGGCTTGGATATAAATACCCCTTTCCACCATGGAAAGGGGTTGGTTGTTGGTTGTTTCATATTCCATTTGAATAAAAACACATATTTCTCTCTCACTTTCTCTCACTACTTTCTCTCTCTATAAACTTTCAACCCACCTTATTGATTCATAAGATTATCCATATTCTACAATTGGTATCAAGATCCATGGGGTGATTTAAGGTAAGGATTTGTGTTGCTTTTTAGTTTTTGATTGTATTAGTGATTTTTAGGAAAATCAACCTTGAATCTTGTAATTTTTGGTGTTTTTGTTGTTGGGATTAGTTGATAAGTATTGGGTTTAGCTTATTTTGGTAGAAATCATAAAACTTTTTGTGGTTTTTGATCAAAAAATCGAGTTTTGATTCGTTTAAAGAGCTTGTTATTGGTCTCGAATTGTTTTTCCAGATTTATTCCGAATAACAGACTATTCCGAACAAAGCAAAAGACTCCGTATAGCAAGTTATTCCGGATAGCAAGTTATTCCGTATAGCAAGTTATTCCGGATAGCAAGTTATTCCGTATAGCAAGTTATTCCGGATAGCAAGTTATTCCGTATAGCAAGTTATTCCGGATAGAAAGTTATTCCGTATAGCAAGTTACTCCGGATAAGCAAGTTACTCCGGATAAGCAAGTTATTCCGGATCAAGGTAATTATTCCGAATCAAGATCTTTTTCACATTAAGGTATTTACTCCGAATCAATTTAATTATTCCGGATCAAGGGGTATTTTACGAGTTTTTTCGATGATTTTTAGTGGATTTAATCTTGGCTTCTTACACACTCTTTACTTCAACAAAACAACACAATTCACAACCTTACTTCACTGCTCGATCAACCGATAATCTTTGATTCTTTAAAGTGATCAAAATGAATCCGAATTCATTAATGCCTCAAATGACATCACTTACGGATATTTCCGTCATTACGGGAACTGATAATCGCCCTCCAATGCTCATTAAAGAAGTCTTTGAAGCATGGCAAGGCCGTATGATGTCATACATTAAGGGAAAACCGACATATGGGAGGCTTATGGTCAAGTCAATTCTAAATGGTCCACTTGATTATGGTACCATCGTTGTTAACAATGTGACTCGACCACGGGAGTTTGAAGAACTTACACCAGCTCAACAACTTATTGTCGATGCAGACGAAAAGGCTCTTCAAACCATTCCCCAAGCTCTTCCACATGACATCTATCGAATGGTAAGTCAATATACGGTTGCAAAGGATTTATGGGAACGTCTAAAGGTTTTGCTACAAGGTACGTCTCTTACTAAACAGGAACGGGAATGTTAGTTGTATGATTTGTTTGATAGATTCACGTACAGTCCAGGGGAAACGCTTCACGACTACTACTTCAGATTCACTACTCTCATGAATGATTTGAATGTATACAATCTCGTGATTGCTCCATTCCAGGTTAACACCAAGTTTTTGAATACTTTACCTCAAGCTGAATGGGGTGAGTATATTACTGATGTTAAGTCAACTAGGGATTTGCATAAGTGCAATTTGGATCAACTCTATGCTTTTCTCCAGCAGCATGAGAAGCACGTGATCATGCACCGTTCGCCTCGAGGTATGTACCCTGATTCTTTAGCTTTGATGGCAAATCAACCAAGCTTGTCATACAACAACACTCCTTATATCATGGGACACCAAGCCTATCATCCATCACCGTACATGACTCCAAGCTTCCCCCAATATTCGATTCTACCTCAACCACCCACCTCACATCAGCAACAATATCGGTTTAATGCACCTTCGTCTTAGAGAGAACCACAAGCATCACAATATGCCTCACAACCTCACCCATATTTACCAGCAAGCATTGCACCTTATGCTCAGTCATCATACTCTTCTTATCAAGAAAATGCAGCATATCCATCAAGCTATTCTGAACACATGAGTATTCCTTCTAGTGCTTATGCCGCTCAACAAGACCAAGCATTGTATTGTGATAATGATGAAGTTCCCATTCCTGAATTCAAACAAGGAACTGACCCAGTTGAAGTGTTAGCCACTATGTCTGCTTATCTCATAAGGACATTGAGCAAACGAGGATTTAGAGGACCAGCTCCTACAAACAATCAGCTGAGGAATTCATCCAATTCTCGACAACAAGCTACCATTGAGAATGGCAGGGTAATGGTTCAACCTATTCAACCTTATCAGGGGAGACCCACTACATCAACCACCAATGCACGCATGGTCAATCCTGCTCCAATGGTCAATACTCCTCCACGGGCTAATTCCACAGGTAAGTTGAGAATGATTACATGCTACAACTGTAAGGAAGAGGGTCACATGTCTAGGGATTGCACAAAACCCAAGAGGAGAAGGGATGGTCAATGGTTTGCCGAGAAGATTTATTTGGTGAACGCTCAGGCACAAGGACAGGAACTTGATGAAGAGGAGCTTGCATTTCTTGCTGATACAGGGATTGCGGAACAAGAAGTTCTCACTACAAAGAATGCAGCATACCAAGCAGATGATCTGGATGCTTACGATCCAGACTGTGATGATCTTCAATCTGCTCAGGCAGCTCTTATGGCAACTATCTCTAGCTTTGTGTCAGATAAAATATCTGAGGTACCTACTAATACCACTGATACTAGTATTCAACCACATCAAGTTGGGCAAGAGGGTGTTGATCCGAATGAGTCTTCGGTGGTGAGTCTTTCAAATGAGGAGACAATCAATGATAGCAATATCAATGCAAGTCCCTAGACTTTGAGTGAATCACAACCGGGAGTCATTTCGCATACGCATACTCCTGCTCAACAAGATTTGGTCATGGTTCCTGCAAAATTACTTAGCCAAATGAATACTGCACTCTTAGAAACCCTAGCTACGAATAAGAATTTGTCTGCTGAGCTTGCCTTGTGCAACGAAAAGGTTCAAACCTTGGAGTTAGTTCCTTTCTCCAATGTTCTAACAAATCCCGAATATGATCATTTTCGAAACAAACAAATGGGTCATTTGCAAGAAATTGAAACCTTAAGAGCAGATCTTTCCAACGAACTTAAAGAAAAAGAGTTAGTGGTCACTAATTTTCATAAACTTCAAACGGATTTTGAATTACTCGAGTCTAATAAGAATGAAATGGAAATTAATGCGGCTAATAAGATTAGAAGTTTAGATTATTTGCTTTTAAGACAATACGCTGCCTCTCAACTAGTGCACTTATTTGACGCATCGTTTAGAGAGTTTAACTTATCGCGTCAAAAAGACCTTCCCCCTAACCCACGGTATGCAAGACAAGATTTTATCCATAGTCCAAGACTTTATAATGCAACCCAATTAGGATTGGTCTTAGATCCGATTGTTATTTTCGAGGATCGCACAAATAAGAATCTAGTTGATGAGAATCGGTCATACAACTTTGCAAAATATCCCCAGTGTGATTATTTTAAAATGAATCAGGAGCTTGCAAAAACGGACTTTAGAATTCGCTTCCATATTGATAAAGATCTCATCACAGCACCAACCTACATGTTAAATGAAGAAAACCCTAGTACACTTCCTACACTTGTCAAAATGGAAGGACCTAAGGATATTCCAAAGGATCTTCCACCTGTTAGCACTGTATGGATAAACTTGCAATAGATTAATCAATACTTTGCTAGTTTTGACAAGGTCATCCGGGAATGTACGACTTCAAATGGTCTAAACGCCGGAGAATGGGCTTTCGAACACATGAACGAGGTGTTTAAGAATGAGATCAATCCGTTTGTCGAAAGTCTAAAAGGAAGTTTTGCATCTCTTTCGGAAAATCTCGAGTTTGAAATTAAAGAAGTTCAAAAAGTGTTTTATGAAATGGACACCGCTTACGAACTACAATTAATTGAAAAAGAAAAGATTTTATCCGAATATGACCGATTCTTGTCCCAAGTAATATCGTGTGAGGTGCTTACTACTGTGAATATTAATTATTCGAATGAGCTTACATCCGCTATGAATAACTGTGATGCTGTGAATTTATGTAATGATGTGTGTGATCTCTCTGTAAATGTTGCTGATATTGTAAATGAGGTAGATAATCATTCTTGTCACGATTCTAATGCTGAATTTTTAAAGCTTCAAGATTCTTACAATTTACTTACAAAACGCTTTAATCAACTTGAACAACATTGTATATCTTTAGAATTAAAACAGCAAACTCAAAATGAGGATCTTTTGATAACAAATGGTTGTGAAAACAGTGTTGAGACGAATGACAAGATGATTGAGATAGTTAAGGCATTAGAGGAAGAGATTATGAGATTAAAGAGAGATGTATCATTGAACGACACACTAAAATTAGAACTAGAGGCTGCAGAGTCTAAAAACCAGTGCTTAGAAATTAGACTTTCGTCTGTTCTAGGGGAGATGGATCGGGCAAGACAGGGACTATCCGCTCTTTATGGTTCAATAGAAGAACGCTTAGCTTTTAATGCAGCACATCAACAATCTTATGTTGAACAATTGAACCAAAAGTGTGAGGAAATCTCTGACTTAAACATCCAGCTCATTGACAAAAACATGGTCTTGGCCGAGTTAAAGGAGACACTTCTTCTCACCCGACAAGAAGTTGTTAATAATTTAGCTACTAACTCTGCACTGTCCTCTTGCTCCAACCACCAATTCAGTAGTGCTCTATAAGAACCCGCTCCATAAGAAAAATCCGGTTACCTACGATGATTATATGAGAAATGCAATTAAGCATGTAGATCTTGTTAGGGATATTTTAGATGATTTGTATGCGTTAGATCCCTCAAGCAGTTACTATTATTCAGCTCATGCAGATATTCAGCGATTTCAATATTGCTTAGCATATTTGCAATACATAGGAAAACCGGGTTCTACACTACTCACTAATCAACCCATTGCTGTAACTCCATTCAATAAGACACCAGGAGCAAAACCGTCATTGGCACCATCAACTAAGGCACCTTTAAAATCTGTTGCTAATGTTCCCACTTTGCCTTCTACAAGATTAGAAGAGTCTACTAAGGCTAAAGGATCGCCACTCAAGAAAGATAAGATCAAGCCCTCTACTAGTAGTACCATCAAGAAGAAAGTAGAAGCTCACCCTAGGAAAGTTATTTCAGATTTAAATAAAAAGAATCATGTTAAGACTAAAAGCTCTGCGCCTGTGCAGAAGCCTAAACCATTTGTGAATTCTAATTTGAAATGTTGGAATTGTAATGAATGCATGTTTTCCCAACGTCATGATTTGTGTCTTATTGATCATGTGAATGAAATGAATGCCATTAGGAATGATCTTGAATGGAAGCCAACTGGGAGAACTCGTACCCAAGTTGGATGGCAATGGCGTCCCACTGGTAGGACCTTTACATTAGATGGAAAAATGTGCCCTTTAACTAGGAATGCATCCATTGAGGTTAGGTCTCAGCGTCCTTTAATTAGGCACACTAGCACTAAAGTATGGAAACCGCGCCCTTTAATTAGGTCAGCCCCCACTATAGTGCCTGTCAGTGAAGAAATACCTCAGGATTTAAGCCAACTTGAATCTACACGACCAACTAGGAAGAAAGCTAGGAAATCTAATAAACCTAAGGTTAGCAAATCTAAGATCATTAAATATGTACCTGCTAATAACAAGGAACATTCAGATTCTGAAACCTATACATTGTCCTCGTCTGGTGATATTTTCAGGTGGTCCAAATCATCCTCTGGTATTTGGACTCCGGTTGCTCAAAGCATATGACCGGAGATCGCTCGATGCTCCGAAATTTCGTCAGCAAGTTTCTTGGAACGGTTAAATTCGGTAATGATCATATTGCAAAGATAATGGGGTATGGTGAATATCAGATTGGAAATGTTACGATTTCAAGGGTATACTATGTAAAAGGTCTTGGTCATAATTTATTTTCAGTAGGACAGTTTTGTGATTCCAACCTAGAGGTTGCTTTTCGACAACATACTTGTTTCATCCGCAACTTGGAAGGAAAAGACTTGTTGAAGGGGTCTCGTGGTGCAAATATTTATACTTTGTCCCTACAAGACATGATGGCCGCCTCTCCAGTATGTCTTCTCTTGAAAGCATCTAAGACCAAGTCATGGTTATGCATCGCAGATTATCTCATCTCAACTTTGATGTTATTAATCATTTGGCTAAAAACGAATTAGTTCCTGGTCTTCCAAAGCTCAAATTTCACAAGGACCATTTATGTTTCGCGTGTTCAAGGGGGAAAAGCACCAAGAAATCATACAAGCCCAAAGCTGAAGACACCAATCAAGAAAAACTTCATCTTTTGCATATGGATCTTTGTGGGCCAATGCGAACTGAAAGTGTGAGCGGTAAGAAATTCATCCTTGTTATTGTGGATGATTTCTCCAGGTTTACATGGGTTAGATTTCTACGTACAAATGATGAAGCACCAAAGGCTATCATCACTTTTCTAAAATTCATTTAGGTACGTTTAAATACTACTGTCCGCCGTATTCGTACTGATAATGGAACAGAGTTCATCAACCAGACTCATCGTGATTACTATGAAGAAGTTGGTATTTCACATGAAACATCCGCTGCACGTACTCCACAACAAAACGGTGTCGTTGAAATACGGAATCGTACGCTTATGGAAGCTGCTAGGACTATGCTGATTTATGCGAACACTCCATTATTCTTATGGGCAGAAGCGGTATCTACTGCATGTTTCACCCAAAACCGCTCTATCATTCGGAAACGCCATGGAAAAACACCTTACGAGCTTCTACATAATCTTAAACCCGATGTTTCATTCCTTCATGTGTTTGGTGCTCTTTGTTATCCAAACATTAATAGTGAGAACTTGGGCAAACTTCACCCGAAAGCCGATATAGGTATTTTCATTGGTTACTCACCCTCCAAGAAAGCATACCAAATATACAACCGTCGTCTTGGTAAGATAGTAGAAACTATGGATGCAGATTTTGATGAGCTGACAGCGATGGCTTTTGTGCAACGCAGCTCTGAACCCGCGCTTCATGAGATGGGAACCGGTGCTATTAGTTCCGTATTAGTTCCCAATAATCCTACTTCTACATCATTTTTACCACCTACAAGGCCCGAGTGGGATAAACTATTTCAACCGTTGTTTGATGAATTATTTGATCCCCCAAGTGATGAAGTTCCAGCACATGTAGTGATAGCTCCAATCCCTGAAGCTGTTGCTCAAGCCAATGAAGCTTCATCAAATGCATCTTCAGCTAACATTGAACCGGATGCACCTTCACCAAGTAATTCTCAAACTACACCTGAATCTTCACCCTTACTTGTGCCTAATGATGTTGAAGAGGATTCTGTTGATCACGACTTGGAATATGCTCACCTACAAGAGCTTCCATTCTTTGGTATACCAATACCTGAAAATCCTTCAGCCGCGTCTACCTCAGAAGAAGCTCCTACAATCGTTCACTCCAGACCACCACGGATTGAAAATCACAGCACCAAATGGACAAAAGATCACCCAATTAGGAATGTTATTGGAGGTCTCGATCGACCAGTCTCTACACGCCATCAATTACAAGAGAGTGCACTCTATTGCTATTTTGATGCATTTCTCTCCGAAGTTGAACCTAAAAACTGGCAACATGCTATGACTCAATCATCTTGGATTGAAGCCATGCAAGAGGAACTAAATGAATTCCAAAGACTTGAAGTATGGGAATTAGTTCCTCTCCCTGACAAGGTAAACATCCTTACTTTGTTGTGGCTTTATAAGGTTAAACTCGATGAGATGGGTGGAGTCTTGAAGAATAAGGCTAGATTGGTTGCTAGAGGATACAAACAAGCCTTGGGTATCGACTTTGAAGAATCTTTTGCTCCTGTTGCAAGATTGGAGGCTATTAGACTATTCCTTGCGTATGCTGCTCATATGAACATGATCGTCTATCAAATGGATGTGAAGACGGCATTTTTGAATGGTGAACTAAGGGAAGAAGTCTATGTTAGTCAGCCGGATGGGTTCGTTAGCACGGAGTTTCCTTACCATGTGTACAAGCTTAAGAAGGCTCTCTATGGGTTGAAACAAGCTCCACGCACGTGGTATGATCTCCTTTCAACATATCTCATTTCGGAAGGCTTCTCCAAAGGCAAGGTGGACCCCACTCTATTCACTCTCAAGGAGGACAACGACATGATACTGGTACAAATTTATGTTGATGATATAATATTTGCTGCCTCTAACATAGAATTGTCAAACCGCTTTGAGAAGATAATGTCCACACGCTTTCAGATGTCAATGATGGGAAAATTTTCATTTTTCTTAGGCTTACAAATTTCTCAGAATCCCAGAGGCATCTTTATTAATCAATCCAAATATGCTCTAGAATCATTAAAGAAATATAACTTTGAAAATTGTGACCCCGTGGATACTCCAATGGTGGAGAAATCCAAGTTAGATGAAGATAGGAATAGGACTATTGTCGATCCAAAACTCTACCGTGGGATGATCGGCACCCTTCTCTATCTGACTGCTAGCAGGCCTGATCTACAATTTGCCGTATGCATGTGTGCCCGGTATCAGGCTCGGCCTACCGAAAAGCACCTACATGCTGTTAAAAGGATCTTTTGGTATCTCAAAGGAACACTTCATCGTGGTCTATGGTATTCGAAAGATTCCTCTATTGCTTTAATATCATATGCAGATGCCGATCATGTTGGGTGTTAAGACACGAGGCGTAGCACTTCTGGGTTTGTGCACCTCCTTGGAGACAGATTGATTAGTTGGTCTTCAAAAAGGCAGAAAAGCGCTGCAATTTCTAGCACGAAGGCTGAATACATTGCCATGTCCGGTTGTTGTGCTCAAGTCCTTTGGATGAGATCACAACTAACTGACTACGGTCTTGGATTTAACAAAATCCCGATGTATTGTGACAACAAGAGCGCCATTGCCCTTTGCTGCAACTACGTTCAACACTCCCGGGCAAAGCACATCGACATTCACTACCATTTCATTAAAGAGCAAGTGGAAAACAGAGTGATCGAGCTGTATTTTGTCAACACTGAGTATCAGCTGGCAGATATGTTCACCAAAGCCTTAGATCGAGGACGAATCGAGTTTTTGATCGACAAGCTTGGCATGAAATCATTCTCTCCAGCGACTCTCAAAGAGTTGGCAGAAGAATCAGCAGAATAGTGGTGGTAAACTATTCATGTGTATCCTTTGTTCGTGATCATGTATATAATCGTATATATATAAACCACAAAAAGAAAAATACAAAAATATAAAACCTAGAAAAACCATAAAAAATATAAAACCAAGAAAAACCATAAAAAAATATAAAACCAAGAAAAACCATAAAAAATATAAAACCAAGAAAACCCAAAAACATTTTCGTCTTTTTAAATCGGGCATGTCTTTTAGTACGGTAATATTTACGGCTTTAGAAATGTCGATCAATATTGACACGGCGCCATAAATAGAGTCCGTATAAAAGTTGTACATTTTTAAAACATGCCCATTATGGCTTGTAGTTATTTCTGACTGCAACCCGCTTTTCGCATTAAAGTCACGTATTTCCTTGGAAAACGTTGGCTCACAACGGGAATTAACTTTCTCGGGCATGATTTACAAGCCAAATCATGCAAAGGGATCAAGTTTACTTTACAACTTGGTCTAACACGAGTTAGTGTACGTCTCAGTGCATTAATTTGTCAAAATAAGAGAAATCTTATTGCCACCACGAATCAATCTTTTCAAGACATTAATTGGAAATGTTTTCATCAATATTTGACTCTTTAAACAATGACTACAGCTCTTTAAATAGAAAATGGGTCATCGTTTAAGGGGGAGAAAATATTAAATCGTCTACGTCATCAAAAAGGTCTTCAAAAGTTTTCGAGGAAAATTAATTGGCTAAATGGTTAATGATTGGACTTGCTTTAGAATACGACTAGTGCTTGTTCGTGATTTATTGTGAGTTTTTAGGTCTTGGTTATTTGCTAATAGGATGCGATGTTTAAGTTGTGTGAGGGCTAGAACTGTTAATACAATGAATAGGTCTAACGAGTGTTAATTAAGTTAACAGTTGTTAACCTAAGAGTAGTTAACTAAAAGAGAAGACAAAAAGAAGAGTTAAGGAACATTAATTGTCATAGAATGAAAAAGTGTAGGGGTTAAAAGTGAAAAAGGGGTAAAAAGTGAAAAGATTGACCAAGTCAACCCCCCCCCCCCCCCCCCCCCCCCCGTCTTCTCTTTCATTCTTCTCCTTTCTCTTTTCTGTTTATCCTTGGCCGCCATTAACACACGCACAAAGCTTTCACAACCCTTCGTTTTTTGCTCTAAATCCGTTCCATTCGATTATCAAAGGTACATAATGCTTTTAATTCGTCTAATTCGTTGTATTATCCACTTAATTAATCCAATTTAATTAGGGTTAATCAAATTAGGGTTTATAGCTGATTATACGTTAATTGATTAGGTTATTAAGTGGGTTTCACGCGAAATAGGTTGAGATTAAGTTTAGTTGCCTTTAGAATGCTGAAAAATACTCAGACGAGCCTAGATTAATCGATCTTAGATCACGTCTTTAAGTATTCCGAATGAGCAAGTGTTTGGCAAAAATATTCCGGATAAACCACTTATTCCGGATAGACCTGTTTATTCCGGATAGACCTGTTTATTCCGGATAGACCTGTTTATTCCGGATAGACCAGTTTATTCCGGATAGACCAGTTTATTCCGGATAGACCAGTTTATTCCGGATAGACCAGTTTATTCCGGATAGACCAGTTTATTCCGGATAGACCAGTTTATTCCGGATATACCAGTTTATTCCGGATAGACCAGTTTATTCCGGATAGACCAGTTTATTCTGGATAGACCAATTTATTCCGGGTAGACCAATTTATTCCGGGTAGACCAGTTTATTCCGGATAGACCTGTTTATTCCGGATAGACCTGTTTATTCCGGATAGATGATTATTCCGGATAGACCAGTTTATTCCGAATTAAATGTTTATTCCGAATGAAGGATGTTTGAGTGTATTAAAAGCTTAAGGGATTATGTCATATGTATAATGCTTAGGTATAAATTCATAATGATATTCATATCTGTATGTATCAACTTTTATGTTTTATCTTATGTAGAAACAATGACTAACCCAACCGCGCAAAAAATACAGGACTCTAGAGCAGCAACCATTGCCGAGGCCAAAACCCTCAAGTTCATTCCAAATAACTACCGGTTGAAAGAGGTCTCTCATTCCACTCACAATGGATTCAAGGTAGGTTCAACCATTCTTGACAATTCTCACTTCAAGAATGCGCTAAGGGATAGTGCTTCGGTGCCCTTCGACTACATGTACGAATTCTGGGCAACCAAAGAGAAGACGTCAAACAAGATCACATTCTTCCTGGACAAAAAACAACAGACTCTCACCGTGTCAGACTTCCGCAAGATCTTTGGTTTTCGGGAGTCACCCAAAGGAACAACATTCTCAGCGAACCCGACCAAGAACGAGCTCATGGAGATGTTCTCTGCTATTGGATGTGCGGACTTACGCATAGTGTCTGATTTTACCACAGCCAAAGTGGGTCAACCTTGGAGAGCGATTTTTGGTATTCTCAGCCGATGTCTCACACCCAAAACGACTGGGTATGATGTTGTGCGTCCGCCAATCATCAAGATGTTCTATGGTATGTTCAAAGGTATGGGTATTGATTATGCATCATTGTTGTGGGAAGAGTTTATTTTTCAACTCTTCACAAACACGAAGACTAAGGCTAAAGGTTACCAGTACCCTAGGTTCATAAAGCTAATCATACATTATTTTATGGAAAATGATGCGTCTATTGATAAGCATGCAGGTAGCCGTCACCACACAATGGATGTTGATGATCTGGTGGACTTAAGGCACGAAACTCACTCCAATATTGTTATCCCTGGTCCTATTCCCAGTCATCTCCTGACAGATAAGATTATCGCTTCTGCTGATTACAAGAACATGCTAAGAGAAATCGAGAATCAACAAGCAAGCATTCAAGCAGGAGAAGACTCGTCTACCACGGTTAAGAGTAAAGGTAAACGCAAGCAAACAGCTTTGCCTGAACCCAAAACCAAAAAAACAAAGACCGTGGCTAAGAAGGGTAAGAGCAAGGCTGACAAGTTTGTTATTCGAGATGAAGACACTGATGACGATCCTACTCCCGAGCTAACTCGCAAGACTGAGAAAAGGTTAATGAAGAAGGCTATTGAAAAGAGTAGGAGAGACACAGGCGGTAGTGGTTCGGGTGCACAGATGGATGTTGAAGAAGAATACGAGGAGCCACATGACATTAATGAGTTTGGATCACCCGAACGTTACTCAGCATCGAAGGAGACATCCATTGCTGAAACAGCAAGTGTTGAGAAGGAGTCTGGTGCTACAACAATCATTGTGACTACACAGCCTCTCGTAACTCAACCTCCACCAATCCAGCCTTTACCAACACGACCGGTGTCAACACCACTACCATTCCTTCTACCTCCAACAACTTCCATCCTCAGTACTGTAATCACAACCGAGCCTCTTCAACTATCCCAGAGTAGCTCTGTACCATCTTCAATGGCTGCATTCGTAATGGCAGAAATGTTGGATAAACACACGGACAGTCAAAGAAAAGAGATGGATAAACTTCGAGAAGAGCTATTTCGACGAGTGCAAAGTGAAGAGGCATCCAAGAAAGCCCAAGAAGAGATGATAGCTAAGTTCACTGCAGAAATGGAGTTGACACGTAAAGCTCATGCAGAAGAACTTGCTCAGGTCAAACATGCTGAAGCTGAAAAGAATGAAGCACGATTTACGAGACTTCGAGCTATAAAGGATAAATATAAGGAGCAGAAAGAATTACTTGAAGCTTCTATTTTAGAGAGAGTGAAGGAATCTGTTGAGTCCCTTATGCCAAAGCTGCGTGATGAGATGAGGAAACTTGCGTCTGATAACTTGATGATTAAGTCGTCCAACCCTTCCGAGTCAGCCTACAAAATTGCATATGACTTAACGGATTTTGAATTAAAGAAGATCCTCAAAGCTCGCATGAAGGAAGTTGGATCTTTTTACAAGTCTAAAATTCAGCGGGCACTCTACAAAGCACTCAATGAAGCTATCTTGGAGGATGATTGGTTGTTTAAGACGTTTGGAAGTGTGGTACCTTACCACATCTTGGATGAGGAGGAAAAGGAAGATAGTGAGCAGGAGGACAGTGATGGTGAAGAAGAGGGTGATGGTGAAGATGATGATGATGATGGTGATGATGATGATGGTGACGATGATGATGATGGTGATGGTGGTGATCAAAATGAGGAGAGTGATAAGGGTAGCAACGGGCATGATGATGAGGATGATGGTGGTAAACATGATCAGCCTGAAACGGGGGAAAAGGTTGCCAGCAAAAAGAAACCATCCAAGTCTGGTACCAAGTCTCAGAAAGATGTTGCCCGAAAGGAAAAGTCCACCTCTACGGAGTCAGGACGAACCAAGTGGCGCCATGATGTGAATGCTGCTACTGCGTCATCGATTCCCGGTACATCTGTTTCTGTTTCTATACCTGTTACCACTAATCCTGTTAGTTCTTTTGTTGCTCCTGTGATTGCAGAATCAGTAACTGAACCTGAATCTGCACAACACTCGCCTGTTCATGATACCGCCGAAATGCCTGAATCAGAACCAGCAAGTGTTCATGTTTCTACTCCTCTGCAAAAAGAACCACAATCTACTGTTCCCGAGTCAAGCACACGGGACTGGGCGGATACATTGGAGATTGATGAAACTGCACCGCCACAAGCTTGGATCACGGCAGTTGCTAAATATGATCCAATCACAGACGCCGATAGAGATGTTCTATATCTCCCTATCCGTAGTCTGATAGAATTGTGTGCATTTTTGGCTCATGAGTTTAAATCTTTGGTCACTCCGTCTTTGGTGAAGAGAGCGCTAAAGGATAAGAGAATTCACGCCAAAACCAGGTTAAGCCGCATGGAGTACGAGTATTATGCTGACGAGGTCCTGAAAGCTCTCAATACCGTTCAAAGGCCAGGCCTTCATGAGTCAGAAAGAGCTCCACCTCCACTTGATCCCTCTCAAGATAATCAAATTGCTCTTGACTTCTTTGTCACCTATGATCTTGATTATCTCCTCAAGGGATCATCCAAGTACGCAACCTCCCTGACCTTGTTGAAAGCCACTAATTGGGGGACAATACCCTGGATCAAGGAAAAGGTAAACCGACTCTGGGTTCCAAAGGTAAGCCGTAATTATGATATGTATGCTGCTATAGGAGCATCACATTGGGACGAGCGAGTACGAAGGGCGTACAGAGGTTGCTGCTTAGCCAACTCAGGTAATATTGTCAAATCTGATATTTGCATCTCAAGTATTTTGGGACTGAAAACTGGAGCCAAGAATGGCTATCATCATGTGACGGAGATTCGTCTAAAAAGGGAGGATGATAGAGAATACACAATACAGCAGGGAGATTTTTCTATCATTCGCCTTGAAGATATCGAAGACATGTTGCTTATGATGACCCGTGATCAACTTACCCATCTTACTCGTGAAGAAATCATTGCCTTGAATACAGCACTTCGTATGTTCACACGAAGCGTTGTTATCAAGAAACGAGTTGAAGATCTTCAATTGGGAGTTGAAAGCTACCAAAGGAAGCTTAACATGACCCGTCCAATGAATCAAGTTCCACCTCAACATGTCAAAAGATGTCCCTATACCAGCATTACCGTTCCGATGTACGGGATTTTCTACATGAACAGTCGTGGGATCATGAAGTTTATGAGGGTAGGTGAGCTTCATAAATACAGTGACGGGACTCTCATATACGTCAGAGGAAAATTGGAGCATCTTAATTCTGGTGGGACATTACCAGAAATGATTGAGGATTGGCATCCGGGTTATCGGAAAATGGCGACATATGTCATCAAGATGATTGATGAAAAGCTACGGGAACGTAGATTGATGAGGAGCTTAGAAAGATTCGTTGGTGGTAGACCATATGGAGTGCACTACAAGTTATTGCAACGATCCATCTAATGGGTCGTACATCTCAGGTCCACTCTATATTGGTTTTAATTGTGAATATGTAAATTTCGTGAATATTGTGCTTTTATGGCTTGATGTAGTGTTAAGGTATGATAATTTTTCAAGAATTTTTCACGAGATTCTAAATCTTTCAAAATATATCATACTAAAGCACTACAATTAACCCTTATTAATTTAAGGGGGAGCATTAATATGTTCTATGGCCAAACATTGATTTCATTTTTACCCAAAGACCGGTTAATCCATTCAATATCCCAAATATTAATGGTTAACATTTTGGATAAGGGGAGAAAATGGGATTAAGGAGACTTAAACGATACTTGGCTAAAAGATGAAAAAGACTTAACGATAATCCAACTTAATATGTGTAAAGCACGTGTTAAGGGGGAGCATGTTTGATGAACAAAACACTTAAGGTACAAAACTCTTGATTTCAATATCACAAGTACTTTAAGTGATTTTCAAGGATTTTTCATGGTGACTATACTTTCCCAAAACACGCTTTATTCACGACGGATGTGGTGACAAAAGGGTGGTAGGAATAGGTATTAGTCCAATGACTCATCAGAGCCGATGGAATCTTCCCAAGGACAATTCCCTAGATAGAATTAGAAGTCCTAGGAAAGATGGAGAAAGATTGTGAACGTAGCAGAGTACCGACTAATTACTGATGCTAGCACTGGAACAATCACAACAAGGTGCTAGTAATGATGTATTGGTAAGTACTGAAGGGGTTGAAGAATGAAAAAGAAATGTAAAGATAAAGGGTGTAAAGAAAGAAGCCCTCCTTACAACTTTAGGTAGAAACCGGGTCAATACATATGCTATTGAGATCATTTGTTAATGATTCTCGATATTGAAGAAAGACATCATGGACCCAGTGATGCAATGCACAACCCTTCCCAGCTAACTCAAATATCTCTCAAAAGGTATTTGTTTTAATCATACGGAGATCAACACGTTATCTATTGGTTTATTCACTCCGAATAGACTGATATTGAAAAGGTGGCACTCCTCTCCAGCCATCGCTCACTAAATCAAAACGCACTATCGAGTCTAGAGCCACGAGATCATCAAAAGTCTCATTAGGACACTTTCCATTTATTCCTTGCTTTCTCACACACTGTGAAAAGTAAGAGATTTTTATGAGTCCTACGCAGTATTCTTTTAATATTGCCAGAACATCCGAGTAATACGCAAGTATTACAATGAAGATGGAAATCCTGCTTGAGCCAACATCAAACAAGCTCATGGTAGGTTACACGTGCGGTTCTTTAAGAACCAATCTTGTGAAAAACTGGAAAGAAACAGTAGTTTAATTCTTAATTGAACTTAAACTCATTCCAGGCCTCTACGCATTATCATATGATCTTGCTAGAACACTCAGAGTGACACTCTTTAGTGTTCACAGTGACGAGTGGAAATCCTTCTAGTGTTAACATCAAACAACACTTGGTAGGTGACGTGCAAGATTCTTTATGAATTAAGCTCGTGATAACTGGAAAGCAACGATGGTGAAAATCTTAATTGAAATTCACTTGTTCCAGGTTTCATGAATTGACGGCTTTAATCACAAGGATAATTTATCCAAGTGATTCACTCTTTATGTTCGCAGTCAAGCTTAGTGATCGTCGAATGAAGAGAACGAGTTTACCCGCGAAATCCTGTCAGGAAGTTACTTAATTGAAACTATCCGTCACAGGTACGATATCTAATATCGTCCAACGGTCTTCACCGACCGGAGGTAAAACACTACCGATTTAGAATGAAATGTTCTAATCCATTTCATTCGTGTCTTATCATGTTGTTGCGAAGACGGTGGCGTTGCGGTGTACCAGCTGAAGTCATTCCCACATGCTTATGTTTTTCTGCATCAAAGTTCAGCAAAATTCAAGAAAGTACAAAATGAAGTCTTCCGCTGTACCAAACTCTAAAGCTTTCAAGAATTCAACAAAAGACATAAGTATGTGGAACATGGAGTCACGAGGAGGCAAGATTCACAAGAAGCCAAAGATCGCACGTGATTGGTCAAAAGAAAAAATGCTCTCAAGCCAAAGCCTAAAAGATCAAATCAACATATTCACAACAAAAAGAAAAGAAGAAAAGACTACGAGCTGAAGAACGAAGACTTAGTATAGTATGCTAGGTTTAGAACTGTGTAACGTGGAGTGACCTCCCTTAGGGGGAGATTGTTAGAAATACGTTTTTAACGTATATTTAGAAGTATCGGTCACTCCACAATATTACTAATGTTGTATAGCTCGTAGTTAATGTTTGCTTATTTAGTTAAGTAAAAACCGGCCCATGGGCTTGTCATGGGTCGGCCCAAGCCCATTAGTGGCTTGGATATAAATACCCCTTTCCACCATGGAAAGGGGTTGGTTGTTGGTTGTTTCATATTCCATTTGAATAAAAACACATATTTCTCTCTCACTTTCTCTCACTACTTTCTCTCTCTAGAAACTTTCAACCCACCTTATTGATTCATAAGATATCCATATTCTACATATATAATTTTCTCCTATCGGAGAATCTGCAGGGTCGTGAAAAGATGATTCTCATGTTCTTCTCTAGAATTTAGGAGGTCAGGATGTTATCAAAGAACATACTTGCGATTTTGTCTGTGAAGTCAATGAAGTTTTTTTTCCATAAATTTCATACTATAGCTGGGGCATTAGGGAGCTCAGACGTATAAGTTAAAATTTTAGAGAGACTATAACATGTTCAACAACAATCTGGAAAACATCATGTTCTTCTCTCACCATTGTTGTTAGCATGATCGGGAATTATTCTAGAAAGTGTTCAAGACATCGTAGCAGGTCAGGTAATATTCTATTCGTGAGATGAACACCGATTATGAATGGTGATCTCGAAAAAAAATTCGGTGATCGATACATGTTCTCATGTTACCGGCCTTCTTTCTGATAGACAGAAAACGGTGCACCTGCTGGTGGTGCGCTAGTGTGAATAAAACCCCGTTTCGGTAACTCTTGCAGTAAATGCTGCAATTTTTAATTCAGCTGAAACCCTACAATAAAGATTTTTGAAAACAGGTTCCGTCCTTGAGACAAGCTCGATGTTAAGTTATGTCTCGTGGTTAGGAAGGAATTTGTTAGCCTTAAAGTGTGTGCGACTAACGGAATTACATTAGTTTCATAGCCAGGACTTGCAGGGACTAATGTTGTCATATGTAATAGTCCAAGTCCCGTGCTATATATACCCCTCCATACTTCCATGGAGGGGTGAGGATTATCATTTTCTTTCTTTTCTTTCTCTCACTAGAATAAACACACACCTTTCTAGTATCTCTTGTTTCTCTCACTAACAATGGCTAAACACTTGTTCAATCCTCCCCGACCTCCGGATCATAAACCCGTGTTATTAGTGAATCCAAGTTAACAATTGGTATCAGAGCTAACCGGGGGTGTTTCGTGTTTTTGTATTCGTGTGTTGGTGCTTGTTTGTGTCAGATCTGACTTTCGGGTGATCTTGGTTTTATATGGTTCGTTCTGTATAAATTTATTTCATAAAGTTTACTTAACCTTTTTTATCAATCATTTCCATAAATTTGTTTTCTTAACAGTGTCTTCATATCAATTTTTTATTCAGTTTCTTTGTCTCGTTATCAACTTTGTCCATGTCAGTCCTTTTGTCCTGTAATATCTGTTCTAGAAACTTGTTTATTTTATTTTTGGGGTTTTTTTTCTTTCATGAAGATGGATGAGGATATGTTTAACAAAAACCCAGATCCGATAACCAGATCCAGATTTTTTGGGTGAAAGGACAATAACAGCCATAGATCCGATTTTATTGGTAAAAGGACAGAAAAAAGACCAGATTCATTATTTTTGGCAGTCAAAACCCATTTCCGATGGTCACAATCCGATGCTTATTCGATGGAGAGACACATATACATTTTGATGGGTTCGACTGACTCATTGCGATGGGACGCATTGCGATGGGACGCATTGCGATGGGGGGTTTGACCCATTGCGATGGAGAGTTAAGGCTACATTCCGATGGATTATTTTGAAACATTCCGATGGATGTGAAAAACATTCCGATGTTGACTCATTGCGATGGATAGATACTGAGTACATTGCAATGGGGTGGTATTTTTATTGCGATGGACAATATCAAACATTGCTATGGCTAGTTTTTTTAAAAGAAAACACTTTGATCATGACCAAACTAGAAATATACTGAGACCTTAAAACTGTTTCAAACCGACTCAACAACATCAACAATCAAACCCCGACTCTATATCCTATCCCATCGTCTCATCTAAACAAACTCTATCTCCAACATCAAGACTCATTAAAACATAAAAAAGATCTCAGATTACAATCATATATTAACATGCAAGCCAAGATGTTTAAAGATCCTATACACGAATGCATAAATCATCACAAATCTTTTTTATAGCATAAAACCTTTGGTTAATCTCGAATATAAAAGAGTGACTAATAACAATGTTGTTATAATCACTCTTTGATTCGGTTACACATAAAATAACCTTACCTGAGACCTTTAGTTATACAGATCTTGAAGATATGGTCTTGATATGCTTCGAGTATACACTTATTGTCATCAAGGTTCCGAGTTCTGTGTTGGATAGTGTAAATCCAAAGGTTCATTTGTGTCATTCGGTATGGAATGAAGATTAGGGATCAATTTCGAGATGAGGTGATGAAGATTCATGGGGGCGGATGAAACGAGATAGAGGGATTAGGTTTTGTATGAGTATGATTAGGGTAAAGAGTAAAACTTGGGATTAGTTTATATATCTCCAGTTTACTATTTAGGTCGGTATGTGTGACGGGTGTTCACTTGGGCTTAATCAAACTTGGGTTAAATATAATAGCTTGGCCAAATGTTACATTTGCTTATAGTTGGGTTAACTGGAAATAATGTTACCCTGATTTGTCTTGGGAGGTCATGTTATATTATGTGAAGAATGGACCAGGTATGGCAATTGTTGTTGGGCCGTATACTACAATATGGTACTACATGATCTTTGATGGGCCGAGATTTGGGCTGACAGACTTTGCTTATAATCATATCTCAAAAGTGCTATATGGACCAGCTATATTATTTTGGAGATATTGGTGCTTACGGGTTCAGTTGGGTATCTGATTAATTCTAGGATTCAAAGTCAAAGTTAACTAAACGGCGTTAACAACTTCTCATTCTCTAGTCATCGTTGTTTCTCTAGTTAACGACACTCACTCAAACTCATCAAACACGACAAACACGACAAAAACAAACAAGCACTAAAACGATCCTTTAAGATTCACTGAAACTGTCAAAACGGCTAGTATTCGAGCAAAGTAATGTCAAGTGATTACGAAGTGGATTTGGTATTTATTATTTGAAGTTGATGTTGGAAATACGTTTTTACGTATTTAGAAAGGATCGGTCACTCCAACGATATTGGGCTCGTGATCCAATATAGCCCATATAGCCCACATGTAGGGTGGGCTATATAAACCCCCTCCTAGCATGATAGGAGGGGTTGTTGGTTCACTTACACTTTCATTAATCATATTTCCATCTTTCTTAACTCTCTCCTTTCTCTCTCTTCTTTCTCTCTCTAAAGTTCTTCCATTTATCATCATTTAATAGATAATCCACACAATGCTAAATCCTTAGAAAACATTGATCCTACAATTGGTATCAAGAGCATGGTTAATTCTTCGGATTAACACGTTTTTATTTATTGATTTGGTGGTAAAGGTTCTTTCTTTTACAAATTTTTTTTCTCCATTTCTTTCGTCTATTTTTTCTTTAAGCTTACTTTTATATTATCTTTGCAAAAAATCCTATTAAAAACCTTTCTACTAAACGTTTCTTCTAAACTTTCTCCATTTTCAAATTTTTTAATCCATTTTTTATTAGTTTTTTTTATATACTTTTCAGGTTTGTCTTTCTGTTCATCTAATTTCATTTTTAAATTTAAAGATATTTTATCACTTTACGGTTTATCTGTTTTTTTTCCTTCTTTTCTGTTTTGTCTTTTTTCTCAACATTTAGGTATCGGAAAAGGATTTCAATGGGTATTCCGGTGCTTTCTCTTGTTGCCAGTATTCCGATGCTTTGATATATCGATCGCAATAACCGAAAGGTTCTACTTTGCGATCACTTTATTCCGACACTCTTATTCCGACGTGGGTTGCGATTGCCTATTGCGATCGTGTTTGCGACGGATTTAAGGTCTAGAGAAACGAAACTCTGCCAAAAAAAATTTCCACATTCCGATGGTGAGTCTTTGTGTATTGCGATGAATATTTGAAAAATATTGCGATGGAAAAGTTTTTTCAATATTGCGATGACCAAAACCTAGACTGACTTGTTATTGACTCGACACCTCGACAGACCCAAACACTTGACTCAAGACCAAAGTCTCACGACTCGAACCCAACTCATAAACGACATCAACAGACTCGTCTTGACTCAACCAACAAAACAGACCCAAGTCAACCCACACTCAAACTCCAATATCACACTCGAAGTTGGACTCGACACAACAAACCAAAACCTGAAGACTGAACTCAACCGACCCTCGACATACATCACGACTCCAAATCAAACCCACACAACAGACTCAAACTCTCGACTCCCTAACCTTATTCCCTCGACCCTCGAATCATAAACTCACATATCACAACAAACCCTCGAACACTTAACCGTTTTCGACTCAAATCAAACCAACAGACCAACAAACACCCACTCACCCTCAACTCCAACCCTACACACGACTCACTCACACGTACACTCGACTCGACCTCAACCTGACAAACCCAGAACCCTCTTGGCAACTGACTCGACTCGAAAAAACCACTCGACTGACTCACTCTTACCCAACCTCGAATTCCTCTCACACTCGAAGACCTCACCCAATCTGCCTTGTCACAAACACACCCCCACCCTCAACGACTCGATCCTCACAACAAACACCCTCTTCTATAAAACCGACCCGAAACAAACCCACACCCACACACCCACAACACACTTATTCAACAGACTCAAACAAAAACCACACAAGACTCGATCTAAGTTTCCATCCAAAACCATCATCGATCCAAACACACAATTAAACGAAAAGAAATACCTACCCGAGACCCTTTATTGGATCTTGAAGCCAGAAAAACCTTTTGTTTATTTTTCATGAATGATTGATTGATTCGATCTCTGAATATCATTCAATTGAAGCCTTGAACTTGTTTAGTTGGGAGACGGAGGTATGAGATTTGTGTGAGATTTGAGAGAGAGAGAGATAAGTTTATTGTTGTTGACTGTGGTGAGAGAAAGAAAATAAAACGGAGGTCAGTATTTAGGGGAGTCAAGATTAGGTTTTGTGAGATATTTAAGGGACGGAAAAAAAAAACAAGGTAATCATCTGCCACGTTTTAAGGGAATTGGCCACGTGGGGGATATATATATATATATATATATATATATATATATATATATATATATATATATATATATATATATATATATATATATATATATATATATATTTTTTTTTTTTTTTTTTTTGACAAATCAAAACTTTCTTGTTAAAACGAATCTCAGATTTTTTTTCTTTCTTTACTTTTATTTCTAATTTTAGTTTCATTATTTTTTTAAGCTAATTTTTTTTAATTTTAAACATTTTAAAGTTAAATTTTTACGTAAAGTTAATTTTGTATTGTTGAGACGGATATTTTGAAAGTATTAACATGGAAAAATATTTGTCGGGCCGATCATTATATTTACTGTAGCTTGGTTTTATTAGTTTACGGACTTTCTCTTTCGAGTAGGCCGTGGTTGAATTGGACTCCGTTTAATTTATCATCGTTTGAACCGTCAACAATATTTGAACCAAGAAGAGAGTTACATCAACTATCGAGGATATTTCTTTTAAGAGTTACTCACACATCTTTCATTGTTTCTGTCAAATCCCGCGAATCTCATTTTTCTTGGTGTCTCCATGATCTGTCAAATATAGCATTGGTCTTTCGATAATTAATCACGATCATTTTTCATCATAATTCAATGGAGTCTTTGAATTCGAAATTTCAAGAGGGAGACTTGCATCAAATACAAGACACAACTAGAGAAAGTGGTATAATTTCATGTCGACTACTTCAGTCACATCTTAGGACTATTGCATGGGTTCAAGGAGGAAGCGAATTTGTGACACTCTTTGGTCAACATCATCATACATTCATCAATTCACTATATCTCAACTTGGACCACCTAGCTGAGCAACTTCACAAAGAAGACTTTAATCACTCTGCATCAGAAACTGCATATCAGACTCTTGTGACACAACTCACGCCTTTCCTCCAATTCAATATCATCAAGTATGACAATTCAGGGATATGCCGCTCATTTTTTCAATACACACAGACCGATGTTAAAGATTTCCGTGATAAACTGTTGAAATTTATGACATCAGTTTCGTCTTCGATTTATGAAAGATCTAGACTTCACCAAGTGTATGATAATGGAGTGCAAGAATCTATGATGCAAATACAAGAGGAGAATGGTCATACGGTTGACAACTTGGAGCCTAACGATGGCAAGAGCACGGAATCAGGAGGACAACATGATACCAGTGGCACGTCAGGCAATGTTCACGAGATCTCATTTGATGACACCTTACCCGTTAATGACGAAGAGCCTGCGGACATGGTACAATGTAATGTTGATGATGTATATGCTGATGAAATACCGCATATTGAGCATTCTGAACCTAACTATGACAAACATGGGATGAAAAAGAGTGATAGAAATACCACTTTTGATTCATCCGATGTGAGTCATAATGGGGGAGAAAGTGTTCAAAATGCTAGACATCATGATAATTGTCTTATAACTGCTTCATTAACTGCTTCTGATTCCAAGATTAGAGAGCTCGAAACGATTTTAGCTCAGCAATCCAAAGAGCTTGAGGATGCCAAAATTGAATTTTCGAAGAAAACGGAGAAATTTGAAACATATTTTGAAAAACTTGAAAAGTCAAACGTTGTTCTTGAACGAAAATTGGATCAAACTGTTCTAGACTCTAAAGCTGAAAAGGATAATCTTTTGAAACAAATTAAGTTGCTTGAATCTAAGTTGGCATCCCAAGATGAATTGTTCAAAGAAAATGAGACCTTAAAGGCTCAAGTACAAGAAAAGGTCTTTGCTATAGCTGCGTTGAAAAATGATTTGCGGAAAACTAAAGGACCTAGTGTGGACACTAAGCTTGAAAAACCATCAATCTTGGGGAAACCGCCTACAAATCAGTTCGTCAGACAACCGACTGTCAGACAACCTACTGCATTTAGATCCGAGCGATCACAATCCTCGAGACAGCGGTTTGCCTCCTAAGTTGATATGGTTCATCTTTCTAGAACAGTCACTCCACCATCTAGGCCCAATGTGATTAAAACAGCTTTTGCAAGACCTAATCACATGATTGCCCCTAATTTCCCTAGACATAGTCCAAAGAATACGTCTGGAACTAGTTCAAATGACGTTCGCCATACTTTTGGTCTAAGGGAAGCTAAGCAAAAGACACAAGTAAGAGATAGGAATTTCAAACCTAGTCAGATGCCTTCTAGTTTACCCAACACTGCTAACCGTAGCATGTCACATCCTAGGAGCATCAATCAATCGTCCAGGAATTCTAGATCTTACTCGGACATTAAATATGCTACTTGTAAAACATGTAGAAAATGTGTCTTTACGGCAAATCATGATTCTTGTATCAAGAAACTACTTAATGAGGTGAACTCCCGTGCTAGACTTAAATCCCAGTGGGTTGCCAAAATCAAACCCATTGGTAAAATGTGGCGCCCCACTGGTAGAACTTTCACCCTTGTAGAAAACGAGTGCCCTTTAACTAGGATAGTCTCTGATTCTACTAAGATTACTAGGGAGGAAATTGAAAAGGAGGATACATCACTTAAGCCTGAACTTAAGGTTTTCTATAAAAGGAAACGTTTACCAGCTAAGACAAGTGAATCATCTCCTCAGGTCACCTCTAGCACAAGAAAAGAAAACTGTGAACCCCCACTTGCTTCTAAGATAGATATCGCTAACCCATATCAAAGCATGCAAATTCCAAATGAGAATGCAGGTACCCAAGAGGATGTTCCAACAGAACGAAGCGGTCCAATCATTGTATACCATTCAATTAAGGACACTCTCAGAGTTTGGTTGCTAAAGAAGTTGATATCTAGGAAACAAGTGTCTCAGGGGATTTCCAGTTAAGCTTACAGTGTAAAAGGACTTATAGTCACATCACAGACTATAACTCGATCTTCAAAGAAAGGAAAGTTTATCGCCGATGATAAACTTATCCTAACAACGAGAAATTAATTTTTCTCGGGCATGAGCTTATATCAAAAACATTCCAAGTTTTTAAGCTCATGCACAATGGCTCCTCGTTAAATGACAGACGATGACCCGGACTCCAGAGACAGGGAAGTTTATCTACGCAACGATAACTTACCCTCTTAACAAGAAATTAAGTTTTCTTGGACACGAGCTTATCCTAAAACCATTCAAAGGTTTTAAGCTCGTGTATAAGGCTCATCATTAAATAACAGATGATGACCCGCTCTTCAAATAAAGGAAAGTTTATCGCCGATGATAAACTTATCCTTACTACGAGAAATTAATTTTTCTCGGGCATGAGCTAATAATAAAAACATTCGAAGTTTTTAAGCTCATGCACAATGACTTACAGTTAAATATCAGACTGTAACTCGGACTTCAATTTTAGGAAAGCTTATCGTTAAAGATAGCTTATCCTCGTAACGGGAAATTAAATTTTCTCGGTCATGAGCTTGTATTAAAACATTCCAGGTTTTAAGCTCAGAAAGGAAAGTGAATCTTTTAAATAAGAGAACTTTTCCTCATAACGAGAAATTCACCTTTCTCGGTCATGAGCTTTACGTTAAAACATTCAAAGTTTTTCAAGCTCATGAAAACGACTTCTAAGTAAATGTCAGCTTAGAACTCGTTCTTCAATTAAAAGGAAAGTTTATCGCCGATGGTAACTTATCCTTAACAACGGGAAGTTTACAACTTCTCGGACTTGAGCTCGTTTTGTAAGATATTCAACATCTTAAGCTCAAGTAATTGGTTTTCAAAACGTTGAACACAATTTTTCGACAATTTCTCAAAAAGGTTTTTCTAAATCTTTCAAAATTGTGTGTTCAAAAAATGTTTTGATAAAAAGAGCATGTCTTCTGGAATCGATAATATTTACGATACTAGAAATGTCATTCAATAATGACACGGGGTTGTAAATAAAGTTCGAGCAGAAGTTCAAATGTTTTAAAACATGCTCAAAATGGCTTGCTATTATTTCAGATAGTAACCCGCTTTTCATACTCAAGTCAAGCATTTCACCGGAAAGCTTTGACTCAACAACGGGAATTCATTTTCTCGGGCATGGTTTACTTTATAACCATGTAAGGGATTGTGTTTACGTTATAACACATTCTAACACGAATATATGTACGTGTCAGTGCATTTATTTGTTAAAACAAGAGAAATCTTGTTTTTATGAAGTTATCATCTCCACCAACCATAGCAATTTACAATTGATATCTACATACTCGACGATGCGACTACTCAGACGGCGACTACAGCTCTTTCAATAGAACACGGGTCAGCAATTGAGGGGGAGCAATTGTCCAGCAATCAGAATCTTTGACGCCGAAAGTGCCAAATTCACATGTTGGTGTCAAGACAACGATATCAATCAAATGGAGTCAAGAGATAACTTCAGACGTGATGAGGCGACCAACATTCGTGAACAAGAACCATGTGCTTCTTTCATATGATGTTCTTCATCAGTCAGGTCCAACCTCATAAATTGCTAATCTTGTGATTTCATTATCATATATGATCTTTGCACGTGATAAATACCTTACACTTGTGTTTAAAAGGTATTTAATTTACGTTTCAAGTACACCCTCATTAATTTGAGGGGGAGCTTGTGTAATTCATGAAAGATAATTGGATTTGCATTTTTCTTCCCAAATTTTTCTTAAAATGCTATTAAATCAATTGATATTAAAAACATCGATTGGGTTAACATTTTTAATATGGGGGAGAAAATGTGATTTAATATGGGATATGATCAATCATAAATGGTTTGACTTAACGTGATAGCTCATCCCGACATGTGCGAAATGTTTTCGGATATCGTGGCATATGTTAAGGGGGAGAAAAATGGATTTGCACTTCAAAATGGATTTCATGGTGACATATACTTACCCAAAACATCTCTATTCACGACGGTGAAGATTGTGGTGACATAAGGATGGTAGGATAGGTTAAAGTCCAATGATTCCTCTAGAACCGGAGGAATCTTCCCAAGGACATTCCATAGCTAGAAATAGTAGTCCTTAGGAAAGATAGAGAAAGATTGTGAACGTAGCTGAATGCCGACCAAGTACTTAAGTTAGCACTGGAACAATCACAACAAGGTGCTAGTGATGACGTATTGGTAAGCATTGAAGGGGTTGAAGAATGAAAAATAATTGTAAAGATAAAGGGTGTAAAGAAAGAAGCCCTCCTTACAACTTAGGCAGAAACCGGGTCAATACATATGCTATTAAGATCATTGTTTAATGATTCTTGATATTGAAGACAGACATCATGGACCCAGTGATGCAAAGCACAACTCATCACAGCTAACTCAGATATCTCTTAAAAGATATTTGTTTTAATCACACGGAGACAACACGTTATCTATTGATTTATTCACTCCGAATAAATTGGTATTGAAAAGGTGGCACTCCTCTCCAGCCTCCGATCACTAAAATCCAAAGTGCACGATCGAGTCTAGAGCCATTTGAGATCATTAAATATCTCATTAGGACACACTTTCATAATTCCTTGCTTCTTCATACACTGTGAAAAGTAAGAAAGATCTTAAGAGTCCTACGCAAAATCTTCATGATCTTGCCTGAACATCCGAGTAATACGAAAGTATTTACAATGAAGATGGAAATCCTTCTTGAGCGAATATCAAAAAGCTCATGGTAGGTGACTTGTACGATTCTTTATGAATCAAACTTGTGATAACTGGAAAGCAACGGCTGTTTAATTCTTAACTGAATTTAAACACGTTCCAGGCCTCTACGCAATATCTCAGTGATCTTGCCAGAACACTCAGAGTGATACCTTTGTGTTCACGGTGATGAGTGGAAATCCTTCTAGTGTTAACCTCAAACAGCACTTGGTAGGTAACTTGCAAGATTCTATACGAATCAAGCTCGTGACAACTGGAAAGCAACGATGGTGCGGTTCTTAATTGAATTTCACTTGTTCCAGGAACATGAATTGACGGCTTCAAATCATGCGGATATTATTATCCAAATGATTCACTCTTTATGTTCGCAGTCAGCTTTGGACGGTCGAATAAAGAGAACGGGTTTACCCGCGAAATCCTGTCAGGAAGTTACTTAATTGAAACTATCCGTCACGGGTACGATATCTAATATCGTTCAACGGTCTTCACCGACCGGAGGTAAAATGCTACCGATTTAGAATGAAATGTTCAAGGCCATTTCATCCGTGTATATTGTTTGTTGCTAACTGTCTTATGCAGCGTAACAAGAAGGTGGCATTGCGGTGTACAATCCAGAAGAAGTCGTCACCACACGCTTATACTACATACAATTAGTACTTCAACAAATTCAAGAAAGCTTGAAGGTCAAGTCTTCCGCTGTATCAAACTCTGAAGCTTTCAAGAATTATAAAGGTATAAGTATGTGGAACATGAAGTCACGAAGAGGCGAATATCACAAGTGATGAATGCACAAGGTCAAGGCAAGAGAACATGCTCAAGACTAAAGTCAAAGATCTCATCAGCATATTCACAAGAACAAGATCGAAGACTCAAGCATAGTATGCTAGGTTTAAGATTTTGTAAAATGGTGTGACCTCCCTTTGGGGGAGATTGTTGGAAATACGTTTTTCCAAGGAAAGTCTCGGTCACATCATTATTAGCATAGATCACGAGCTATAGACTATTTAGGACATTGTAACTTGGAGTGACCTCCCTTTGGGGGAGATTGTTGGAAATACGTTTTTACGTATTTAGAAAGGATCGGTCACTCCAACGATATTGGGCTCGTGATCCAATATAGCCCATATAGCCCACATGTAGGGTGGGCTATATAAACCCCCTCCTAGCATGTTAGGAGGGGTTGTTGGTTCACTTACACTTTCATTAATCATATTTCCATCTTTCTTAACTCTCTCCTTTCTCTCTCTTCTTTCTCTCTCTAAAGTTCTTCCATTTATCATCATTTAATAGATAATCCACACAATGCTAAATCCTTAGAAAACATTGATCCTACAGTTGAAGTGGAATATCACGAAGGTGTCTACTCAATTCATCATCGAGCCTCTTTCACCCCATTCTATCGATTGATGATTCGCTTTAGCATTAATGACTGAGACTTGATTTATCTAGTTTCCACTATCAAGGGGTGGATGGTTGACGACATGGGCAACTATCACTTAATGAGTAACGTTGTAGTGCTCAGTGTCACACTCACCGGGAGTTGTGGATACTTCAAGAGGTGTTTTACATCTTATACTTCTCTCTTCTTTTATGTATAAGGTACTAAGAGATGTTTCTCTGCACCGTTCGTCAATCAACAACAGTGCTAAGCGTAAGTAACAAATTTGGGAGATTGTACTTCAGTTTCAAGTTTAGAATGTCAAGTTTACTTCACCAGTGGTCACTATAGATAGCCGAAAGAATACGAGGTTGGTAAGTTTAGCCAGAGAGTACAAGAGTAGAGATGTGATCAGCAAACAATTCTCACAAGCAACTTGAGCTACATAATGTCAACAAAGATTTCTGCTTCAGACACGAGAATCTCGCTATTCTGATTGTACTTGTCAGATGATGCTATCGAGTGTTCTTAACCACCATACTTTTGACAAGAACGCTACCGAGTGTTCTTAACCACCATACTTTTGACAAGAACGCTATCGAGTGTTCTTAACCACCATACTTTTGACAAGAATGCTACCGAGTGTTCTTAACCACCATACTTTTGACAAGAACGCTACCGAGTGTTCGTCACCATCATACTTTCGACAAGAACATCTCGTGATTTTGACCGTACACGTCAGATGATGCTTCCGAGAGTTCGTCACCATCATGGGGGAAGAACTTGTATTTTGGGGTACTTAGTTCAACTTCCAGGGGGAAGTATTCTACAAGCGTGAGAAGATTTGTTGTTGATTTCTTACATGTTCCCCCAAACACATAATCATGAAGACCAAAAATGCCAGGGTAGCAGTTACCTGGTGTGGTTTGCTTCTTCTTCTAAAAAATTCCGCTATGCACTTTAAATGTCAAAGATAGAAGATTGCTCAAGCTAAAGTTTCTGCTCAAGACATGGATATTGGTTTGGGGGGAAGCTGATTCAGAAGCTTCGTCAAAAAGAAGTCTATGAAGAAAGCTTTTCAAGACAAGTGGTATGAATTGGGGGGAAGTTAATCCAGTTCATACATGATACCATGGTTCCTCAACAAGCAAAGACAAAGAGGATTCAAAGTGGGGTATAAGTTTTTCTAGAAAACTTGACGACAATGACGTCATCCTCAGCATTGGAAGCAAACTTAATACTGTCATATTTTTGTTGTATTTGCATTTGTTAGGAACATTGTAAGTAATTCCGTATGTCTCCACATTGGGGGAAGATTGTTAGCCTTAAAATGTGTGCGACTAACGAAATTACATTAGTTTCATAGCCGGGACTTGCAGGGACTAATATTGTCATATGTAATAGTTTAAGTCCCGTGCTATATATACCCCTCCGTACTTCTATGGAGGGGTGAGGACTATCATTTTCTTTCTTTTCTTTCTCTCACTAGAATAAACACGCACCTTTCTAGTATCTCTTGTTTCTCTCACAAACAATGGCTAAACACTTGTTCAATCCTCCCCGACCTCCGGATCATAAACCCGTGTTATTAGTGAATCCAAGTTAACAGAATTTCTGGAAAACTTTCTGGAATGACACTTGGAAACTCTGGAATAATCTGCTGATCATGAATTTAAGGAACTTCAGAAGTTGATTTATAACTGCTAGCTATAAGTCTTCGTAGCTTTGGACTGATAAGTTACGCGCTTGTAAGGCAGAAAAAATTTATACTGATTTTTTCTGGCAGAAAATATAATGACAATATTTGGGAGCTAGTAAGACGGATCTTGTCTTCACTGGAAGGAAAATCTTATAAATATGGGTGATACTGTGGAGTCTTTTCTGGCTGGATGGCCAACGGGTTAAGTTGTACTTTAGAGAGGACATCTCTCATGAGATGATTCCATCCCTCTCCACATTTCCCTTGAATTAATTCGGGAAATCGAGTCGAGCTAGAGACTCGTGATAAATAAATCAAGCATCGTTTAACTAGGTTAGATTTTTACCTTTTCCACCATTTCCACCCTTTTTCACCTTCACCCATTTCCACCAATAAGTGTAGGGGGCCAAGTAGGTTGTGTTTTGTGATGTTGTGCAGGGACATGTGCTTTAATGATCCACTTTTGGTGCTTTGACGCGACCTGTTATCCCGTGTACCAGGTTCTATCAAAACTATTGTGATTCATACTTGTATATAAATAAGTTGAATAAATGTAATCACTTTAGTTGTCTCTTCCTTAGCAAGATTTAAACAACGTGCACAATGTCCTAAGTGTAGGGGAGTTTACTTCCACATGCTTAAACATTGAGGACAACGTTTATATTAATTGTAGGGGAGACTTCTGTCGAAGTTAAGTGGGCTTTTCCATGAATTTGTCCTCATTTTAACCAGAAAAATAATATTTTTCGACGTTTTTCAAATTTTTTTATCTATTTTGGCCTAGTAGTATTTTCCATTTACTTTCTTTTATCTACTTTCTTTTTGTCATCACCATCATATGTATATATTCCATAATAAATTCAAAAGAAAAGAGAAAAAAATGAATAAAATGGTTTTAACAAGTTTAGACGTCTTTGATATATTAGGCACGTCGTGAATATTTTGACTCAACCCGAGTTTACTCTAGCTAGTATCCTTAACCATATGGGCCTTAATTGGTTTATTAGGCTAAGCATCCACGAATCTCATTACTTGAGATTTTAAATTGTGAAGAATGAGAGATGATAGAGTTGATAATAAGTTAAAAGGTTAATTCTTTCTTATATGGGTTTTTGGGGCTCTTTCTTCCCACTTGAATATTTAGTTGCTTAATAAATGAGGATTTTGCAGTTTAGATTTGATATTTTAGATCTTAACCAACTCTTTTATCTCCTTGTAATTAAACCATGAACACACTGAGGATGCCAGTGTTGTGGACTTCCGACTAAGGTGGCTCATAACCACTAAGTAAGAGGTATTCATACCATGGGACCGCGGAATTCGGCCTACTATATATCATAAATAAAGAAGAATAAGATTAAAACATGATCTCAAGGAGCCTTAGGGTGTGAGAAATGTAGCACGAACCTTGTCATTAGAGCCATATGGTGTATGGCATGGTAAGTGTTTAATAAAAATTGATAAATAATCAGTTCACTTGTTTGTGGTTTAAGGAGCCTTAGGGTGTGGATCATAGATAAGGAGCACCTTTACATCTTAAAGAGCCTAAGGGTATATGATGTGAATTTTCTAAACTCCACTATAAAGTCAACATGACTTTGGAGGAAATAATAATAAGTAGTACTATTCGCCAAATTTCGGATCCTGGAATTTATTCCCTAAATCGTGTTAAATTATCCTTCACGTGGGCTTACTTTAGTGACAACGTTCTGAGGACGAGGTTAGGTTCTAAGTGTCGGGTTTACACTGTTTTGCCTTCATTTTTGGACTAATAATTATTTAATAATTCAAATGAGCCTACGGGTGAATGACAATCTTTAAAATCTAGAGATACAACTTAGGTATAATGGAGAAGGAGTTTTACACAATTGTCTTGTATAAGTGGTTTTAACATGAGAACTTATCGTAAACAATGATCTCGTTTTTATGCTTGGTATGGGGAATGTGAAACTCGAGGATGATTAATATTCATGACACCAAAGTCCTAATTTAAGTCTTAGATTTCTTTACGAGTTTCTTCCATCAAACAATTTCATAGTTAATAAATTGAATTGTTATGTCTTTTATAAAGTTTTTTAATCTTTTCATCGTTCTTAGTTTCTTTTATTGTACTAGTAGTAGTAGTAGTATATTTTAGTAATGGCCGAGATGGGTTAATTAGATGAAAAATGTAAATTTGTGCTTTAAAATTGTGCATTGCTGGGGACATTGCAATGGTCAAGTGTAGGGGAATTAATAAGTGTGTAAACACTTATCCTTTACCATCTAAATCAAGGAAAAACGAGACCAAAACGTGTAATTAATATCGTAAATGTTAGAATTATGCGCGGTTTGTGTTTTTGTTGTGAAATAGGTACAAAAGAACAAAAGGAAAGAAAACACGGGATTTCATGGTCATTTATTGAAGAAAGTCAATGAAAAAGACAAAGTCAAAGTCAAAGGACCAATAGTGCAAGAATTCCAAAGTTCAAGGGCCCTAAAAGAAGATTTGTTGAAAACAATGACCAAAAGTGCAAAGTTTTGAAAGAACAAGGACTAAAAATGAAGATATATGAAAGACATTTTCCAAGGTATAAGATGTTACAATGCTGGGGGACTAAAGTTGCTAAACTCCAAAAATCAGGGGCTAAAATGAAAAATATATATGCCTTATATAAGTCTTGGAAGTCTTTATTACAATATGCCAAAGTATTCTAACCACAAGGACCAGTTTTGCCAAAAGGAAGAAAGTTGGGTCAGTCAATGAAAGTCAAACCGAGAAAAACAAAGGGAAAACTTACTATTCATCCTCTCCTCCTTTTTTACAAGACGAAGAACAAGAATAGGGGTTTTTACCTGAAAGGGTAATAACTTAATTAAATCATATCACACCACTCCAAATCAACCAATAGGAGAATCCCAACTGACAACTCATCAATTGGTCCCCAAAATGAATGCCACGCTGGCGATCCAAAACTCCCAAGGAAAGAAACATAACTTTTTGGGATATTTGCACTAAAAATAGTGTAAAAGAAACACAAAGGTGCCAAAACGAATGCCATGCTGGCAATCCGTGTCAGGACAGAGAAAGAAAGAGCAAAATCCAACGGCATCAATCTTGCTTCCTTCCTAAGCAAGATTCAACGAATCATAGAGAAAACCTTGGAGAGAGAAACTTAACCCCAAAGGCTCCTTATTCTCCTATAAATAGTGCTAGGATTTCCATTTCATTCATTTTATTTTTCCTTAGCTAAATTCTGTCAAAATTTATTTCATGTAATTTTCTTTCTTTTGTAATGAATCTAGTTTAATAAAAGTTTAATTTCCAGTATTAAATTGTGTCATTTACTTTCTGCTTTTAATTTTATGTTACCTTTGAATTTTGTAATAATCTATCAATAAGCCTTAAGCTCTCAATAAGCCGTTTTTACTTAAAAGTTAATTGTTGACCTCACATAAGCTTGCAAAAGCATATGTGAGGTTCTGTTTTCATTAAGCTAAGGGAAGTTATTCAAATTTCACATCAAAAGTTCATAAGTAGAAGGCTGCCTCACTCAATTGGTGAAGTGAACAGTGGGTTTAATAAGCTGTGTAATACGAGGTTTTTACCTATTAAGAAAATTTCGTTGTTCCAGTCTCCTCGAATTGATTATTGGTAGAAAGTGCGACTCCATTGTTCTTGGTGCAAAATAAAAAGGTTTGGTTATCTATTCTACTAAAAATACAAATGTCGTTGAAAGCTTGAAAATTTACTCTAAGATAAAACAAGTTAAAACAATGCTAAGTAAAAAGGCAGGAAAATTAAAGTTTGGAAAATAGAAACAATTCAGAAAACTACTAATTAAACTAAGTCTGAAAATAAGGTAATGGGTATTTCGGAAAAATGAAGTCTTCGGAATAAAGACAAATTCAGGAAAGTGGTTTCTTCGGAATAACAAGCTTTTCATAGAAATGGGAATTTCGGAATAACTAACTTTTTAGAATAATTAGATTTTTCGGAAAAATGGTGTTTTCAGAAAAATTGGGATCTTCGGAATAAATGGACTTTTCAGAAAAATTGGTATCTTCGGAATAAAAGGATTTTCGGAAAAAGGGTATCTTCGGAATACTTGGGTTTTTCGAAAAATGATGATCTCGGAAAAAGGGCTTTTTCAGAAAATTAGCATCTTTGGAATAAGTGGTTTTTCAGAAAATTAACTTCTTCGGAATAACAAGACTTTTCAGAAAAACAGGAATTTCGGAATAATGGAGTTTTCAGAAAAACTAGGATTTCGGAATAATGATGAATTCAGAGAAAGGGACGATTTCGGAATAAATGCTTTTCAGAGAAAGGGACGATTTCGGAATAAATGCTTTTCAGAGAAAGGAGTGTTTTCAGAGAAACAAAACCCTTTTCCAAAAATGTTAAAACTCAGATACGAATGAACAGAAACATCAAAACATAAGAAATAAGCTACAAATAAGCACGAACCAAACAAGCAATTAACCAAAACTTTAACCAAATAAATTTTAAGAAGAACTAAATAAGCCACAAATTAAAACTATAAAAACACTAAATAATCAAAACATTTAAAATCAACTAATAAGCAATTCTATAAATCTATCAAATGAACTTAATCAAAAATAAGCCAAACACTAGAAGATCAAATACCACAATAAGCTCAAAACATCCGCCACATCAAAACTACAAGATCAATCACATGAATAAAACAATCACATAATCAAAGAGATGAGATTAACTAGATGATTATCAAGATTAAGAAAAAGATTAAGAAAGGTAGAATGAGAATTAAGAAAATAAGCTTGATTGATTAAAGATGAATATCAAAAGATTACAAGATTAATAAGTTTTAAAGGAAAACTAGAGAGAGAAATTAAAAGCACTTAAAAATTAAACTACCACTACTAAAAACTAAAACACCTAACACCCTCCTAATGACATATTAGGAGGGTATTTATAGGAGGTGAGGAGATTACATGCTTAAGCTATCTAATTTCTTTCTTCTCGTCTCGACTCGACTTAATTTCTTTGTCTTTCTCGACGTCGTCTCGGGATTTGTCGATATAAGTTGAACTTGTCTTATAATTTTCTTCTATAATTAGACTTGAGTTCTTCGACTTCATTAAACTTCCGTCTTTAGACTTTTTCTTCGATAAATCTTTAGAATTGGCCTTGGACTTCCGTTCGTTTTGCATTCTCGATCTTTCGACTTCGTCTTTAGTCTTTTTCTTCGATAAAAGCCCGTGATAGCCCAAGTTTTCTTCCTTTTGCATCTTTTGGTCCTAAAACAGAATAAAAACACAAACCACGCATAATTTCGACTTTTACGACATAAAATACACGTTTTGGTCTTGTTATTACTAGAAATAAGTGGTAAAAGGATAAGTGTTTTCACACTTATTAAATCCTCTACACTTGACCATTGCAATGTCCTCATGCAATGCACTAATTTCAAAGCACGGTTTACATTTTTCATCAAAGATACCCCATCTTGGCCTTTATTAAATGCTAAACACTAAGGAAACTATAAAAACAAACAAGTAAGAAATCAAAGACTTACATTGGGTTTTTGGTTGTCATGAATGTTCATAATTCTCAAGTTTCACGTTCCCCATATCAAGCTTAAAAACGAGATCATTGTTATTATAAGTTAGCAAACTAACACGAACTCATGTGGCCCAATTTTACACTTAAACTCCCTTATTCCTAGGTGTATCTCTTATATTTTAATAATGTCTTAAATGATCACGAGGATGCATTGTTTGACTTATTTCGATAATTATTTAGGTTGAAAATAAAGTGGGACGATTTAATCAATAGTTAGCTAAAGGACAAAATCTTTTAAAACTGCTTCTCGGGACCTTTCAAAGTTCATATCTTGGCATAACTTGTTTCACGATTTGAGACCTTTCTCGGACCGATATTTGGCAGCGACTTCATACTTCAAATCTTTGAGAGACGTTCTTGAAATTATGGTCTTCTCTTCATAATAGGAACTTCTTCACTTGAAGTTTTGAGAGATTCTTCATATTTGGACCACGACTTCTTCATTTTTCTCCAATCATTACTTTGGACTTTGATATACAACGATCCGCCTCCTTTTAGGACTTGGATCTATTTATCCTCATACCTTGTTAGGGTCTTTTCGGATAGAATTCTCCATGATCTTTAGGGGAGTATTTGCTTTTCGTCGTGTGTCTCGATCCTTCATACTGATTTTTGATAAATGATTCTTCACATCACTTTTGGATCTTTAGCAACAAAATGTAGCCCTCATGCCTTGTTAGGGCCTTTTCAGACTCGCCAATCTTCGCATCCCGCTTAAATAAGTTATGCCTTGGCTATGAACTCTAATTGATACCGAGCAACTTTTAAACGATCTTGTGCTAGAAGCTAAGTAAATTTTCAAATCGTACAACCTTATTTATTGCAGATAAATTTATTAGCAAGCGATGGGAGAATAGGCTTATAATCAACTCACATAAATTCACGAAAGAATACCAAACTTATAATTGACTCTATCATCTCTCGTTCTCCACAATTTAAAATCTAAGGAATGAGACTCGTGGATGCTTAGCCAATTAAATCAAAGTTTTGGGTTTTTGAGTCATCTATAGGGTCTTGCAAACTCTTAGACTTTTTCAAGTTTAGAATTCGCATTTTAAAGTTCCCTTGATAAACAACTCTCTATGATCAATTATAGGAACTTGCGAAAAGTTCTTGTTCTTAACCCGTGAGAGTTAAGACTTTCGCGTTTTAAAGTTCCCTACATAAAAGCCTAGGAAAACTTGACTTAAACACGTTAAGGATACTAGCTAGAGTAAACTTAGATAAGTAAACTCGGGTTGAGTCAAAATATTCACGACTTTGAAAAATTTTAAAACCACTTTATTGAAAATTTATTCTAGCAAGGAAAGAAAATAACCTTAACAAAGGAAAATACAACTATACAACTAGGCCAAATAGATTATAATTTTGAAAAATGTCGAAAAATCAAATTTTCCGGTTAAAATGAGGACAAATTCATGGAAAAGACCACTTACTTCGATAGAAGTCCCCCCTACACTTAATATAAACATTGTCCTTAATGTTTAAGCATGTGGGAGTAAACTCCCCTACACTTATGACATTGTGCACTTTGTTTAAATCTTTCTAAGGAAAGGACAACTATAGTGATTTCAATGTTAACATATAAGATATGAAATATTGAATCACGACAGTTTTAGGATAGAACTGGGAAGACGGGATCACGGCTCGTCAAAAGTCATCGAGAATGGATCTTTGAAGCTTTAATCCTTGCACAGAAGAAGAAACAAGACAACAAAACACATACGGGGCTCCCCCTACACTTATTATGAAAACGGTAAAGGATAGGTCACGGGTTGCCTCCCGAGAAGCGCTTGTTTTTGTTAACCGAGTCACGAGCCTGACTCGACCCAAAACTAGTTCATGGGAAACGTGGTGAGGTATGGAATCATCTCATGAGAGATGTTCTCACCAAAGTACAACTTCACGCGCTGGCCATTCACCTTAAAATTGGGCCCATTTGGCTGAGAAAGCTCAATGGTGCCATAGGGAAAGACTTTGCCGATGGTGAATGGACCAGACCAGCGGCTCTTCAACTTGCCCGAGAAGATCTTCAACCGAGAGTTAAAAAGTAAGACTTGATCACCAACGTGGAACTCTCGGTTCTTAATCCTAGCATCATGGATGATTTTGGTCTTCTCCTTGTAGATCAACGATTTCTCATAAGCTTCATTCCTTAGTTCATTTAGCTCATTGAGTAGAATCTTCCGAAGATCGCCGACTTTGTGGATGTCGAAGTTAGCCCACTTCAAGGCCCAATATGCCTTATGTTCCAGCTCGATAGGGAGGTGGCATGCTTTCCCGTACACAAGACGATAAGGTGTATAACCAATTGGGGTCTTATAAGCGGTACGAAAAGCCCACAAAGCATCATCTAACTAATCGGGCCACGAGGCACGATGCTCTCCCACAATACGCTCTAGAATTCGCTTCAATCCATGGTTAGATATCTCGGCTTGCCCATTAGTTTGGGGATGATAAGCGGTGGAAAGACGGTGGTTGACACCGTACTTAGCCATGACTCTTGCGAATTGATCATTGCAAAAATGAGTCCTGCGGTCACTGATAATAGCACGAGGAACACCGAATCGAGCAAAAATCTGCTTCAAAAAGTGCACAACCACCCTCGCATCGTTCGTAGGGAGAGCCTTAGCTTCAACCCATTTAGAAACGTAGTCAACGGCTACGAGGATGTACTTGTTCCCTTTAGATAATGGAAATGGCCCCATAAAGTCGATACCCCATACGTCAAAGATTTCACATACTTGTATGAAATTTTGAGGCATCTCATCTTTATGTGTGATCTTGCCTTGTCTTTGGCAAGCATCACAATGTTTAACCATGTCGTGAGCGTCATGATAAATGGTGGGCCAATAAAATCCAGAGTCGAATACTTTCTTCGCGGTGTAATTGGGACCAAAGTGACCACCGGTGGGTCCTTTATGGCAAGCGTCAAGGATTTGTACCGCTGCCGGCCCATCAACACATCGATGAATGACAAGATCCGCACATTGTTTGAAGAGGTAAGGGTCGTCCCAGAAATAATGTTCAATATCTTTAAAGAACTTTTTCTTTTGTTGTGACGTTAACCCTTCCTTGAGAATTCCACCCGCTAAGTAGTTTGCAATGTCCGCAAACCACGGGGTGTCATCAAGATTGGAGTTGATAGACATTAAGGCCTCAAGGGGAAAAGAGTCATTGATCTCTTGATTCGGATGATCCCCTTGATAAGGATCCTCAAGTCTACTTAGATGATCCGCGGCTAGGTTTTCCGCTCCCTTTTTGTCACTAATTTCGATTTTAAATTCTTAAAGGAGCAAAACCCAACGAAGAAGTCTTGGCTTAGAATCTTGCTTAGTCAACAAGTACTTCAACGCGGAATGGTCACTGTATACGATGGTGGTAGAGAGGACAAGATAGGGGCGGAACTTTTCAAAAGCATACACTACAGCTAAAATCTCTTTTTCGGTAGTGGTATAATGCAATTGAGCCCCCGTCATTGTCTTGCTAGCATAATGGATTGGCTGGAAGTGTTTGTTCACTCTTTGGCCCAAAACCGGTCCAATAGCAAAGTCGCTAGCATCACACATCAACTCAAAAGGTAGCTCCCAATTAGGGGTAACCAAGACCGGTGCCTTAGTTAGCTTATCCTTAAGAAGATTGAAGGATTCAAGACACTCTTTGGAAAAGATGAAAGGATTATCTTTTTCCAAGAGGTGGGTCATCGGGCGAGCGATTTTAGAAAAAATTTGGATGAATCGACGATAGAAGCCCGCATGACCAAGGAAACTTCTCACACCCTTCACGGTTGAAGGTGGAGGTAATCTGGCTATGACATCCACTTTAGCACGGTCCACTTCAAGACCGGCTTTTGAGATTTTATGTCCAAGCACAATGCCTTCTTTTACCATGAAATGGCATTTTTCCCAATTTAGAACAAGGCGAGTGTCTTCGCACCACTTAAGCATGCGTTCCAAATTGGCAAGGCAATGAGAGAAAGAATCACCATAAACCGAGAAATCATCCATAAAGACTTCCATAGTTTCTTCAACCATGTCATGGAAGATAGCCATCATACACCTTTGGAAAGTCCCAGGAGCATTGCATAAGCCGAAAGGCATTCTTTTATAAGCAAATGTTCCGTAAGGACAAGTGAATGTGGTTTTCTCTTGGTCTTTAGGATCGATGGGAATTTGAAAATACCCGGAGAAACCGTCTAAAAATCAGTAATAGTCATTACCCGCTAGACGTTCAAGCATTTGGTCCATGAAAGGAAGGGGAAAATGATCCTTTCTCGTAGCATCATTGAGTTTTCGATAGTCTATACAAACTCTCCACCCTGTAACGAGACGAGTAGGAATCAACTCGTTGTTTTCATTGGGCACAACGGTGATTCCGCCTTTCTTAGGCACACAATGGACGGGACTAACCCATGGTGAATCCAAGATAGGGTAGATCATTCCCGCATCAAGAAGTTTGATAACCTCTTTTTTGATAACGTCATGGATCTTAGGATTCATCCTTCTTTGGCTTTGAATATTGGGTTTAAAATCGTCCTTCATGAGAATTTTATGTGTGCAAAAGTGAGGAACAATTCCACGAATATCGGAGATTTTACACGCAATAGTTTTCTTGTGGTTCTTCAACACGGCGATAATTCGGGATTTTTCTTCCTCTTTCAAGTCCTTTGCGATGATGACGGGTTACTTCTTGTTGTCTTCAAGGAAAACGTACTCGAGATGAGACGGTAGGTCCTTAAGCTCTAAATCCGGAGGATTTTCGATGGAAGGCGTAGTCAAATTCGGTTCATCGATAGAGATATCCTTTGGAGATGGTGGAGAAATATGGTCCTCATTGAGAAGTTTCTCAATGGTACGAATGTCTTCATCCCAATTGGAGGGAGAATCGTCATATTTTAAGTCCACATCTCCCAAAGTTGCTTCAAATTCTTTCAAGATGAAATCACTTTCTCCAAATGGAGTTAGTGATGGAGCAATAGAGGCAACAGTCTCAACAATGGGAAGAGAAGAAGAACCACTTTTACAAGCGTCTTTGAAATGTTCTTCACAAGCCTCATCAAGAACGTCAATGAAATTAACTCTCTCATTTTCAGAAGGCTGTTTAGAAAGTTTACCCATGTTGAAGACGATTTTATCGTCACCAACTCTCATGATTAATTCGCTCGCGGCTACATCAATGAGAGTGCGATCGGTCCTCGAGAATGGACGTCCAACAATTAATGGAACACGAGGGTCCATTTCGTAGCCAACGACAACAAAATCCGCCGGAAAGGTGAATTTGTCGACACCGACGAAGACGTCTTCGGCTATCCCCACCGGATAAGCAACCGTACGGTTAGTAATAAGTGTGAAAACACTTATCCTTTTGCCACTAAAATCAAGGAAAAACAAGACCTAATCATGTGTTTAATATCGTTTAAGTCGGAATTACGCGTGCTTTTGTGTTTTTGTGTTTTTGTGTTAAAATAGGTACAAAAGATCAAAAGGAAAGAAAACGGGATTTCACGGTCAAATGTTGAAGAAAAGTCCAAAAAGAGACGATTGACGATTTTTTCTCAATACCCTAGTATTAAATTGGCGCCGCTGCCGCTTCGCTCGTACGATTGACGATTTTTTCGTGAAGACGTTTGGATTTTGGGATCCGTTCATTCTTTGAACGTTACGTTTCTTGCGCACAAAATCAAAAACACAAAAAAAAAATCAAAAACATAAAAATACAAAAAAAAAAAAAAATTAAAAAATCACAAAAGCAATTTCTTTCCTAAGAATTGCACCAAAAAAATTAAAAAAAAAATCAAAAGTAATACGTTTTCCTAAACGTATTACACCAAAAATATTACGTATTATTGTTATTTTTCTTATTCGATTTTTTTCGTTTTTCTTGTATATATATATTTTTCTAAAAAAAAATACAAAAATATTCTTCTTTTTCCTCTATTGTGTTTAATTCTTTTTCTCAACCCCTCTTATTCTTCATGGATTTGTCTTGCGTTCGGTGTGGGAGACCATGGCTTGGTTTTCCAATATGTCCATGGTGTACTTGTGCGAAGTGTGGTTCCGATATCGACGATACACAATTTGGATTTTGTCCATTGTGCAATTCTAGAAATTCGTACTTCTCCTCTTACACAAATTTCTCCCCTCCTCCCGTTTATGACAATCCCTATCCTCATCATGCACCGGGTTTTTCTCAATACCCGTGTTGCAATCATTGTGGGGGTCCTCACGATACTTCTTATTGTCAACCGATGAATTATGAGCCACATCCGTGCTATAATTCCGGTTTTCAAAATTTTGAACCCCCACAAAACTCCGTCGTTCATCAACCTTCTATTAAGGAAATTCTCGAAAGCTTAAAACAAATCAAAATTAGTTTGCATGACGAAAGACAACAAGAGCAAGTATCTACTCTTAGTGTTTCTACTCCTCCTCTTGTGCGTTCTTACTATTTTGATGACGATGAGACTACTATTTCTTGGAGTGATCTTTGTGCTCAATGTCCTAGTGCAATTGTAATTCCTTCTCTCAATATCCCAAATGCATCTAAGGATCTTGATACATCGAGTGAGATTAGCGATTTTGGGCTCGACAAATTCTTTGATGAAGTTTGTGATGTGCCGACTTTTGCTGAGCTTACGGACACGGTCGTTCCGCTAGTCCATGATCACATACTCACAAATCCAAAAGCGATGATTGATTCTTCCAATAAGAGTTCTATATGTGGTGAGTATGATGATTTCGTCTTCGAGCCCGAGATTAAGGAAATTATCGACCGAGAGCTAGCTCTTTTACCTCCACTTCCACCTACAAGTGAGGTCGATTTTTCCAAAATCGAGGCCGAACTTGATGAGTTGGAACGTCTTATTTTTAATAATGACGAACCAACTCACATGACCACGCATCCAATTCTCGAGGAGTTACCTAATCAACACTCCTCTAATGAGAATTACGTTTACCACATTCGTGAGGATTTAACTTATCAACAAATCCCACAAATGAATGATGGTTTCGTACTTGATCGTGATCTCTTCGAGAGAATTTCTAAAATCCTCAATGAGGGGAACGACAAACCTTTGTTTGACGAGCCTATCTATGATGAAGAAATCGAAGAGATTCACGTTCATGAGGATGATTACTTTGACCCGGGAGGTGACATTGACCATTCTTTGATTGATACCTTTACGGCTTTGCCAAATTATGACCATCCATTGTCTTTAGGGGATGACAATTTGTCTCCTTTACCCATCCCACCTCCCGTGGATCACGACCTCACATACTTCCCGTATGTTGAGAGGACTTTTCTCCCTTCTATGACTTATCCTCCTGCCTCTCATTTATTATGTTCCTCCGGGACCGAGGACAAGATCTTTGATCCCGGTATCACATTCGAGGCTTCCCCATGGACCATTTAATTCGGGGTCGAGTCAGGCTCGTGACTCGGTTAACAAAAACAAGCGCTTCTCGGGAGACAACCCGATGATCTATCTATTATCTATCTTTTATTTATTTTTTACAATAAGTGTAGGGGGAGCCGTGTAGGTTGTTTGTTTGTGTGTTGTGTTGTGATTGTGTAGGTACATGTGCTTTGATGATCCACTTTTGGTACTTTTGACGTGACCCGTGTTCCCGTGTTACCCGTGTACCCGGTTCCTTCGATAAGTTTTTGCTATTGTGATTCTATCTTACAACGAATAAATGTAATCACTTTAGTTGTCCTTTCCTTAGCTCGATTTAAACAACGCACTCAATGTCCTAAGTGTAGGGGAGTTTATTCTCCCACATGCTTAAACATTGAGGGCAATGTTTATCTTAAGTGTAGGGGGGATTTCTATCGAAATTTTAGTGGCCTTTTCCATGAATTTGACCCCATTTTACCGGAAAATTTAAAAAATTTTCAACGTTTTTCAAATTTTTGATCTATTTTGGCCTAGTAGTATTTTTATTTATTTTCTTTCCTTTTATTATCGCACCATAATAATTTTCATTTCAAAAAATAAAGTCAAAAATAAATAATTAAATAAAATGGTTTTAATAAGTTTAGATATCTTTGATATATTAGGCCCGTTGTGAATATTTTGACTCAACCCGAGTTTACTTATCCAAGTTTACTCTAGCTAGTATCCTTAACCATATGGACCTTAATTGGTTTATTAGGCTAAGCATCCACGAGTCTCATTCCTTGAGATTTTAAATTGTGGAGAACGAGAGATGATAGAGTTAATTATAAGTTCGGTATTCTTTCATTTAACGTATGTGAGTTAGTTATGAGCTTTTTCTCCCATCACTTGTTAATAAATATATTTGCAATAAATAAGGTTGTACGATTTAAAAGGTTACTTAGCTTCTAGCACAAAATCGTTTAAAAGTTGCTCGGTATTAATTAGAGTTCATAGCCAAGGCATAACTTATTGAAACGGGACGCGAAGATTGGCTTATCCAAAAAGGCCCTAACAAGGCATGAGGATACCCCGAGTCCAAAAAGGCCCTAACAAGGCATGAGGATTCACTTTTTTTGCTAAAGATCCTAAGATGATGTGAAGATCATTAATCCAAATCAATATGAAGGATCAAGACACACGACGAGAAGCAATTACTCCCCTAAAGATCATGGAGAAGTCTATCCAAAAAGACCCTAACAAGGTATGAGGATAAATAGATCCAAGTCCGAAAAGGAGGCGGATCGTTGTATATCAAAATCCTAAATAAAGAAGAGGATAAATGAAGAAGTCGTGGTCAACGTTTGAAGCATCTTTCACTCCTTATGAAGATGTATACCAAAATGAAGAGAAGACCATAATTTCAAGATCGTCTCTCAAGATTTGAAGTTTGAAGTACAAGCCAAATATCGGTCCGAGAGAGGTCTCAAATCGTGAAACGAGTTATGCCAAGATATGAACTTTATGAGGTTTCGAGAAGCCGTTTTAAAAGATTTTGTCCTTTAGCTAACTATCGATTAAATCGTCCCACTTTATTTTCGGCCTTAATAAATTATCGAAATAAGTCAAAAATGCATCCTCGTGATCATTCAAGACAAAAATAAAATACAAGAGATACACCGTAGGAATAAGGGAGTCTAAGTGATTAACTAAACCACATGAGTAAGTGTTAGTTGTGCTAACTTGTAATAACAATGATCTCGTTTTTGAGCTTGGTATGGGGAACGTGAAACTTGAGGGTGATTAATATTCATGACACCAAAGCCCTAATTCAAGTCTTAGATTTCTTTACGAGTTTCTTCCATCAAATAATTTCCAAGTTAATAAATGGTTATAACTTTTGTCTCCTTTTCAAGTTTTTATCTTTTCATCGTAGTAGTAGTAATATTAGTAATAAAGGCCAAGATGGGTTAATAATGAGAAAAATGTAACTTTATGCTTTGAAATAATGCATTGCATGGGGTCATTGCAATGGTCAAGTGTAGGGGATTTAATAAGTGTGTAAACACTTATCCTTTTGCCACTAAAATTAAGGAAAAACAAGACCTAATCATGTGTTTAATGTCATAAAAGTCGGAATTACGCGTGGTTTTGTGTTTTGTGTGTTAAATAGGTACAAATGATCAAAAGAAGAGAAAACACGGGATTTCACGGTCAAATGTTGAAGAAAAGTCCAAGAAAGAGACGAAGACAAAGTCAAAGAACCAAAAGTGTGCCATATATCACGAAACCGACAAATTCGGCACGAATTCGAAGAAAAGATCGGCAAAGCCAATTCAAACTCGTTTATTCACGGATTTATCAAGAGTTGAAGTCAAGTGGGTCCCGCATTCAGATTAATGGGCTAAAAACTCATTTGAAAGCTAAATTTGGCGTATAAAAAAGATCACCAGCCCAAAAGGCCCAAATCTCCAAGTCACACACGGATGAAAAGTTATTTTGGCCCAAGACGAATATTAATTTGAAAGCCCAATTTACTTTGAATGGGACGGATGAAATTTGGGCTAATAGCCCATATGCTAAATTAATAAAACGGAGGAAGTTTAAATTTGATGGTCAAAATTTGGGTCAACAAACCTCCCACGTGTCCTCCCAAACCGCTCAACCCACCTCACCCCACTTCACATCTTATTTTGTTTTATTCTTCCCATACACCCCCCTACACACGATTGTTCCCCACTTCACATTTTTAATAAATATTTTACCCCACCCCCCATGACCCAGACGATAATAACAAAGCTATCACCCATTCCTTTCATCTCTCTACACAGCCTCTATTTATTTTTACCACAAACCCTAATCACCATGATTTTTACACCAAAAATTGGGGCTTTTACTTTTAATAGGTAATTCACACAAGAGGAAATAAATCCCCCCAAGTTTTTCGCAAGAAACACCCACTGGTGGTCCTCTCACGTGACACGCTGGCAATCCATTGCCCAAATTAATCTCAGCCATAGATTAAAGAAGAAAAGAGAGAGAAGATTAAAGAACGACTAGGATTTGAAGCCGTGGCCACCAAGCTCATCAAATAGTTTTAGGGTTTGCCTATAAAACCCTCATTCTGTAATTTTAGATCTAAGCTTTTCTTTATTTTTTTTTTAGTTTTTTAAAATTAATTAGGAGTAGATTTAATTTAGATTTAAATTTTTGCAAATTAGTTTAAATTGTAATTTTAATTTCCAGTATTGTAATTTGATTTTCAAATTAATGAAAAGTTAAGTTGTTTTTATTAATATTCGTCTCAATTAAATTCCTGTTACTGTTTTTTTATCTTGTCTCAAAATTTATTCTGTTTTTTTATCACTGTTCGTTTATTATCATTCGGAAAAAAAAGAGATAGAAAGAAAAAAAAGAAAGAGAGAAAATAATTTCCCCACTGGAAATTATAAAGAAGGAACTGTTTGGATTCATTTGTCTCTGGGTACTGTTCGATACTGTTGATGTTCGAGTTTTGTGTTTGGTTCGATTGGAGTATGGTCGAGATGAAGTTGTTGATGTTGTTGACGGTGGATTCGGTTCGATAAGGGGGCTCAGCGCCTTACCTTCGGCTCAACGGTTTCGACACCCGGTTCCGATCTCTTTTAATGTTCTTGTTAATTTTAGTTTCAGTTTATTTGATAAATTTGATTTCATCTGCTTATTGTTTCAGTTTTAGTGGATATTGCTTATTAGGGAGTATGATTTATTGCTATCTGTTTATTCATTTTTGCTTGTTGGAGTTTGTTTTCATTTCAAGATGTTTTGTCTGCTTATTTTTATTATTTAGATCTGCTGATTTGTACTTTTTTTTTATTATTTTGTTATTAGTTTAGTCTGCGTTATCAATTTTAGGTTGCATAGAATTGAGTTTCTATTTTGGTTGTCTGTTTTTAATTTGTTTTTGATCTGGTAGATTTGCATAGTCCAAAGTCCAAAAATTAAATAGTTAAAAAAATATCTGTCTGTCAGGGGACTCGAACCCCTGACCTCGCGCTTAACAACCAACGCCCTTCCCAACTCCTCTAGTATCACTTTTGTAAATTACTTTGCATCTTTTGGTTAATATAGGTAAATTAATCTGGCAGTGTTAATTAATTGTTAGATTTTAAGTTTTATTAGTTTTAATTTTAATTAAATAGTTTTATTAAAAGCTTCATTTTCTTTTATAACAGTTTTTATAAAAATAAAAATACAAAAATATTTTTATTAATTAGTTTTTAAAAAAGTAGTTTAAAATTTTAATTTAGTTTTAAAATTAGTTTTATAAAGTTCTCATTTAAATTACTTTTATTTTCAAAATAGTTTTCTTTTAAAATAGTTTACTTTTTATAAAATAGTTTTAAATTTTGATTTCTAAATTAGTTTATATAGTTACATTAGTTGTCATTTAAATTAGATTTATTTAAATCGGTTTTAATTTTTAAATAGTTTAAATTAGTTTTCAAATTTATTTAAGTTTTAAATTAGATTAAATAGTTTTTAAATAACTTTTAAATAGACTTTTAGTTTAAAATATTTCAAAAGTTTTATTTACCAAAAACAATTAAGTCGAAACGTAAAATTTGATATCAATTCGGGTGAGCCGAGGAATGATAAAAGTAATATAAAAAGGGTATGCAAAATCTCTAGTTAAATCTCCAAGTCACACACGGATGAAAAGTTATTTTGGCCCAAGACGAATATTAATTTGAAAGCCCAATTTACTTTGAATGGGACGGATGAAATTTGGGCTAATAGCCCATATGCTAAATTAATAAAACGGAGGAAGTTTAAATTTGATGGTCAAAATTTGGGTCAACAAACCTCCCACGTGTCCTCCCAAACCGCTCAACCCACCTCACCCCACTTCACATCTTATTTTGTTTTATTCTTCCCATACACCCCCCTACACACGATTGTTCCCCACTTCACATTTTTAATAAATATTTTACCCCACCCCCCATGACCCAGACGATAATAACAAAGCTATCACCCATTCCTTTCATCTCTCTACACAGCCTCTATTTATTTTTACCACAAACCCTAATCACCATGATTTTTACACCAAAAATTGGGGCTTTTACTTTTAATAGGTAATTCACACAAGAGGAAATAAATCCCCCCAAGTTTTTTGGAGCATCCACCATGTGGTCCTCTCTCCTCTCCAACGTGGCAATCCATGACACAAGATTGATTCTCAGCCTTTGATTTGAAGAGAAGAAAGAGAAAAAGAGACGAACGGACAAGATTTGAAGCCGTGGGCACCAAGATTAGGGTTTTCCCTATAAATCCCCACCCCTCAATGTGTATCGAGGCATTCAAGCTTTTCTTTATTTTAATTTACTGTTTTTAAAATTTTAGGAGTAGATTAAATTAGATTTAATTTTCAGAAAAATTAGATTGGTAGGTTTATTGTAATTTCTTATTTTCAGCTTTGTAATTTTTTCTTTAAATTAATGAAAAGTTTTAGTTTAATTAAATTCCTGTCTCAATTTTAATTACTGTTCGTTTTTTTTTATAATCTTCGATTACTTTTTTTTTATACACCGTTTTTGTTATTATCACTTTTAAGTTTATTCGAAAAAAAAAATAAATAAATAAAAAAAATAATAAAATAAAATAAAAATCTGTTCGAGAGGTGTTGTTTGGTTCGAGTCAATTGGAACGAAGATGGTGTTGATGTTCGAAGATTGGTGTTTTGGTTTCGGATCACTGAGGTGGCTTAGCGCCAGCCTACGGCTCAACGGAATCATCAAAAGGTTCTCACCCCTCTTTTATTTACAAGTTTGTTTTATTAAGTTTTAATTAATTTAATATTTAGTTGCTTTTGATTCGGTTTGTTATTTTTGATATCTGCTAGTGTTACTGTTTTTGTTTTAGAAATCTGTTTAAGATTAGTTGGTTTGAATCTGCTTGAGCTTCGGTTTGTCACTATTTGCTTTTTGTCATTAAGTAGTATTAAGATTTATTTGTTTATTAAGGTATTTAGCTTATTTAGTTATTATAAACTAGTTGTCTATTGCTGTTTGATTTTTCAGCTTAATTATTTTTATTTGCTTAGTTTAATTGTTGTTTTGCTTATTTGCTTATATAATTTGCTCTTCTCGATAATCTGCTTACTGCTTATATTTTAGTCTAGATTCTGCTTTTAGGATTTGTTGGGGTTGCTTATTATCTGCTTATGGTTAGGTTACTTTTTATATGCTTATTTGCTTCTACCTTCCTGATGTTCAGATTTGTTTGGTTTACGTATTATCTTATTATGCTTATTTAGTTTTTTTTTTATTATTCCAGCTTATTTAAATCTGCTCATTATCGTCTAATCTTTCATGCTTATTAGTTTTTGGAGTTGTGCTGCAACTTATTCTTATCTGATTATTTGCTATTTGCCTGTCTGTTTTTAGCTTTAGGCTTATTTGGTATTAATTTTTTGGTTACTGTAACCATATTCAGACTTTCTGTCTGATGCCCCAAAAATTCCAACAAAAAAGAATAAAAATAATAAATAGCAAACTATTTGGTCTGGGGTGGGATTCGAACCCCAGACCCCTCGTCTAGCAGCCAGCGCTCCATCCATCTCTTCTCTTGTTTCTTTTATGTTTTATCTCCCTGCATTTAATTAATATAGGAAGTTAATATTAGGCAGTTTTAATTTAATTAAATTGGTTTAATTAATATTAGGTTTAATTGCATATTTTATTTAAATTTCGTTTTAAATTCAGTTTTTATAAAAATAAAAATACAAAAAATATTTTATTTCTTTAAAATTTTAAATTAGTTTTAAAATAGTTTTTATCAAAATTAGTTTAAAATAGTTTCTTTTTTTTAATATATTTAAGTTTAGTTTAAAATTTCTTTAGATTTAAATTAAAAAGTTTTTAATTTAAAATTAATTAGGCTTAAAGTTTTATTTTAAATTCATTTAAGAGTTTTTATTAGCTTAATTTTTAAAATTAGATTAGTTTTATTTAAATTGTTTTATTAACTTTTAATGTTAAATAGATAAAACACCAAAAAAAATAGATTTTACCAAAAACAAATCAAGTCGATACGATAATTGCTAATCAATTCGGGTGAGTCGAGGAAAAAACGAACTTAATTTTAAAGGACTAAAAATCCTAGTTTCATTTTCCTTTAAATTTCTGTGTTTCTTGTAATTCTTTAGTTCGTTTGATTAATAGTTTAATGTCTGATTTGTCACAACCGTGAATTTAAGATCTAATTAATTTATGTGAAACGTGTTAATTCGGGTTAGACTTGCGTGTCTATTGATGTCCCGATTGGTTACGCGAAATTTTGTACGGATTTAAAATTTTATGAATGACAATCATAAATTATTACAGAGATAATTATTGCTCATTTCGATTTTTGTTAGAGAAATTTCGTGTTAAGGAACGACGTTTAAATTTCATTAACGTAATCTCATATAAGAACTTTGATTAACAAAACAAATGTTTTCGCTCCATTTATATTAACGACCCGTTTGGAAATTTCACAAAATACAAAAATGCATAAAAACACTGCTACTACTTGAAAACTTGCCCAAATCCCACACTATACTTCAAAAGCTTGAAGCTTTCTACTATACCACCAACATAAGTCTTGACCAAGAATAAGCAAACTTTATACAAAAAGAAAATCCAATATAAACAAAAACTAATATTACTTGTCCACTCCAAAAAATATAATCGGTCCCCCCTGAAACTTAACCCCACGTTTTTGTTATGTCTACCCTCAAACACAATTTGAATTTAGTACTTACTAACTCATTTAATGGGTGTACCTTTGCTCCATCATCTCTCTCCCAAAACCGGTGGACGCCACCTCTTTCCACCATACTTTCCCTGGAAATGTTCAACTAGTCAAACAAGTACACCTTGAGACTTGTTTTACTGCCATGAAACGAACCCCAACTTCATTGTTCTTCCCCCAACGTTTTCCTTGTTCCCATGATAGTTACAACGTAACCATAGAGCAACCAAACCCTAACAAGTCTTAACCAAACCCTAACTAAAGACTAACTAAGCTTTTAACCCTAACACACCCCACTCTTTGCCTATAAATACAACCCACTTCCTCACTTAAGCTCACACACTCAAAACTCAAACTCTTAAGAAAAACTCTCAACCTCTTTGAGAGTTGCTCACGGCAGTAATCAATAACCAGGGCCACATAATCATTTTTAGTAAGCAAGCTAGGAACATTAAAGCTTGGTTTGGACGCAAGTATTGGTTGGGGTTAAGATCTCTAGTTCTTATTCAACATCTTCATCAAATACATAGGACCCTTGTAAGTACAAGTACTTTACTCATTTTAACAATGGTTGATGATTATACTTGCTAAGAAATCATTACAAACTTGATGTAACCAAGTCACGGTTCGGGTGTGGGTAGTAACGTAGGCCTTGTGAACAAACAAAACGACCTTAGTTGTGATACTAATGGTCACGTTTAGGGTTTTGACGTGATAGAAACTTTGATGACCAAAGACTACTCAAACTATGTTTTGGTTTAATAAACTACGTATGAAACTTGCACAAAAATACTAGATGTGATGACCTAGAAACGAACCAAACAAGATTAAGTGTTAAACCAAGAGGTCGCTGCTAGGGCTTGGTACGGGGTAGAATCCTTGGTGACTTAGAACCTTGAACGTACACTATAATATTTATATGACGATGTGTAAACCTGTTTGCCTCTTGTATATACCCATAATATGATGTCTTGTCTAATCAAAACCGAACATCAACGAACCTTGGTTGCTAGTATTTCGTGTGTCTTCCAATGTAAAAATTCTCAAAACTTAGAGGACATGTATGTTCGACAAAGACTAGGGTTGTATGTGAACTAGAATCCGTATGTAAACATATGACGTGATGATAACGAGTAATAATTAGGCATGCATGTTAAACTTCAAACCACTAGTTTCTATTAGGGATCATAAAGACTCGCGAAGTGCTATATGCATAGTTGCCATGTATAGGATCACTTGTATGATTTTATGTAAGCTTGCTTGGATATTATTGCATGTGAAATTATATGAATGTTATCGAAACAAGCAGAAACCATGGTATTTTCATGCGTGAATGTGCTAAATAGATTGCTTTAAATTGATGATTAAACATGCGACTAAAGGTGTGTGATCTTAAATATTCCTGTATAATCATATGGTATGCTAAAAGTATAAGTAAGACAAAATGAACCTTGGCTACTTAGTTTTTATATGAACTTCTTGCGTGATCCTTAACAGCTAAGGTAGCCACAGAAACATAAGTACTTGACTAAACTAAGGTTGTAGGTATATTATGTTTTGTATGTAAACATAAGACCTGAATGTTGGTATTGGTTATGTGTAAATAAGTCTTCAAAAGAAAAACCCAACAAATAGCTCTGACTGTGTGTGAGTACATGTTTTTCCTGCATGTGTTGATATTGTATGTGCATGAACTATGTGCATGAACCTTAACTATATATGAAATGAGGATGGTGGGCGTGTGTTCAGGCGCACCACAGAGAAAACGAAAAGGGTAAAAGCAAGTTGGCCATTCTTTTCATTGTTTTCCTGTTTGGTGTAAGCTGTATAAATATATTGATGTAAGTATAGTATGTAAACATGTATACAACTTGATGCTAGGATAATGCATTATTTTTCCCTTTTGGGATGCCTGCTGCGTACAGTAAGGAAACACAAGTACTTTCTTTTGTTTTGTTTAAGATGATGATGGTATGCTATATGTTTGTGGGTATGTGTATGCTCAACCATATGGCTTTTATATATATTGCTAGTCTATTGATGTATGTAAGTTACAGCAAGCAAATAGCCCCCTTCTCTCTTCTTATTTCGTGTAAGGGTGCAAGCAGGGCCCTAGTATTAGTAGCATATGAGCAATAATAGAGGGGACCATCCCCATTCTTTCTTAATAGTATGCTAAAAACAGAAAGCCAAAGAAATGGCAACTTGCCTTCTTTAAAATGCTATGATGTATATTAGTGATAGTAGTGCCAACTTGTGTTGTTTGTCACTTGCTGCGTATGGGACACAGGACAGAAACAAAGGACCACAAATTGCTAATTTCCCAAGTTGACAAAGTAGCGTATGCATGTATATTATGTGTTAAGTGCAAGGGGTAATAGCAATAGGAAACACTTATGCAAAACGACCCAAACACCCTACTTTGAGCTTATTTTTAACTGATCAAATGACTTGCGCCCAAAGATCTAAATATACCTTGTAAAACTCGACACGGTCTAGTTTCCAAAACAACTTTCGGTTTGTCATAAGGTCGAGAAACGAGTTCACAATAAATTCCCAAAGTTGGCCGATTTACACTTGTGTAATATTAAACGTTACTTTTTATATTTTATGTGTGAGTGCCCTACTTCATGTAATTAAATACTTGACCTAGAGACTTCATAAAAATATAATATTTATCAAATATCGACGACCTCGCGGCCTAGTTTTTATAGTGAGAGTCCGTTTATTTTTCGGACTATTATTCAGTAAGTTATCGAGACCCGAACTTGACCCCGTGACTAATTTTGTTGAACGAGAAAAATGTATGAAAACATTTTATTTAAACAAGAGCAAGTATAAATCATCAACCAAGTGCTTGTACGTTATTATTATTTGTATTTAGCCTAAGTACGGATATTTTACTTAGGTTGCGAGTAGATTGTTTGCGCATTGGTTTGCGTGCCTTGATTTATCGAGCTATCTTTCTTGATCGTATTTACTGCTTCATCAAGGTGAGTTTCATAGCCCCCACTTTTAAATTGTTTAACTATTTTGGGGTGAGAACATTGCTTGTTTTAACGGATGAACATAAGTGCCTTAAAAACTCATACGTTTGCCTACATGATGTCTAAGTCCCGCCATCCTATGTTGCTTTTAGCCCACTATCATGAACCGTTAATTACTTTGTGTAAGCGCGAATGTTATGGATAGATCTATTGGGATTAACCTCCCTATCTAATTTGGTTGTGTGACCAAAGTTAGATACACTTACATTTGAGTTGTTACAAATGCTGAAGGATGGGCATTTGCTTGGGCTCTTGTTATATCTTGTTGGTTTAGGTTAACGCTTCGGTGTCATGAGCTTAGGCGTAGGTTATGAAAACGTATACTTTTGATTATAATCTTGTATTTGTTATAAGATTATATGCCGGTTGCCTTGAAAATCTTATGGTTCATCACACTATTTAATCTTAAACCTATGAACTCACCGACCTTTGTGTTGACGTTTTAGCAATGTTTTCTCAGGTATCAAGACGGAGGAGTGACGTGGTTATGCTTGGGAGATTTAAATAAATGGTCGTGACTTGTATTTTGGATGTCCAAAACAATGTTAAAACCTTTGAAAACTATGCTTTATTTGATCTTGTGTAATACGCTTCCGAACAAGTTTATGTTTTAATTAAATGAAAACGACTTTTAAATAGTCGTTCTTTGTACCTACATCTTGTGATAGTCATGACCGTCGCACCCCATTGCGTTATCTTACTCTGATAAATTGGGGGTGTGACAGATTGGTATCAGAGCCTGTAGTTATAGAGAACTAGGTTATCTTTTTACAAAATGATTTTTATAAACTTGAGTCAAAAATCTAATTTTGGAAAAATAATTCTAGACTATAACTAACTCGAAAATCTCCAAGAACCACTTCACTCCGCGTCTTCGATACAAGTAAGTTGCAAGATAGTTTAATTTATTGGCTATGCTATTTGATATGAATTATTTGTGATCTAATATATTTTTGCACGTCGATATACAAAAATTTTGATATCCTTTAGAGATATGCGCTAGAACGACAATTAATACGATGTATGTACGTAACATCCAAATTTGGAGTGCTAATAACTTATCGCAATGGAAAACTAATATTGAAACACGACATGATTATTTGAAAAATTTTATACGAGAGAGTTTTGGGATATAATTATTTTTACAAGTATTTACGAATTTAAAAGCTATTATTTTCGATCTAATACTAATACATGCCTTGTTTTGGCAGTGCTATGGCGACGACTAGTGACGAGACGATCTACATGGTGGAATCGCCCAACGGATTAAGACCAATGAGGATTGGTGAGTCGCCAGAAAATTCACCTGTAAGAGAGCCACTCCCACTCCCACTCCCAAAGCCGATCATCTGCTATCAAAGACGAGGAAAGGCCAAGAAGACTGCTTCCCCTTGCTCATCATCTCTTGCACCGAAAGGGTCTCCTATGAAGCGCACAGCTCGGATATCAGTGAAGCACACCTATGTGGGGAAAAAGCTTGCTTCTAGAGACAAGGATACGGCACCGGTTTGCTCCACCTATCTCTCCTTAGGACCTACCCCCCCAATGGAGGATGCTTCGATTTGGCCAAGGATGACACCCATTCCTCCACCTCCTAGAGCGGATATACCTGAGAGCTCTACGGCCGCAGGAGTCCGTAGGCACCCTCGTCATCCCTTTGCTAGACTTGAGTCACTACGAGAGGAGATGGCCTACATTCTCCGCAACATGAGCATGCTTCCTAATGACTTGATGTGTAGGCTTGAGGAGTGTAGTAGTGATATTCTCACCTATTTGGGGGTTGCCAATCCCCCTGAGCCAAATCGTGTGACCATCCTATCTAGGAGGATTGATGACTTGCGCTTCCAAGTCAATGGATTGCGCGACCTCCTCAATAGGGGATTGACTATGGTGACCGCTAGGATCGAGCGCATCGAGGGCCATTCCGACTAGTTGTCTTATTGTGTTTCTATTTCCTTTCTTTTGTGTAATCTTTTGAAAACAATTCCCAAAACACTATGCTCTCTTTTTGTAAATCTTAATTCATGATGATGAATCGAATGTTTGGGTTATGTTTATCACTTGTGAAACTTATGATATTTGTCGTGATATCATGAACTATATATATATATGCCATGCGAAAATGTGATCTTATGAATTGTTATTTCTAACGCTCAACGTAATCTTTGTTAATTTAGATCAATGGCACCCGTTAGACGTAGAACAAGAGCAAATGCTAACGCAAACGCAAACCCCGCCGCTCCAATTGCTATCGACCCGGCCGTTCTAAATCAAATGATAGCGGACGGTGTGGCCGCCGCTCTCGCCGCCGCCGAAAGTACTCAAGAAGGGAACAATACCACTAACACCACGGCAACAACTACTCGTACATGCACGTACAAGGAGTTTAAGTCTTGCTTCACCGGTTCTTTCAATGGAACCGAAGGGGCCGTAGGCCTTGCTAGGTGGATCGAACGATTGGAAGCTCAATTTAGTGTGAGCAATGTAGCGGAAGGCGACAAAGTGAAGTACGGATCTAGTACTTTGATTGATGGCGCGCTAACATGGTGGAATATCCATGTTCGTGCCGTTAGCTTGGAAGCCGCTAATGCAACACCTTGGGCTCATTTTAAGAACATGCTCTACAAAAAGTATTGTCCAAGGAATGAGATGCAAAGGTTGGAAACAGAATTGTGGAACCTTCGTGTGAATGGTACGAACTTGATGCCATATACTCAAAGGTTCCAAGAGCTTAGGTTGATGTGTCCTGAGATGCTTCCCACGGAGACTCGTGCCGTGGAAAGATATATGGTGGGATTGCCTTCGTCAATCCGTGGTGATGTCATCTCTTCGAAGCCAACCGATCTCAATGAAGCCATTGAAATGGCGAATGGCTTAATGGAAGCTATTATCTTGGACTCAAGTGATCACAAGAGAAAGTGGGAAGGAAACCATGGCCCTAATCATGGTAACTACCCCAACAAGCGCCAAGATAATGTGGCCAAGGCTTTCAATCTCAATGGTGGCTCAAATTACCAAGGAAAGCAACCGTATTGTGCAAAGTGTGGTAAACATCATCCAGGAGCTTGTGGTAAAACTTGCCACAATTGTGGTAAAGCCGGCCATTTTGCCAAAGATTGCCGTAGTGCTCCAAGACCATTGAACCAAAGAGCCCCAACGGCTCCAAATGAGCGATATGCGGATGTTACTTGTTATGGTTGTGGAGAAAAGGGACATTTTAAAAATAAGTGTCCTAAGGCTATCACCGTGGGTCGCGGAAATCAAATCCGTGGCAACAACAACAACAACCAAGCTCGTAAGAATCCGAAACAAAACCAAGGAGCTTCGGGTAGTGGAACAAGGGGAAATGGGAATCAAGCGGGAGCGATTGGTCGCGTATATGCTTTGGGAGCCGAGGCGGCTATCCAAGACAACAACGTCGTCACCGGTACGTTCCTCCTCAATAATCTTTATGCTTCCGTATTATTTGATTCCGGTGCGGATAGGAGCTTTGTATCTACTACCTTTAGCGAACTACTTAATGTGAATCCCGTAGCCTTAGAAGTAAGATATGATGTGGAGTTAGCCGATGGCAAGTCCATCTCCACTAATACCGTCCTTAAGGATTGCATTTTGAATTTGCAAAATATCCCGTTTCTTATCGACCTCTTACCAATTGAACTTGGAAGCTTCGACGTTATTGTTGGTATGGATTGGTTGTCTAAATACCATGCGGAGTTGCTTTGTCACGAAAAACAAGTTCGCGTCCCATATGGAAGGCAAATTCTAACTATCTTTGGAGAAAGAAATGGCGCGAAAAGCCAAACTCAATTAGATGTCATCTCATGTACTAAAACCAAAAAGTACATCGAGGAAGGTCGTCCGATTTTTCTCATTCAAGTTACTAACAAGAAAGAAGCCGAGCCAAAAGAGAAGAAGATTGAAGATGTTCCGATCGTTAAAGACTTTCCCGATGTTTTCCCCGAAGAATTACCCGGATTGCCACCACTCCGTCAAGTAGAATTCCATATCGAGTTAACACCCGGAGCCGCACCCGTCGCAAGAGCACCTTACCGTTTAGCACCCGCCGAGATGAAGGAATTAGCCGACCAATTGAAGGAGCTTACCGACAAAGGATTTATTAGGCCGAGTTCCTCACCTTGGGGAGCTCCGGTACTATTTGTAAAGAAGAAAGACGGAACTTTTCGAATGTGCATCGATTATCGCGAATTGAACAAGCTTACCATCAAAAATCGTTATCCTCTCCCAAGGATCGACGATTTATTTGATCAACTTCAAGGTTCGAGCATTTATTCAAAAATTGACTTAAGATCGGGTTATCATCAACTTAGAGTTCGAGAAGAAGATATTTCCAAGACGGCGTTCCGAACCCGATACGGTCATTTTGAATTCCAAGTCATGCCTTTCGGTTTGACTAATGCACCCGCGGTTTTCATGGATCTTATGAACCGTGTATGTAAACCCTACTTGGACAAGTTTGTTATCGTGTTCATCGACGATATCCTTATTTACTCTTGTAATAAGGAAGAACACGAGGAACACTTGAAAAAGATTTTGGAATTATTGAGACAAGAGCATTTGTATGCTAAGTTCTCAAAGTGTGAATTTTGGATTCATACGGTTCAATTTCTTGGTCACGTGATTGATAGTAGTGGAATTCACGTTGATCCCGCCAAAATTGAAGCGGTCAAGGATTGGGCGACTCCTACTACTCCCACAGAGATTCGACAATTCCTTGGACTCGCCGGTTATTATAGAAGATTTATCGAAGGATTTTCGAAGATCGCAAAATCTATGACAACTTTGACTCAAAAGAACAAAAAGTTTGAATGGGGAGACGATCAAGAATTGTCCTTTCAAACCCTCAAACAAAAGCTTTGTGATGCACCTATTCTCGCACTACCCGAGGGTAGTGAAGACTTTGAAGTCTATTGTGACGCGTCAATTAAAGGCTTAGGCGCGGTTCTTATGCAAAGAAAGAAAGTTATCGCTTATGCCTCTCGACAATTGAAGCCGAACGAAGAAAACTATACTACTCACGATTTGGAATTAGGCGCGGTCGTTTTTGCTCTCAAGATTTGGAGACATTACCTTTACGGTACCAAATGTGTGGTATTCACCGACCACAAAAGTTTACAACACATCTTGAATCAAAAAGAACTTAACATGAGACAAAGACGATGGTTGGAATTGCTTGGTGATTACGATTGTGAAATTCGTTATACACCGGGAAAAGGCAATGTTGTAGCCGACGCTTTAAGTAGGAAACCTCGTGATAAACCTCTTAGAGTTCGAGCTTTAGTGATGACTATTGGGTTGAACATCCCCAAGAAGATCTTAGAAGCTCAACGTGAAGCTATTAAGGCGGATAACATTCATAAGGAAGATGCCGGAGGTATGATCACGAAGAAACTCGTTGCACGTACCGATGGAACGTTATGTCTTGAAGGTAGAAGTTGGCTACCACGATATGGAAACATGAGAAACATAATTATGCATGAGTCACATAAATCTAAATATTCGGTTCACCCCGGATCGGATAAAATGTACCATGACATGAAGATGTTTTATTGGTGGCCGAACATGAAAGCCGATATAGCTACCTATGTTGGAAAATGCTTAACTTGCGCGAAAGTTAAGGTCGAGCATCAAAAGCCATCCGGATTACTAGTCCAACCTAGAATCCCGGAGTGGAAATGGGAAAGAATTACTATGGACTTTATCACTAAATTACCCAAGACATCCGCCGGGTATGACACGATTTGGGTCATTGTGGATCGTCTTACGAAGTCCGCACATTTTCTTCCTATGAAAGAGAAAGACCAAATGGATCATTTAGCACGAATATATGTGAAAGAAATCGTTGCTAAGCATGGAGTGCCGATATCCATAATTTCGGATCGAGACGGTCGATATTGCTCAAGATTTTGGCAATCACTTCAAGAAGCTCTAGGAACACAACTAGATATGAGCACGGCTTACCATCCTCAAACGGATGGCCAAAGCGAAAGAACCATCCAAACTTTAGAAGACATGCTCCGAGCATGTGTGATCGATTTTGGAAACGGATGGGATCGTCATTTACCGCTTGTGGAATTTTCGTACAACAATAGTTACCATACGAGTATTAAAGCGGCACCGTTTGAAGCACTTTATGGTCGGAAATGTCGTTCACCCGTTTGTTGGGCGGAAGTTGGTGATGCACAACTTACCGGCCCGGAAATAATTCATGAAACGACGGAGAAAATTGTTCAAATCAAGAGCCGTATGCAAGCGGCCCGTGATCGTCAAAAGTGTTACGCCGACAAAAGACGTAAGCCGTTGGAATTTCAAGTTGGAGACCTCGTCATGCTAAAAGTCGCACCGTGGAAAGGTGTCATTCGCTTTGGAAAACGAGGGAAGCTAAACCCACGATATATTGGACCGTTCAAGATCACTCAACGAATTGGTGAAGTCGCTTACCGTTTGGATTTACCCCAAGAACTCAGTCGCGTGCATAATGTGTTCCACATTTGCAATTTGAAGAAATGTCTATCCGATGAAACGCTCGTTATACCATTAGAGGAAATTCAACTTGACGACAAGCTCATATTTGTTGAAGAACCCGTTGAGATTGTAGATCGTGAAATTAAACGACTTAGACAAAGCCGTATACCGATTGTGAAAGTGCGTTGGAATGCACAACGAGGACCCGAGTTTACTTGGGAACGTGAAGATCAATTTAAGCTTAAGTACCCTCATCTATTTAATTAGATATGTTTCGTCGAGATATGAGCTTCGGGTCGAAGCTCAAACTTAAGGGTTGTCGGATGTCACAACCGTGAATTTAAGATCTAATTAATTTATGTGAAACGTGTTAATTCGGGTTAGACTTGCGTGTCTATTGATGTCCCGATTGGTTACGCGAAATTTTGTACGGATTTAAAATTTTATGAATGACAATCATAAATTATTACAGAGATAATTATTGCTCATTTCGATTTTTGTTAGAGAAATTTCGTGTTAAGGAACGACGTTTAAATTTCATTAACGTAATCTCATATAAGAACTTTGATTAACAAAACAAATGTTTTCGCTCCATTTATATTAACGACCCGTTTGGAAATTTCACAAAATACAAAAATGCATAAAAACACTGCTACTACTTGAAAACTTGCCCAAATCCCACACTATACTTCAAAAGCTTGAAGCTTTCTACTATACCACCAACATAAGTCTTGACCAAGAATAAGCAAACTTTATACAAAAAGAAAATCCAATATAAACAAAAACTAATATTACTTGTCCACTCCAAAAAATATAATCGGTCCCCCCCTGAAACTTAACCCCACGTTTTTGTTATGTCTACCCTCAAACACAATTTGAATTTAGTACTTACTAACTCATTTAATGGGTGTACCTTTGCTCCATCATCTCTCTCCCAAAACCGGTGGACGCCACCTCTTTCCACCATACTTTCCCTGGAAATGTTCAACTAGTCAAACAAGTACACCTTGAGACTTGTTTTACTGCCATGAAACGAACCCCAACTTCATTGTTCTTCCCCCAACGTTTTCCTTGTTCCCATGATAGTTACAACGTAACCATAGAGCAACCAAACCCTAACAAGTCTTAACCAAACCCTAACTAAAGACTAACTAAGCTTTTAACCCTAACACACCCCACTCTTTGCCTATAAATACAACCCACTTCCTCACTTAAGCTCACACACTCAAAACTCAAACTCTTAAGAAAAACTCTCAACCTCTTTGAGAGTTGCTCACGGCAGTAATCAATAACCAGGGCCACATAATCATTTTTAGTAAGCAAGCTAGGAACATTAAAGCTTGGTTTGGACGCAAGTATTGGTTGGGGTTAAGATCTCTAGTTCTTATTCAACATCTTCATCAAATACATAGGACCCTTGTAAGTACAAGTACTTTACTCATTTTAACAATGGTTGATGATTATACTTGCTAAGAAATCATTACAAACTTGATGTAACCAAGTCACGGTTCGGGTGTGGGTAGTAACGTAGGCCTTGTGAACAAACAAAACGACCTTAGTTGTGATACTAATGGTCACGTTTAGGGTTTTGACGTGATAGAAACTTTGATGACCAAAGACTACTCAAACTATGTTTTGGTTTAATAAACTACGTATGAAACTTGCACAAAAATACTAGATGTGATGACCTAGAAACGAACCAAACAAGATTAAGTGTTAAACCAAGAGGTCGCTGCTAGGGCTTGGTACGGGGTAGAATCCTTGGTGACTTAGAACCTTGAACGTACACTATAATATTTATATGACGATGTGTAAACCTGTTTGCCTCTTGTATATACCCATAATATGATGTCTTGTCTAATCAAAACCGAACATCAACGAACCTTGGTTGCTAGTATTTCGTGTGTCTTCCAATGTAAAAATTCTCAAAACTTAGAGGACATGTATGTTCGACAAAGACTAGGGTTGTATGTGAACTAGAATCCGTATGTAAACATATGACGTGATGATAACGAGTAATAATTAGGCATGCATGTTAAACTTCAAACCACTAGTTTCTATTAGGGATCATAAAGACTCGCGAAGTGCTATATGCATAGTTGCCATGTATAGGATCACTTGTATGATTTTATGTAAGCTTGCTTGGATATTATTGCATGTGAAATTATATGAATGTTATCGAAACAAGCAGAAACCATGGTATTTTCATGCGTGAATGTGCTAAATAGATTGCTTTAAATTGATGATTAAACATGCGACTAAAGGTGTGTGATCTTAAATATTCCTGTATAATCATATGGTATGCTAAAAGTATAAGTAAGACAAAATGAACCTTGGCTACTTAGTTTTTATATGAACTTCTTGCGTGATCCTTAACAGCTAAGGTAGCCACAGAAACATAAGTACTTGACTAAACTAAGGTTGTAGGTATATTATGTTTTGTATGTAAACATAAGACCTGAATGTTGGTATTGGTTATGTGTAAATAAGTCTTCAAAAGAAAAACCCAACAAATAGCTCTGACTGTGTGTGAGTACATGTTTTTCCTGCATGTGTTGATATTGTATGTGCATGAACTATGTGCATGAACCTTAACTATATATGAAATGAGGATGGTGGGCGTGTGTTCAGGCGCACCACAGAGAAAACGAAAAGGGTAAAAGCAAGTTGGCCATTCTTTTCATTGTTTTCCTGTTTGGTGTAAGCTGTATAAATATATTGATGTAAGTATAGTATGTAAACATGTATACAACTTGATGCTAGGATAATGCATTATTTTTCCCTTTTGGGATGCCTGCTGCGTACAGTAAGGAAACACAAGTACTTTCTTTTGTTTTGTTTAAGATGATGATGGTATGCTATATGTTTGTGGGTATGTGTATGCTCAACCATATGGCTTTTATATATATTGCTAGTCTATTGATGTATGTAAGTTACAGCAAGCAAATAGCCCCCTTCTCTCTTCTTATTTCGTGTAAGGGTGCAAGCAGGGCCCTAGTATTAGTAGCATATGAGCAATAATAGAGGGGACCATCCCCATTCTTTCTTAATAGTATGCTAAAAACAGAAAGCCAAAGAAATGGCAACTTGCCTTCTTTAAAATGCTATGATGTATATTAGTGATAGTAGTGCCAACTTGTGTTGTTTGTCACTTGCTGCGTATGGGACACAGGACAGAAACAAAGGACCACAAATTGCTAATTTCCCAAGTTGACAAAGTAGCGTATGCATGTATATTATGTGTTAAGTGCAAGGGGTAATAGCAATAGGAAACACTTATGCAAAACGACCCAAACACCCTACTTTGAGCTTATTTTTAACTGATCAAATGACTTGCGCCCAAAGATCTAAAAATACCTTGTAAAACTCGACACGGTCTAGTTTCCAAAACAACTTTCGGTTTGTCATAAGGTTGAGAAACGAGTTCATAATAAATTCCCAAAGTTGGCCGATTTACACTTGTGTAATATTAAACGTTACTTTTTATATTTTATGTGTGAGTGCCCTACTTCATGTAATTAAATACTTGACCTAGAGACTTCATAAAAATATAATATTTATCAAATATCGACGACCTCGCGGCCTAGTTTTTACAGTGAGAGTCCGTTTATTTTTTGGACTATTATTCAGTAAGTTATCGAGACCCGAACTTGACCCCGTGACTAATTTTGTTGAACGAGAAAAATGTATGAAAACATTTTATTTAAACAAGAGCAAGTATAAATCATCAACCAAGTGCTTGTACGTTATTATTATTTGTATTTAGCCTAAGTACGGATATTTTACTTAGGTTGCGAGTAGATTGTTTGCGCATTGGTTTGCGTGCCTTGATTTATCGAGCTATCTTTCTTGATCGTATTTACTGCTTCATCAAGGTGAGTTTCATAGCCCCCACTTTTAAATTGTTTAACTATTTTGGGGTGAGAACATTGCTTGTTTTAACGGATGAACATAAGTGCCTTAAAAACTCATACGTTTGCCTACATGATGTCTAAGTCCCGCCATCCTATGTTGCTTTTAGCCCACTATCATGAACCGTTAATTACTTTGTGTAAGCGCGAATGTTATGGATAGATCTATTGGGATTAACCTCCCTATCTAATTTGGTTGTGTGACCAAAGTTAGATACACTTACATTTGAGTTGTTACAAATGCTGAAGGATGGGCATTTGCTTGGGCTCTTGTTATATCTTGTTGGTTTAGGTTAACGCTTCGGTGTCATGAGCTTAGGCGTAGGTTATGAAAACGTATACTTTTGATTATAATCTTGTATTTGTTATAAGATTATATGCCGGTTGCCTTGAAAATCTTATGGTTCATCACACTATTTAATCTTAAACCTATGAACTCACCGACCTTTGTGTTGACGTTTTAGCAATGTTTTCTCAGGTATCAAGACGGAGGAGTGACGTGGTTATGCTTGGGAGATTTAAATAAATGGTCGTGACTTGTATTTTGGATGTCCAAAACAATGTTAAAACCTTTGAAAACTATGCTTTATTTGATCTTGTGTAATACGCTTCCGAACAAGTTTATGTTTTAATTAAATGAAAACGACTTTTAAATAGTCGTTCTTTGTACCTACATCTTGTGATAGTCATGACCGTCGCACCCCATTGCGTTATCTTACTCTGATAAATTGGGGGTGTGACATGATTTAGTTGTTATACCTTTCTGTTATAACTTGGTTGCGAAATCGATTCTATCCATTAAACCGTAATGTTGTTAGACCAACTTTAGCTCGTCATATATTTTCAATAAGTTCATCAGTTAGTAAGTTTGCTTGATACTTGTTCTCTAGTTGATAGTGATCTACTGTTGTGGATTATTTTTGTTACTAGCATACTGAAAAAGCTGAGAATTAAGTTCAAAATAAGCCGTTTAAGTGCATATAGTGATCTTATATTTTCAATAGTAGTAACCTGTTTAATTTTTCTTTAGTTCCTTCCATTGTTATAATATAGTTGAGCATTAGCATTATGATAAATAGATAGAATGGATAAGTAGGAGAAGATTTTTTATTCATAAGCTGTTAAAAGTAGAGTAAGATAGGAGTTTAAACTGTTTAGCATTCATTCTTAAGCGGAGGTCGCTGCTGTGTTACGGTCTTTCGATCATTTGTCTATAGTTTCAGCTCGTATTTAAGATTAAAAAGTTGGAATTCATGTATTGTTATTAGGATACGAAGCAGCAAACCTGCGAGTAATATGTTTTCACTGTCCCAGTTAGTGAAAGTTTCTTTAACTGATAGATTGCCATTTCTTTAAAATACTAGATTACAATAACGTTTTATAATGTATGTACTTTGGATTTGCTTTTATTTGTTTCAACGTATATGATATAGAAGTCTATCATTTTAGTATAATATAGAACATTACAAATATTGGCTTTAGTAGCTCGTTTAATTTTTGTTAATAGTAGGTCCATTATTTTAGTTTCATAATATTTAACTTTACATCGTGTTCCGTGTCATTTTTTTTAATTAGTCGAAAGTAGTATAAATACCAATTATCTTTTTATTAACCAAGAACAAATAAAGTCGTAATGAGAAAAAGTAAAATCAATTCGACACGAGTCCAGGAGAACGATAAACTAAAAAAAAGCTACATTAAAATGGCGCCGCTGCCGGTTCGTGCTCGTTACGATTGAAGATTTTTCGTGAGACGATTTGGATTTTGGGATCCGTTCGATTTTGAACGTTATTTTTATTGTCAATATAAAAAATAAATAAAATAAAATAAAAAAATAAAATTAAAAAAAATCAATAGAAATCAAAAATATTTTCTTATTTTATTTTATTTTCTTTATTACTATATATATCATAAAAAAAGTTTTTAAAAAATATTCTTTTTTATCCTCTATTGTGTTTAATTCTTTTCTCTACCCCTCTTATTTATAATTCTTCATGGATTCGTCTTGCGTACGGTGTGGGAGACCATGGCATGGTTTTCAAACATGTCAATGGTGTACTTGTGAGCGGTGTGGTTTTGATATCGACAATACACAATTTGGATTTTGTCCATTTTGCAATTCAACGAATTCGTACTTCTCCTCTTACAATACTTTCTCACCCCCTCCCGTCTATGACAATCCTTATCCGCAACATGCACCGGGTTTTTCTCAATACCCGTGTTGCAATCATTGTGGGGGCCCTCACGATACTTTTTATTCTCAACCAATGAATTATGAGCCACATCCGTGCTATAATTCCGGTTTTCAAAATTTTGAACCCCCACATCCCACCCTCAATCATCAATCCTCTCAGAGAATTCAACAACTCAATGCTTTGAATGACGAAACACACGCCATTATTTTGCAACTTCAAGAAGCAGTTGTTCTTCTAAAAGAATCAAAGGAGGAGGAAAAGCGACAACGACAACGACAAGAGCAAGTATCTAATCTTAGTGATTATACTCCTCCTCTTGTGAGTTCTTACTATTATGATGATGATGACGATGAGAATTCTATTTCTTGGAATGATCTTTGTGCTCAATGTCCTAGTGCAATTGTAATTCCTTCTCTCGACTTGCCGGCTCTCGAGCCTAAGGATTCTACCACTCCTATTCTTGATTCTTCCACTACGGAGACCGATGCCTCTCTCATCATGGGGGATGAGGGTCTTATCACTATTCCTTGTGACGAGACTCTTATTCCAATCCAAAGTGAGCCTTAGGTTGCTTCCGATAGTGACGATGAGTGTGAATCTCTTTCTAGTGATGACTCATTACCTCCCACCGACATCTTGGGAGACGATTCTTTGGCTTTCTCTAATCCTCTTTTTGATCTCGATGATGATTTTACTTCTAGTGATGACGAGTCACTATCCGATGAAGACGTTCAGAAGGAAAATTTCAAGATTTATTCGAACCCTTTATTTGATTTTGATGACGCCTACATCTCTAGTGAGGTGAATCCTCTCTTTGAAGAGGGGATTGAGGACATTGATCGCTTTGACTCTCTTGCTATTAATGAGCATTCTTTGTTAGCCATGCCACCTCCCATCGTAGAGGAGGTGGAGAGATTTGATCCTACCTTTCGTTTGATTCGGTCTGGAGAGGTGACACGGGTGGTAGATATGTCTTATGATATTTCTCATATTATGTTACCACCCCGTCCTACCGCGTGCACACCCAAGCAGGTGATGTATCGCTTTTACTCTCCTCATTTCATACCGGGAAATGAGGATGAGTGTTTTGACCCGCGAGGTGACATTGACCGTTCTATTATTGACACCTTTACGGCTTGCCGAATAGTGACCATCCTATGTCTTTGGGGGATGACAATTTGTCTCCTTTACCCATCCCACCTCCCGTGGATCACGACCTCACATACTTTTCGTATGTTGAGAGGACTTTTCTACCTTTCATGACTTATCCTCCTGCCTCTCATTTATTATGTTCCTCCGAGACCGAGGATAAGATTTTTGATCCCGGTATTACATTCGAGGCTTCCCCATGGACCATTTAATTTGGGGTCGAGTCAGGCTCGTGACTCGGTTAAACAAAACAAGCGCTTCTCGGGAGGCAACCCGATGATCTATTTTTCTATCTTTTTTCTAACATAAGTGTAGGGGCGTGCTTCTCTCCATGTGTGCTTGTTGGTATTTGTTTTTGTGTGCAGGGTTCCCTTGGATCGAGAAGACTTTCAGAGGGTTGGTGTTGCTGTTTTCCATCATCTTCTTCATTTAGTCTCCGATCGATCTTCATGTCTATATCAGGGGAGTACTCAGTTCTCATCTTTATCCATGCATATCTGATTGTGTTCTCCTTCTTACACTTGGAATTCTAGCATTAGCCTTTTGTGTTCTTAAGTGTAGGGGTAGCACCTTATCACTTTTGAACATTGAGGCCAATGTTCGGTTCTATGTGTAGGGGGTTTATTTCATATTGATCATATTCATGCCTACTTGTTTGCCCTCCTGCATCCTATTTTGATCAAATGTCTGTTTTTATTTTATTTTATTTTATTAATAATAATAAAACGTTTTTGACCGTGCGTATTGACTTGTCCCGTAGGCTAGAACAAAGGGGATCCTGACTCTGCCTGAGTGTTGATCTGGCTGCTCCCTTTACTTTTAGACTATGCTTTTAGGAATTGTGCAAATAAAAATGCTAAACGTGGAGTAGTTGGTTCTCTTTAGAGCTTATATGAGTAACCTATGGTTTTTCCTCTTAGATTATAACTAGATTTAATAAGTGTGTTTTTTTTTCAAGCCTTTGAACGTTAAAAATTGTATTGTTATGCAAAAAATAAATTCTTATGCAATTTTGATATAGAGTCCTAGTTCAACTTTTATTTAAATTTGAGTGAAAGCATACTTTCTTAAATTTAAAATAATGTTGCGTGAATAAATATGATGAAAAAAAAAATCGAATCGAAAAAAAATTAGAAAAAAAAAACAAGAAAAAAAATATATTTGAAAAAAAAAAAGAAAAAAAAATGAATAAGAGTTTTATGTTTTTGTTGCTTTAATTATTAAATTGAGAATGTAGAAGTCAAAGGTCCCGTGAGCTCCGATACTATTCTCGAGGGTGTAAAAACCTAGCCTCCTAAGCTTTGCTAAAGGACAAGCTGAGAAGAAAGTCGCTACATGGAGTGATCTCTCCTTTGAATCTTCATTCTCTAATTACCGTCGTTGTTTTTCATTTAAGTGTCTTTTATTAGCTTAGCGGTGATTTCAAGATCTTTGATTTCAAAATCCCGCCGATCCCGGTACTATTCTCCGTGGGGTGTCAAAAGCCCGGGCACTTAACCGATGAGGTTGAGACGTTCCGAGAAGAAAGCCGCTACATGGGAAAGGCCATTTTTGAAACTTAAATCTCGTCATTTTCGGTGAGTCTAATATTCCACTTAGATGATTAGCAACCATAACTAATGTCGATTTGAACGATCAAAACTTTGAAAATGAACACACTTGCCTAGTCTTTTATAATTATAGGAGTGAAAAGTTATATTTACACGGGTTATTAGTATAAGTAGTGTTAGCATTTTGCCAAAATGTTTGCACAAGGAGTCTTAACTTAGTTGGGAGTAATAAAAAGAGGATGACGATATTTATTCCCTGGAGACACCCAGTTTGCGTGTTTCCCGTTCTATGATCCTTATACCTTGAATAAAAAGTCGAGCATTGCGGGTCACGATAGATTTTTATTTTTATTTTATTTTAGCAATTTCAAATAAAGTAGTTTTAAATTGTTTTTTGGATTTAACGTTTGTGATAATAGTTGCTTGGGGGCAAGCAACGTCTTAAGTGTAGGGGTGTGTTAGACACGTAATTATTCAAGTTTTTAGTGCTAATATCCCTTCATTTTGGCATAATAAATAGCAAAACGTGTATTTTTAGTGCATTTATCGTTTATATGTGTTATTTATTATTGTAGGTACGGATATGAAGAAAATGAGCAAAAACAAAGCCAAAGAGCCAAGAACAAGCACGAGAAATGGAAAGAGTACAGAAAATCGAGTCCAATGGTGCCTTCATATTTTATTGGGCCGGCCCGACACCATTTAAATGGGTCGGACCGACCCATTATAATTCAAATGGACTTACAAAGTGCTGTTGGCCCAATATGCTTGTTGGCCCACTTTATTAATAATAGCAAAAGAGAGCTGCTAAATGCTACCTAAGCCCAGCAGGCCCAAAGCCCCAACGAGAAGAATTGAAGGCACGGTTGGTTTGGAGGCTCAAGAAAAGACCGAATTCAATGTTTTCATAAAAGGGATAGCTTAAAAGATACGCAGGAGGAAGAGACGCAGCACTACTTATTAATTTGGAACATCTCATTTTTTATCCATAGATAGATCTGTCTTTTCTTTTTCTTTAGAAGTAGATTCGTTTAATTTTCAGATTTAAATAAAATCATATTCACAGCTTCTTGTTTATCGCTATTCTCCTTAGTATTTGTCTTCAACTTCCGTTTTCATTCATAATTCCATTCGAATCGTGTTGGTGCTGTTATATTTCGGTTAGATTCTTTAGGTTCCGATCAGGATTAGCAACTGTTTCGTTACTTTCGGTTTAGTTTTTGGTAAAAGTGGTTTGAGCAGCCTAAAGGATCGGTCAAGCTCGTGGATTGGTTCAAGATTAATTCGTTTAGCTTCGTTATGAGTTTCGCTTCGATTCGTTTTCGGTATCGGTTCGTTCGAATAGCTTCGCAACAACGGTGGCTCGGATGACAGGTCGTATCATTTCCGTTTAATTTCCGTTCTTAAATATATAGATAGTAAAATGTTGTAGTATAACGAATGGTTTTTAGCTTGGTTAGAGAGAATCTGTTAGTTTAGGTGTTATAGAAGTTTTCATTTTCATGAACTCTACTGTTTAGATTAGTGTTGCATAGTACTGTTCATACAAGAGTATTTTTAGGTTGTTTCGGTATTAACGTTGAGTCAATATTGTTGTTGCGATCTCGGTTTTGATTCATTCTTGATTTAGAGTGCTCGTAAATCAGTTGCGGATAGTGTAGCCTTGGTATAAAGCTCGTAGTTCAGTTCGAGGTTAAGTTCGGTTATAGCGTAGCTTCGATTTTATCCTAGTATCGGTTCGACATCGGTTTTGGTTTTGTTCGATAGCAGTTAGTACGTCTCGACATCACCAGCGGACTAGCCTCGGATGTGTGGTACTTTTCCTTTAAATTTCTGTGTTTCTTGTAATTCTTTAGTTCGTTTGATTAATAGTTTAATGTCTGATTTAGTTGTTATACCTTTCTGTTATAACTTGGTTGCGAAATCGATTCTATCCATTAAACCGTAATGTTGTTAGACCAACTTTGGCTCGTCATATATTTTCAATAAGTTCATCAGTTAGTAAGTTTGCTTGATACTTGTTCTCTAGTTGATAGTGATCTACTGTTGTAGATTATTTTTGTTACTAGCATACTGAAAAAGCTGAGAATTAAGTTCAAAATAAGCCGTTTAAGTGCATATAGTGATCTTATATTTTCAATAGTAGTAACCTGTTTAATTTTGCTTTAGTTCCTTCCATTGTTATAAGATAGTTGAGCATTAGCATTATGATAAATAGATAGAATGGATAAGTAGGAGAAGATTTTTTATTCATAAGCTGTTAAAAGTAGAGTAAGATAGGAGTTTAAACTGTTTAACATTCATTCTTAAGCGGAGGTCGCTGCTGTGTTACGGTCTTTCGATCATTTGTCTATAGTTTCAGCTCGTATTTAAGATTAAAAAGTTGGAATTCATGTATTGTTATTAGGATACGAAGCAGCAAACCTGCGAGTAATATGTTTTCACTGTCCCAGTTAGTGAAAGTTTCTTTAACTGATAGATTTAGTGATATGTTGGGCTCATTTATCTTGTTAGGTCATTTCTTTAAAATACTAGATTACAATAACGTTTTATGATGTATGTACTATGGATTTGCTTTTATTTGTTTCAACGTATATGATATAGAATTCTATCATTTTAGTATAATATAGAACATTACAAATATTAGCTTTAGTAGCTCGTTTAATTTTTGTTAATAGTAGGTCCATTATTTTAGTTTCATAATATTTAACTTTACATCGTGTTCCGTGTCATTTTTTTAATTAGTCGAAAGTAGTATAAATACCAATTATCTTTTTATTAACCAAGAACAAATAAAGTCGTAACGAGAAAAAGTAAAATCAATTCGACACGAGTCCAGGAGAACGATAAACTAAAAAAAAGCTACATTAGTTACATCTAGGCTTGAAAAGATGCAGAAGCTATTGAACGAAAAACTAAAGGACCAACAAACTTATAAGATAACAACCCCATATTCTAAGTTGAAAGACGTGGAGGGCGTATCAGTTACTGATATTAATGGATTTGAGAATTCATCCCTTAAACAACTATGCGCCCGTTCAGCAAGTGCTAATACGGTTAGTATACTGTTACTGCATAATTAAATCCAATATTTGTAGAAAAAAAGGGTTTCCTTATCTTTTCAATGTTTTTAGTTACAGCCGTCTTCGTCTAATATTGGAACAGACAAGGAAGCAGAATGTATGGTGGACGCAGACAGTTTTGGGAATGGGTCTCCAAAAGCAACCTCTGATTCTAAGAAGCAAGATGTCGACACCGGTACTGTTAGTGATATAAACCGAACAAACAATTCATCCGTTAAGCTAGTAGTGGTAGTTTCAGCAACTGATGATACGGTTAGTATATAGTTAATGCATATTTATAGCAAATTAATAACCTAAATGATTTGCTAGTTGTTTGACTGACTTTACTTACAACCATCTCCGTCTGATATCCCAACACAAGATGAAACCGAATGTATGGTGGACGCAGACAGTTTTGGGAAAGATTCTCCAAAACCAACCCCTGATATTAAGATGAAAGATGTCGAGGGTGTTTTATTTAGTGATATAAACGGATTTGATAATTCATCCATGAAGCCAGTATTTGCAGGTTCAACAACTAAGAATATGGTTAGTATACAGTGAATTCATAAATAAAGCAAATATTGTAAACAACAAGATTATATTATTGTTTGAATTATATTACTTACAGCCGTCTTAGTTTGATATCCCAACACATGATGTAGCAGAAACTACGGTGGACGAAGACACTTTAGGAATGAATCTCCAAAACCAACCCCTGATTCTAAGAAGAAAGTTGTTGATGGCGTGTTAGTTACTGATATCAACGTAGGTGAAAAGTCATACCTTAAGCCATTTGTGGCCGGTTCCCCAATCGATAATACGGTTAGTATACCCTTAATGCATAATTAAATCCAAGATGTGTACCAACTGTTTCCTTAATGTTTTATTTTTTTTGTAACCTATAGCAGACACTTTTTGATATTGAAGCACATGCGGATCCAGAAGGTATAGTGGACGAAGAAATTTTAGGGAATGATGATCAATTAATTTCTCAGAGATTCCCTGGATCTATGGGCATATTAATCAAGGCCTTAATGAATAAGGATGAAAACCCGAGAATAGATTCTATTCCTGATGTTAAGTTTTCTAGAACAACATCAATAAACATAAATGAACCATCCAGCCCTGATGTCAATGACGTATGTGTTGAACTTTAAAAATGTGTTCCATAGTCAATGGTATTCATATGTGTTCCATTTATATTTTATTCATCTTGATTACAGGATGTTGAATTTAAAGATGAATTCATGGATGTGTTGAACGATGAAGAAGATATGGCTGCTATTTCTCTCGATGACATGGACGTAGACAACAATGACGCAGCTGACATTCAAAAAGAACAAGTGATTGACAAAAAAATTGTTTCTGAGTTTAAGGATGTTGACCTTCAAAAAGGAACGGTTCGGCCTCTTGAAGTTAAGGTGGTTTATCACGTAATTTTTCATAAGCACTATTTGGTTTTGTTTTTAGAAGTTCGTGATGACTATATTTATTTTACAGCAGTATGTCAATGTTGTCACACTTGATTACAAACCATCTTTGGCTAAAGTTTTTTTCGGTGTAAAAACGATTCACAAATTGGGATCTAGAAAGAAGCGTGTACCCAGGTCTCTCAAAGTTAGAAGGAAGATGATGAAGAGGTTGGCATTGTCTTTTATTCCACCCATTGATAAGCAACCAAACATTACACTAGATGCCAATAAAATTATTTCAAGGAATCAAGTTGATGGTGATATCGGTCTGCCTGAATTTTTAGAGGCATATTAAATACATATGTAACATACTAATCTAGATCACCATGTCGTGTAATGATAACATAAAATCTTATAAGCAGGATGTATCATGCAAGCCTAAATTGCGTTCTGTCCAAGAACTACTTTCACTCCCACCATTTGTTGAGGTATGCGCTTTGTTTAATTTTGTTCACATCTTTAATTTATAATTAATTTACCGTGGTCTTACCCCACGATGATGGTTTACAGAATCTTTTAAGAGAGCAGGACCGTAACATGGATACTGTAAGAGTTTCCCCATCTGTAGCACAATATATTAATTTGCCTGACCTGCCAGAGTATCGGTTTCCCTGGGGACAACGAGACATTATAGTTGCTGCGAAGTTCTGGCGAGCTTTAGTGTGTCTTGATATTGCCAAATATGGGTGGTTGGGTGACAATGTAAGTTAAGTAAGTGTTCATAGTAAATTTTAGCAATCTTAATAAATACTGTTTTTAATATTCATATTTTTCCATACACAGCATCTTGATCTATTTGTGGATTTAATGTGGTCATTTATACCACTTAATGCTGATTGGGCAATGGTGAGACCTTACTTCTTACAACAAATTCTTGTTGGTTCGATGCCCGACTATTACTCTAATGGCATTAGGTATCCTGTCCCCTGGCGATTCGTTGAGAAGGTAGTTTTTTTATACCGAGAGGAAAAGTTACTCGTATAATTTTTAAAAGCCATAGAAAGTGATATCAATTGAATTTTTATAGGTGTACTTTCCGGTCAACGAACCAAAGAAACACTGGTGGCTAGTTGAACTTCACATAAGAACTGGATTGGTTATATTTTATGATAGCCTAGGTTGGGTTGTTGGTAACAGAAGACCTTGGTGAAGAAAAATGAAGAAAAAAAATTGCCCGAGTGGCTAACCGTTTATCTAAATGTTCATGGGATATTGGAGAACAAGGGAATATCACCCGATAACTATAAAATCTCATATGCATTTGCAGATGTTCCAAGGCAGGACAAAATATGGCGACTGTGGGATTTGGGTGTGTATATATTTATACAGGTTGTCTTGTAACCTACCAGTGGTTCGATGATCCTCTTCAAACAGCCATAGCTTATCGTGAACAACTTGTTGAATACTTTTGGAAGCACAAGGTGTTAGCAATTGATAATGCTTAAGGTATATTCACACTCAACAATTAATTTTTGTCACATACCTTATAGTAACTGCAACCTTCTAGAATATATTTGTGGTTGAACCATACTAATTGCAACCCCTATAAAGTACAAGTTAAGTTAATGGTTCCTTTAATGTACATACCAAATACATGTTCTGTTCCCTATCATACACCTCCTTAATACAACTTCATCACTTTATCCACTCATATGCATTGAATATCTTTCTAAAGAATCCCTAAAAACATGTCTGACTACATCCCATTCGATCAACAAATGAATATCATGAGCAGACTCCCTGTCAAGTATTTACTTCGTTATCGTGGTGTTTCAAAGAGTTGCAAAGCTACAATAGATGAAAGGAACTTATTTTTATCATATGGTGTTCGTAAGTCGTTACAATGTGGTTACATATTAAAGTATACCCATGAATATCAGGGTTATCTTTTATCTGTTGCTGAAAACTTCACCACAAACCCAGTTAATGCTAACCTATTTTTTACAAATATGGATCTAATTGTCACATCTTGTGGGGTGTGGTGATATCATTGGATTCCAAGGAAAATTGCTATTATCTAGAACCCGTCGATGAATAAGTATATTGTACTAAAATCCTTTTATGAGTCAACCTATAAGTGCTAAAATCCTTTTAGGTTTTGGTGTACGGCCTGATACTGTAACACCCCATTTTGGTAAATGGAATGTCACGCGTGATTATGGCGCGTCATCAAAGCATACAAGGATAAATGTATAAAACATCACATGACCATAAAGGAAATACCGAAAACAAACATCGGTACCCCAAAAGTAGAACTCATCACACACAAACATAAGTACTGTAAATGAAAAGGACTAAACAATGTCCATAGAAATGAGTGTCAAAAGTATAAAGAAAAATCCATAAAGTAATGAAGGCTAGGAAGCTTCCAATCCATATGCACGTACGCTTAAAGTCTACGAGCGTCCTTGAGTACCTGCCGTTTTGGGGACATGAAAGGAAAAACGGCTGAGCATAACACTCAGTGCATGGATATACAAGTATAGCATGAATAATATAAGCATATAAGCATAAAGCAGCAGAAAAGTCTAAGTCCTGGAAAACCTGGTATAACTTAGTAAAACTGGTTTTATAGTTTGAAAAGCCTTATGTTTATCTTATAAAAACTGTTTAACATGTTTACCATTAGCCAATATAGGTCATGAAATATCAACGTGCATGAATACTTGGAGGGGTGACCTCGTCATGCAATTAGAGGGGCTGCCTCTAATTAATATAAGTTTTTGGGTAGGAGGGATCAGCTCCTTGTGACGGATGCAAGGCACATACCACATTCACCTGAATAATCTGTAAAAACATGTAACCTAGGATGCACTGATGTGTCGTTGATAGTATTGTGATAATTAAGATACGTTATAGGGTAAATTAGAAAATTACCTTTAGGAAAAAGTAATAGACTAATATTACCAAAGACGAATTCAATAAAACACGTGATGAACCAAGTTCGTTGTACACGAAGATCTTATGAATTTGAGACGTTTTCGTTTTGATTTGGACAATTGATTCAAATCGGTTTTCGGTTTTTATACGAGAATTTAAATTCTACTTTAATCCTAAAGTGCATGAATCGTAAACCCCGCTATTATTTAAATCTACAAACAATTACTTAAAATTAAAACTATTTAAAAATTAAAACATTATTTTTAAAATCTATAAAAATGAATCTATTTAATTAAAAATTACTTTTAATCTATTTTTAGAAATCTAATTAACTTTTTAAACTAATTAACTTTATTAAAATTTACTTATACTAAATCTATTTTTTTTAAACTAATTTTATTTAAAATCTAAAATTATAAAATTCTAATTATTTTAAAACTAATTAAACTTTTAAAAATTAAAACATTATTTTTCTTTTTATATTATATTATTTAGTTTATTTTTGAATTAATTTATTACTTTTACTTTAATTAAAACATATATTACAAAAAAATGTAGACGAAAATTAATAACACTATACTTAACTAAAATCTGCCAGAACAATAACACTATATTAATTAATTATCTGTTAATAAAATCAAACGAGCACTGAGCTCAGTTGGTAAACACGTTAGACCATTACCCTTGAGGTCAAGGGTTCGAGTCCCTTAAGGGACCTGTTTATATGATTTAATTTCTTTTTGACAAATAAAACTTCACGTCACAGGAAGTGACTTACTTTCACAGATACTTTGAAAAACTGAAAAGGCTTTCAGCTTATGAACTTATCGAGTCAATAGAACTTGATAGCTTAACAAGAATCAACAGTTTATTTAAAAGAACTCAACACAGCTATGCCAAAACAAGATTACTCAGCACATCATTATGTTAATTCAGCAACACAAAATTCTTAGATCAGCTAAAATACTAATTCAGCAGAGAAATCAATTTCATAACAAATAATAACAAGCTGAAATCAACACAGATTAAGTAAATAACCTAATATAGAATCTAAAACTAACAGTCCACAGATTAATGACATCTTATTTATCAGCTAACTCAACCATCATCAACTAATCAGACGAAAAGTAAATACCGAAACTTAACTATCAGAATACCCAATTCCTAAATATCAGATCTAATGATGCAGCAGACTCTAGCAAAACTCAAATTTAACCATCAAAGTCAAATAACAGTCATATTAAACCAAAAACTTTAAAGCATTAAGCAGTTTAACTTTTCCAGCTTACTTCAAAACTCATTATATAATAGCATCTTTAAAACATTCATCAGTTCTAAAATCTCTAATCAAAACACACTTATATAAATTTACTAATCAAATAATACTCTAACAGGTAAACAATAAAACACTGATAACTAAAAAAAACACATCGCAGATATAATGCTAAAACAAAATCTAAATCATTCTAAATAATAAACATATTTCAATTTAAAGTAAAGACAGAAACATAAATAGGAATCAAACCTATTGTCGATATCCTTTGAGACGAAGGCTAGCGTTGTGCTACCTTGTGAACCCGATTCAACACCTTCGAATCACCAACATCAACTATTCGAACCATTTTATTCATTTTTTCGAACCAAATATCAATTCAACACCAACGAATCACCAAATAATATTCGGATCTTTTGTACATTAACTTTCCAGTAGGGAAAGTTTGTTCCCAGTTTTCACAAATACTTAATCAAAGCTATTGATTTAAGCTTGATTAAATACCATTTAATAGTTATAATATTAAAATCAAATTAAGATGCAATATTTGTAAATAAAAACAAGAGATTAATAAACTTCAAAACTAAACTTTCATTAAATCAAAACTAGCATTACATTATCTAAAAAGAGAGATTACAATCCTAATCTATTTTAAGCATTATAACATTAAAGTAAAAAGAGGGATAATCAATTACAAGAAAATGAGGGGTTTATATAGCCATCCCAAGGCTGTTGAGGGGAGAATATCCGCATCTTCTTCAGCATATTCCTCTTTCATATTGGCCTTTAGATCTTCTCTCTCTCATGGTTGTTTTGATCGGAGGGTTGATAAGACACAACTAGCACACGGATTGCCAACGTGGCATCCGTTTGTGCTAGTTGTGTTAGTTTGATGCCTCTTAATTAGAGGATGGTGAAAGATGAGGTGTCTTGGCCATTAGTATGCTGCCACGTCAAAGATGCGCCTCCATCTTTTCTCTTCCTTAAACTTTGGGGATTTAATTCCTTTGTGTGTGAATCACACGTGTGTAGAGAAGCCCCAATTTATTTTGACTATTTAGGTAATTAGGTTTTTTGTGAATAGTAATGACTGGTAATTTTTTGGGGAAGAAGAGAGTACATAGAGAGTAATGAGGGGTTTTATTTTATTTGTTCTGTGTGAGAGTAAAGAAAACGTGTGGTGATGTGGTGGTATTTATTAATTTGGTGAATAGTAAATAAATTTGACCAAGTTATGTATTTTAAACACAATTCGTCCCAGCTAGTGTAACCAATTTGACCTAATGGGCTTGAGTTGGGCTTTGCTCACTTCTTCCGTCTTATTAATAAACTTGGACTTGAATATGGGCCATAAAATGGATTTGAATGATTTTATTCTCCATCCGTTTACAAAAGCATATGGGCCAAGTGTTGGGCTTTTCAAAAGAACTTTACACCCGTAAATGGGCCTTCAATCCCATTAAACTAATGTGGGTCCCACTTGACTATTTTATATTAAATCCACTAAAAACGGACTTGTCCTTTGGCTTCTCGATCTTTTCTTCAAACTTGTGTCGGTTTTGCCGGTTTTCGCGATCTTGGTACCTACACACATAAAAACAAGAAACAAGCATATACAAGGCAAAATTGATACATTTTGTGCACTTATTCATTGTTTATAGATACAAATGATATGAGTAAAATCACTCATATCAAACTCCCCCTTGCTAAGCAATTGTCGTGTCCTCACGCAATGATAAAATAAAACACTAACTACACTTTTATTCAACTTTTGAGTTTTTATTTTGCAAAGACATAATGTATTGCTTTCATTATTGAAAAATAAATTTAAGGATCATAAAACTCAAATAGATTCATCGTCCCCGACTTTTCACTTTTCCATGCCAAGTGCAAAAACAAGATCATTGTCAATCATAAGCCCCAAAATTAAACCAACTCATACAAGTAATTTATGTTAAACTCAATCTCCTATTATTCCTAATTGTATCTCTAGATTTTATTTGTCATTCACCCAAAGGCTCATTTGACTTTATTTGATATTTATTAGTCCAAAAATGAAGGAAAGAACGGTGTAAACTCAATACTCAAAACCTAACCTCGACTTCAAAAACCGTTGTCACTAAAGAAAGCCCATATCAAGGATAACTTAACACGATTTAGGGATAAATCCCGGACCCGAAATTTGGCTAATATTGCTACTTATAAGCAACAATAAAAACCTCCAAAGTAAATTATGACTTTATTAATGGAGTTAGCAACAACTACATCATAACACCTTGTGGCTCTTTAAGATGCAATTGTGCTCCTTATTTAAAATCCACATCCTAAGGCTCCTTGGACAAAAATAAGGGAATTGACTTCACCATCCCACCTTACGGATCATGATGATGAAGCAATTTTTATTTAACACGCCCCTTGACATACACCCTAAGGCTCTAATGACAAGGTTAGTGCTACATGACTCCCACCCGAAGGCTCCTAGAGAACATGTTTTTATTTATTCTTCTTTATTAATATGATATTTATAGTAAGCCAAATTTCCGCAATCCCATGATCAAAAGTCCATGACGCTGGCACCCTTAATGTGTTCTCACTTTAATTACAAGGGAAGAAAAAAAGGAGTTACGAGTTAAGATATCAAGCCTAAACCGCTAAAAACTTCATTTATTAAGCAATTATTATTCAAGCGTGGAAAGTAAATACGAGGAGATTAAATCAAACACAAAAATACTTGCACAAAGAAGAATTTAACCTTAGAAACTTATGATTGAACTCTATCATCTCTTGTTCTCCATATTGTAAAATTCCAGAAGTGTGAAATCAATGGATACTTAGCCTATTAAATCAAAGTTTTGGGTTTTCAAGTCATCTATAGGATCTTGCATCTTCTTATACTCTTTCAAGTTTTAGAATTTGCGTTTTAAAGTTCCCTTGATAAACGACTTTCTAGGATCAATTATAGGAACTTGAGAAAAGTTCTTGTTCTTAACTCGTATGAATTAAGACCTTCGCATTTTAAAGCTCCCTATATAAAAGCCTAGCAAAACTTAATTCAAATACGTTAAGGAAAAGCTAAGGTTAAAAACCGAGTCGAGTCAAAAACTATTTTTATTTTCACCAACGGAAAGCCTACATTCGTGTCAAAAGCACTTATTTTATTTATTAAAACTTGAAAATAACACTAAAAATTTAAAATTTTATGAAAAATGAGAAAAACAATACGTTTGGACACGACAAAAGCAATTGCAAGCGATTATATCGATTGACTCCCCCATGCTAAAACCAAACATTGTCCTCAATGTTTCTTAGCTCAAGAGTAACACCCCCTTGCTAAGACACGAAGAGTCTAATGCAAAATCCTAGCATGGAAAGAGTACGCAAATCTATAAGCCGTTTATTAATTATGCCTCAAGATAAAACGTTAGTCGATAAAAATCAAGGGATAGAAAGAGTGCCCCTTTTTGGCATTCAAAGAATGGAAGATCAAGTGGACCGGCAAAAACCCAACACGAGAGTCTTCAAATATTAGGGTCATACCTAAGATTCACAACACAACAAAACACGAGCACGAGCTTGAAAGATCAAGCCTTATTAGTTGTAAGAAAATAGAAAGAAGATAGAATGTATGGGACTCCCCCACAAGGCACCTCGTTTTTGTTCACCGAGTCATGAGCTCGACTCGATCCCCGCATTCATTGGTCCTTAGGGAAAAAGGTGAAAACCGGCATAATGGAATAAAATCCATGATAAAGCACGATGCCGGGGTCAAAGATTACATCCTCGTTGTCGGATGACAAACGAAAGGATAAAACTCCAACACAAATCTCTAACAAGAGATGGTAGTCACAAATCACAAAATGGATGTAGCATGCTCCCCGAGATAAACTCGCACCAAGATGATTAAAAAGTCTTTCAATTATTACATCGGTGAAAGGCCGAGATTTCCCTAAATCAACGATTCCGGGGTCGAATACCTCGTCCTCGGTGGAGAAAGGAATAGACAACACGGTGTCGTCCCCCCATGCTAATCCTAAATCATATAAAGCACATGGTAATGGTGGAATAAAAGTCTCAACCATAGTGGTTTCAACTTGCATGACTTTGTTGACCTTGTCACTCTTAGGAATGTGAATAAAGGAGTCATGGTACTCAAAATGAGTCGCATGAAAAACCCGCACATTAAGATCAAAGCGAGTGGGAAGGATAATTGGAGCAAAAGTAATTTCTCCCTCCGGGTCAACATTGTCATCATCATAAATCGGGTGATCAAACCAAGAGTCTTCATCACCGTCATTAGACTCTTCCTCAAATTCCGAAGGAATGTCTATGTAAAGAAACTCATCAACCTCCTTCATGAGAAGCTCATCATCACAAAGGTTATGAGATGTAGGAGGTATGATGCTCTCAAAATCCTCTTGAAACAATGGATTATTGTTCAATGAAACTTCAAAGAGAGGATTTGAGTGAGTCACAAAAGTGTCATCAATCTTGTCATCACAAGAAATATCCGACAAAGTGTCAAGTGTATCACACTCGGATACAAGGTCATCATTCTCATTAGAAGGAAATTCATCGGTGAATTCCTCGAGAATGGTAGGTAAAACACAAGAATTACGCTCGATCTCGAGATCGGAAACGTCTTCACTTCCCCGTGGAAGTGGATCAATGATAGCAAAAAGTTCATCGATGAACTTATCACATGTATAGTCACTAACCTCACTCGGTGTGAAGTTAGGAATCAAAGGCTCTTCAATGGAAGATTGTGCCTTAGGAACATCAATTTGATCCTTCGAAGAGAGTGAAAATGAGTCCATTTACAAAGATTGTTCAATTAAAGCAATATCACTCTCGGGATCAAAATTCTCATTATTAAACTCACTAGCATCAAATGGCTCACTTAAGTAATCATCAATTTGTTTTTCAATCTTATCATCCTCGTGTGGAGTGAGTGGAAATGAGGAAAGGTTACAACATGACTCAACAAAGCAAGCTTATTCATTTGAATTTAACTTTCCTTTATCACAAAATGAAGTTTCCAAAATTGGAAAAACACCTTTATCAAAAAGAGCTTTCTTATTACTTTCAATTGTCTCAACACGTTTTACACTTTCAACTTTCTTAGAAGCAAATCTTGGAATCTTTTCCGGTTTAAAAACAATGCTTTTATCTCCATAAAATAATTTAATTTCCTCTTTCCTCATATCAACTTGAATTTGAGCCGTGCACAAAAATGGTCGTCCTAAAATAATAGGCACACGAGGATTGGTCTCATAATCAACTATAGCAAAATCGGCTAAGTACAAGAAATTTCCCACTTTAACAATGACATTTTCCGCTATACCAACCGGTCGAGTGGTGGTACCATTAGCAAGCTCAATGATCATTCGAGTGGTACTAAGTGGTGCATAATCAATGGTTTTCCAAAGGGCTAGGGGCATTATGTTAATGCTAGCTCCTAGATCGGCTAGGCCTTTGCAAACCCCAAGCTCATTGAAAACACAAGGTATCAAGAATTGACCCGGATCTTTATACTTCTCGGGAAAGAAATCAAAGAAAACCGAGGTACTAATCACATTCAAAGTAGCCTTGGTGACTTCTAGAAAAGTTTCCTTAGGTGGAAGATTAAACTCAATCACTTCAACTTCATCTAAATTTTAACAATCATCATAAACGGTTATGGCCTTAAGCTCTCCCTTCGGGTTTGGAATGGTATTACTAGGTAAACAACCCGAAGAAGTAGATGGTTTAGACATAAATCCCTCAAACATCGAAAGCAATTTATTTTGACCTTGTTCCAAACTTTGTTGCATACGATTATGACTTTGCTCTAATCTTTGCTCAAAATAGTTTTGGTTTTGTTCAAGTCTTTGTTGATTAAGCTCAATCTTATTGTTTTGCCCTTTAATCTTATTTTGAAACTCGTTTTTCAAAGTTGCCATTTGTCCTTGAAGATTATTTTGAAAAGCTTTCAAATTTGCCTCATTTGACTTGATATAGCTTGACAAATCATTTTGGTTATTGTTTTGAAAACCTTGATTGTTTTGATTAGCATTAAACCCATTTCCTTGATTATAATTCCCTTGATTACCATGGTTAAAATTATTCCCATTGTTCCCATTGTTGTACCTATTTTGAACCGGTGGAGCAACATGATTTTGACGAGGAACTTGACCGTTGGAGCCATAAGTTCCCGTCGCGGCAAAAGCACTAGCTTGATCAAACCCCGTGGTCGAACAAACATAATTAGGATGTGCTCCACCACATGATACACAAACATTCTCAACCATATTAATGGATCCATGAGGATTCTTCCTAATCTCATTCAACAAAGTCGCGAATCCACTATCAATCTTAGAGTCCAATCTAGCAATCTCGGGATTTAATGAATTCACATTGGAAACAACCGTTGTTTTTCGTGAATATTATGCTCTAGACTTATCCTCAATTATTCTCCACGCGTCTCTCGGAGTTTTTCTTAAAAGATTACCACCCGCGGCGGTATTTAAAGAATCTTGTTCAATCATATTAAGCCCATTATAAAAAGTATTTATTTGATGCAATTCCGAGAAACCGTGGTGTGGACATTGTCTTAACAAACCTTTAAATCTTTCCCAAGCAACCCCAAACGATTCATGCACTTTTTGTTCAAATTTAGTGATCTCGTTCTTAAAGTGTGTTGTCTTAGATGGTGGAAAGAAGTAATCCATAAACTTAGACACTAAATCATCACATGTTAAGATCGAACCCGGTGGTTCTTTCTCATACCAAAGCTTAGCATTACCCTCGAGTGAGTACGGAAAAAGCATGAGCTTAATCGCGTCATTCGGCACATCTCTAAACTTGAGAGTCGAGGTAATTCGAAGAAAATTCCGAATGTGAGAATGCGGGCTATCGGTCTCATTGGCATGAAATTGGTCGGCACGAATGAGCGATAAAAGACCCGTCTTAATCTCAAAATGATCCGCCAAAATAGCCGGCACAACGATTGCTTTCCCATACCCTTCGGTGGGTGCACGGAGCAATTCCTCCATTGTTCGGTTATCGGCCATTTCTACAACAATAGGTGAAAGCTCATGTTCCACTATTCGTTGTTGACGATTTCTATTTCTACGAGGAATATTTTCAAGCCTATTAAAATCAATCACAAGACGAGAAGAACGTAATTGCATACACTACAAAGACGAGAATTTAGAGGATTGAAGAAAAGAAATTAGACAAATTTAAGATTATTTTTGGTATTTTATTTGGTATTGCTCAATCAAAAAGTGATCGATAAAAACAAGGAATAAGGATAACTACTATGGAAGTAAATTACCCTCGGTCGACTTTGAAACGATAGGTGAAAACCTAAACGTCTCGAGGTTCAATAAGTAAACTACAAAATTAAAATTTATTACTACTTGAGTCGGCAAACCAATAATAGGTTGTCCCTCTCAATATACGCACAAGCAAGCGGGGAAACGAGGTGGCACAAGGCACTTAAAAACCTTTTTCCTTAGACGGCCTTTTATAGCACGTCGCCTTATACCCACCTTATAGTTTGTATAAATCGAGTTCAAACTTCTTATTAGTATTTATCTATTTTGCCTTTTATTTTTGTTTTGGATTCGACTACAATAGCTAGGTGATGAAATCCCAACTAAGGCCTTATTTGAAAAGTATGTAAATTTATTGTTCTACGTAATACAATATATTATTCACAAAAAACAAGAAAAACAATACATACTATATAATAGAAAAATAACAAAACTTTCCGAGGACGGAAAGGGTCTTCAAATCAACGATCAACAAATCTCCACGAAAGACGAATCGTACACAAGATCCCAGGCGGCGGCGCCAAAATTTTTGATGTGTCGTTGATAGTATTGTGATAATTAAGATACGTTATAGGGTAAATCAGAAAATTACCTTTAGGAAAAAGTAATAGACTAATATTACCAAAGACGAATTCAAATAAACACGTGATGAACCAAGTTTGTTGTACACGAAGATCTTATGAATTTGAGACGTTTTCGTTTTGATTTGGACAATTGATTCGAATCGGTTTTCGGTTTTTATACGAGAATTTAAATCTACCAATTTTAAATTCTACTTTAATCCTAAAGTGCATGAATCGTAAACCCCGCTATTATTTAAATCTACAAACAATTACTTAAAATTAAAACTATTTAACAATTAAAACATTATTTTTAAAATCTATAAAAATGATTCTATTTAATTAAAAATTACTTTTAATCTATTTTTAGAAATCTAATTAACTTTTTAAACTAATTAACTTTATTAAAATTTACTTATACTAAATCTTTTTTTTAAACTAATTTTATTTAAGATCTAAAATTATAAAATTCTAATTATTTTAAAACTAATTAAACTTTTAAAAATTAAAACATTATTTTTCTTTTTATATTATATTATTTAGTTTATTTTTGAATTAATTTATTACTTTTACTTTAATTAAAACATATATTACAAAAAAATGTAGACGAAAATTAATAACATTATACTTAACTAAAATCTGCCAGAACAATAACACTATATTAATTAATTATCTGTTAATAAAATCAAACGAGCACTGAGCTCAGTTGGTAAACACGTTAGACCATTACCCTTGAGGTCAAGGGTTCGAGTCCCTTAAGGGACCTGTTTATATGATTTAATTTCTTTTTGACAAATAAAACTTCACGTCACAGGAAGTGACTTACTTTCACAGATACTTTGAAAAACTGAAAAGGCTTTCGGCTTATGAACTTATCAAGTCAATAGAACTTGATAGCTTAACAAGAATCAACAGTTCATTTAAAAGAACTCAACACAGCTATGCCAAAACAAGATTACTCAGCACATCATTATGTTAATTCAGCAACACAAAATTCTTTGATCAGCTAAAATACTAATTCAGCAAAGAAATCAATTTCATAACAAATAATAACAAGCGGAAATCAACACAGATTAAGTAAATAACCTAATATAGAATCTAAAACTAACAGTCCACAGATTAATGCCATCTTATTTATCAGCTAACTCAACCATCATCAACTAATCAGACGAAAAGCAAATACTGAAACTTAACTATCAGAATACCCAATTCCTAAACATCAGATCTAATGATGCAGCAGACTCTAACAAAACTCAAATTTAACCATCAAAGTCAAATAACAGTCATATTAAACCAAAAACTTTAAAGCATTAAGCAGTTTAACTTTTCCAGCTTACTTCAAAACTCATTATATAATAGCATCTTTAAAACATTCATCAGTTCTAAAATCTCTAATCAAAACACACTTATATAAATTTACTAATCAAATAATACTCTAACAGGTAAACAATAAAACACTGATAACTAAAAAAACACATCGCGGATATAATGCTAAAAAATCTAAATCATTCTAAATAATAAACATATTTCAATTTAAAGTAAAGACAGAAACATAAATAGGAATCGAACCTATTGTCGATATCCTTTGAGACGAAGGCTAGCGTTGTGCTACCTTGTGAACCCGATTCAACACCTTCGAATCACCAACATCAACTATTCGAACCATCTTATTCATTTTTTCGAACCAAATATCAATTCAACACCAACGAATCACCAAATAATATTCGGATCTTTTGTACATTAACTTTCCAGTAGGGAAAGTTTGTTCCCAGTTTTCACAAATACTTAATCAAAGCTATTGATTTAAGCTTGATTAAATACCATTTAACAGTTATAATATTAAAATCAAACTAAGATGCAATATTTGTAAATAAAAACAAGAGATTAATAAACTTCAAAACTGAACTTTCATTAAATCAAAAATAGCATTACATTATTTAAAAAGAGAGATTACAATCCTAATCTATTTTAAGCATTATAACATTAAAGTAAAAAGAGGGATAATCAATTACAAGAAAATGAGGGGTTTTTATAGCCATCCCAAGGCTGTTGAGGGGAGAATATCCGCATCTTCTTCAGCATATTCCTCTTTCATATTGGCCTTTAGATCTTCTCTCTCTCATGGTTTTTTTGATCGGAGGGTTGATAAGACACAACTAGCACACGGATTGACAACGTGGCATCCGTTTGTGCTAGTTGTGTTAGTTTGATGCCTCTTGATTGGAGGATGGTGAAAGATGAGGTGTCTTGGCCAGTAGTATGCTGCCACGTCAAAGATGCGCCTCTATCTTTTCTCTTCCTTAAACTTTGGGGATTTAATTCCTTTGTGTGTGAATCACACGTGTGTAGAGAAGCCCCAATTTATTTTGACTATTTAGGTAATTAGGTTTTTTTGTGAATAGTAATGACTGGTAATTTTTTGGGGAAGAAGAGAGTACATAGAGAGTAACGAGGGGTTTTATTTTATTTGTTCTGTGTGAGAGTAAAGAAAACGTGTGGTGATGTGGTGGTATTTATTAATTTGGTGAATAGTAAATGAATTTGACCAAGTTATGTATTTTAAACACAATTCGTCCCAGCTAGTGTAACCAATTTGACCTAATGGGCTTGAGTTGGGCTTTGCTCACTTCTTCCGTCTTATTAATAAACTTGGACTTGAATATGGGCCATAAAATGGACTTGAATGATTTTATTCTCCGTCCGTTTACAAAAGCATATGGGCCAAGTGTTGGGCTTTTCAAAAGAACTTTACACCCGTAAATGGGCCTTCAAGCCCATTAAACTAATGTGGGTCCCACTTGACTATTTTATATTAAATCCACTAAAAACGGACTTGTCCTTTGGCTTCTCGATCTTTTCTTCAAACTTGTGTCGGTTTTGCTGGTTTTCGCGATCTTGGTACCTACACACATAAAAACAAGAAACAAGCATATACAAGGCAAAATTGATACATTTTGTGCACTTATTCATTGTTTATAGATACAAATGATATGAGTAAAATCACTCATATCATGCACCCATACAAGGCAAAATTGATACATTTTGTGCACTTATTCATCGTTTATAGATACAAATAGATTAACTGCCTTAATTAAATAAGTTTCTAAAAATAGAAAGTTTCCATAAATAAAAATAAGTTGGATTATTAAGCTAATAATATAAGCTTAAGTGTTTACTGATTAATATTTTAAGTCATGTGATTAAATAGTATAGTTTATTAATTATTACATGTAAATTAAATAAACTAAAGGTTAAAGTATTTAATTAAATATAATCATGATTTAATTAAATTAAGTGTATAAAATACTTAGGTCAATACCTGTATTAATATTTATATTAATATAACCTAAGCCATGAAAATTAATTAATTATAAGGCATGCTTAATAATAAATTAATTATATAGTCTAATTAAATAATAAATACTTAGGTTAAAATCCATGTATTATTAATTAATAATAACAACCTAAGTCATGTTGTAATTAAATTAATTATGTAACATGTTTAATTAATTTAATTAACCTTGTAAAAATCAGTCTTGTAAAAATAATTAACTTGTAAAAATAATTAACTTGTAAAATTAATTAAGTCGTGAACCGTGTTTTACTTTACTAAAGCATGTCGTGAACCGTGCCCGTAAACCCATGAACCGGACCCGTGAATCGGCCAAACAAACGCACCCTTAACAGTGGCAAAACCGGCTTGGCCGGTTGCCACTGTTTTCGCAAAACAACCACCGGCCCACGCCGGTGGTTCCCTTGGTCATGGCTACCCGCCGGCTAGCAAAAGTTCCCAACGGCAGTTAGCCGGTGGTTCCCCCTGCTGCCGCGGCTGGTTCCCCATGCTTTCCTTATTTAGCCACCGGCTTAAGCCGGTGGTGTTCTTGTTTTTAGCCGAGACCCACCAAAGCCAAAACACCGCCCGACGCATGTCGGGGTTCCCTTGTTCCTGTGACCGATACATCACAGCCACACCGACCCCTTGGTCTTGGTTGTTGGTACGAACAAAAGCAAGCCGAGATCCTAGGCTCTCGGTTCCTTGCATCGGCCGAAACAAACACCCCATAAAACACCATGATATAACCCCCTATGATTAATTACATGTTTATGTTAACTTGTTTTTATAACCTTATAATTTCATGTGTTCTTTTTTAATAAAAATATAAAAGAAAAGGGGTTTAATGATTTACCGAATACGTGAAACAATGATGAATGAAAAACACGGACACCCTTGCAAGAACTGATCACCAAAAATCAACAAACCACACCCTTAGTGGTGTTTGTACCCGGCGGCCAAGATGAGAGAAGAGAGAGATTAGGGTTTTGATATTTTTCTAATTTCCTGTGATTATGAAAAATATGATTTCCCTTATTTTCTTATTTAGTTAATTTCAAAGTGGGCTTGGCCCTTTTCTTATGTCTATGCCGCGGGTAAGAGGGGCCCACAAGGGGAAACCCATTGTTTTTCCCGTGTCTAAATATTATACGTGTTCTCGTGTCGTGTTTACGTGTTTTATTTAGTTATCGTTCGTGTCGTAAACTATATTTATTCGTAATCGTAAGAAATATACGTAAATACGTAATAATAAGTTCGTGATTATATACGTTCATGATTTTCATGTTCGTGATTATAATTATTGTTGAAACCGTGCATTAATACGTATTAAATACTTATCGTGTAATAACACGTACGTAGTACTTGTAAATCTTATTCGTGAAACGTAAACGTGCTAAATAAGGAAAGTTCTAATCATGTACGTACGATCATAAGGGTACTATTCATGGTAAAAGCATGCGGGTTTTACAACTCTTCCCCCTTAAAAAGAATAATTCTTCCCCGAATTATAGATAACATAAACTGGAAAAGAAGAACATACCCGAATTCAAAATATGAAGTGAGGGTAAGAAGCCCAGATAGACTACTTTGTTTCCCAAGTGGCTTCCCGCTCGGTATGATCCCTCCAAAGGATTTTGACGAATGCAATCGTCTTCCTTCTCATGACTCGTTCTTGTCTGTCAAGAACTCGTTCGGGTTCTTCTATGAAGGTAAGATCTTCAGGAATTTGTTCCAGTGGATACTGAACCATGTGAAGGGGATGATACTTGTACCCTCTGAGTAAGGACACATGGAAAACGTCATGAACATGAGAAAGTTGCGGAGGTAACGCTAAACGATAAGATACTTCACCGACTCGCTCAATGACATCAAACAGTCCGATGAATCGAGGACTGAGCTTCCCTTTGATTCCAAAACGTCTAACACCACGTGCCGGAGATACCTTAAGGAAAACGTGATATCCTATGTTAAAATGTAAGTCCCTACGATGCTTGTCGGCATAATTCTTCTGCCGCGACCGTGCTTCTTGCAGTTTCTGCTTAGCTACTACGACCTTCTCATTGGTCAACTCAATCATTTCTGGTCCTTCAAGTGTTCGCTCACCAACCTGATCCCAGCAGATTGGGGCGCGACACTTTCTGCCATACAACATCTAGAATGGAGCACACTTGATACTTGCGTGCCAACTGTTGTTGTATGCAAACTCTACCAAACAGATGTAATCGTCCCAATCTCCCGTTCATTCCAAAGCACATGACCTCAAAATGTCTTCTAATGTCTGAATCGTTCGCTCCGATTGTCCGTTTGTTTGAGGATGAAAAGTCGTGCTAAGCTTAAGTTTTGTACCCCAAGCTTTCTGTAGACTTCTCTAGAATCGCGAAGTGAACCGAGGATCTCTGTCTGAGACGATGCTGGATGGAGCACCATGAAGTCTCATGATCTCCCTCCTATATGTATCAGCGAGTTTACTGGCCGAATCTTCCTTGCGGATCGGTAAGAAATGGGCTGACTTGGTAAGTCGATCAACGATAACCCAAATCACATCGTGCTTCCTCTTTGTCTGCGGAAGACCGATAACAAAATCCATGGTGATCTTGTCCCACTTCCACTCTGGGATATCTAACTATTGAAGAAGACCGCCAGATCGATGATGCTCGATCTTAACCTGCTGGCAGGTAAGACATTTGGAGACGTAAGTCGTAACATCCTGTTTCATACCACTCCACCAAAAGTATTGCTTGATGTCATGGTACATCTTGGCGAACCAGGATGAATAGAGAATGGGGGGAGCTATGAGCCTCAGCTAACAATGCTTCCCGGAGTTCTTGATCATGAGGAACACAAAGTCTCGTGCCCTGCCATAAGATACCATCGGCGTCTACTCAAAATTCTGTCTGTTTCTCCAAATTTTGAATTATCGCTCATATTTTACCATCATCTTTCTGAGCTTCCTTGATCCTAGAGTGTAACTCGGGTTCCACCCTAAGATTAGCCCAGTAACCATGCTGTCCACGTACCATGATCTCTATGTCTAGTCGTTTCAAGTCTCTTATAATTTCCTCCTCAATTTTAATGCCGTTTATCATTCCGGACTTTCTGCTAAGTGCATCTGCCACTACATTCGCCTTGTCGGGATGATACTGCAGATTAATGTCATAATCCTTCAACAGCTCTAACCATCTCCTCTGTCTCATGTTCAATTCACGTTGAGTGAAGATATACTTCAAGCTCTTGTGGTCCGTCAAAAATGTCGCATGATTCTCCATACAAGTAGTGTCTCCATATCTTCAATGCAAACAAGACTGCTGCAAGTTCCAAGTCATGCGTAGGGTAATTTTCCTCATAAGGCTTAAGCTGCCGTGAAGCATACGCGATCACTTTCCCATGTTGCATGAGAACACAGCCAAGTCCCTTCCCCGATGCATCACTGTAGATCTGAAATCGACATGTACCAGATGGGAGAGTAAGAATCGGTGCAGATACTAACTTTTGCTTTAGGTATTCAAAGCACTTCTCTCTTTCTTCAGTCCAGACGAATTTCTCCCCTTTCCGCATTAGTTTGGTCAATGGTAGTGCTAAACGGGAAAAGTTCTCCACGAACCTATGGTAGTAACCAGCTAAGCCTAGGAAACTGCGGACTTTAGTCGCTGATGTCGGTCTTGACCATTTGGTAATAGCCTCAACCTTTGCTGGATCCATCGTGATTCCTTCTGCTGATACAATGTGACCTAAGAATGCCACCTTGTCTAACCAGACCTCACACTTGGAGAATTTAGCATACAGCTGCTTCTGGCAAAGAATCTGTAATAATGTACGAAGATGTTGTCCAGAAATTCATGGAAGATTTTGTTCATCAAATCCATGAACACTTCTCGGGCATTGGTAAGGCCAAATGGCATGACTACAAATTCGTAGTGCCCATAGCGTGTACGGAAAGCAGTCTTGGCGATGTCCTACCCTTTAACCCGTAGCTGATGATAGCCCGACCTTAGGTCAATCTTGGAGAAATGTTTGGCCCCTTGGAGTTGGTCAAACAGATCGTCTATGCGTGCTAGAGGATACATTTTCCTGATGGTGATCTTGTTGAGCTCGCGATAGTCTATGCAAAGACGCATACTGTCGTTCTTCTTCTTAACGAATAAGACCGGTGCGCCCCATGGAGATGCGCTCGGTCGAATGAAGCCTCGTTCCAGAAGTTCTTGCAATTGATCTTTCAGCTCCTTCAACTCTATCGGAGTCATGCGATAAGGAGCCTTGGAAATCAGCTCAGCTCCTGGGATGAGCTCGATATTAAATTCTACTTCACGTTCAGGTGGTATGCCCGGAAGTTCTTCTGGAAATACATCTGGAAATTCTGACACTATCGGCTAATTCTAAATTGATCGGGATTCAGCATCCATGTCATGAACAGTAGCTAGATAGCCCTCGCAACCATGTGAAAGTAATGCACGTGCTTGCAGGTTTGATAAAATTTATACAGACCTTCCGGGTACGAACCCGTTGTGAATGTACTCTGGTGCATTAACATCACCGAATATGAATCGATAGGAATGGCAGTCTATGGTAGCATGATGCTTGGATAATGCCCAATATCATGTCAAAATCATTCATGTCAAGCGAATGTGCGTCAACAGGACGAATCTTGTCATCAAACTCTAGGGGAAGGCTCTTGTACACATGGGTTATGCGTACAGAATCTCTTAAATGCGTGGAAATATTCAGTATATTCTCTAGTGGCATGGGGAGTATCCTAACATTCTTAGCATAAGTAGTAGAAATGACCGAGTGAGTAGCACCCGTGTCAAACAGAACACATGCAGCTTGACCATACATATACAAGATTCCAGTGATGGTACATGTAGACTTGTTGGCCTGATCACGAGATGTCATGTAAACGCGTCCACTAGTAGGAGGCGGCTTGGTATCAGCATGTCCTGATGTGCCCTCCATCTCGCCCTTGCGACAGTCCTTCATGCGATGGTCAGGAAGACCACACTTGAAGCATGTGTCGTTGTCGCGGCGACATGGCCCTGGGTGCCTACGGTTGCAGGTAGTGCAAAGAGGATGAGTATATCCTCCAGCAGGTGTCCTTGCTGGCTGAGAGCCTGATAAGAACAATATACATGAGACATGATAATAGGTACAAATGACAATGCGGATAATTCGTAAGATGGAATACCAATGATAGCTGGACGGTTAGGCTGTGAACCTCTCTGGTTCTGATCCCTCCCGTTACCATGATTCCTGGTAGAAGATTCTCTAATGTGTCAGAATTAAGAACTATAGCATGTAATCATAAGAAAATGAGAAAGTATAAGGACCTGCTGCTGTTGGAGTGTCCAGCGTTGTTACGGTAATTATCATTACCGCCACGCCTATCCGTAGCAGAACGCTCATGAGTCTGACCGTTTCCCTTGGGTTGAGTAGGCTGTTGCTGAGTAGCCGGCTGAGACCATCCCCAGTCTTCTGCCTGGAAGATACAGTTTAAAAGAGATGAAGTTATTGACATATACTGAAAGAATACGGTTTGGTCACCGCTGAATACGAATGTTTACCTCTTATCGGGTCTCTCTGCTTCCCCGAACTCTTCTCTTTCTTGCAGCATCTCCAGCTTACGTGCTGCATCAGCCACTTGTGCCACCATGTTGAACGTAGCACACACCAAGTTGTTTGCGACCGATGTACGAAGAGCCCACCGGAAGTGGTGTGTTTGCTCTTCGGGAGTACCTGCAGCTTCACCAAGAAAACCAGCCAAGCGAAGAAAGCGCTGCATGAACTCGTTGCTATTCTCCCCAGCTCTCTGTCGGATTTCATGGTACTCTCTCTTCAGCTTGTCTTGCTCAGCCTTGGGAAAGAACTGTCCCATCACCAAATCCCTGAACTAAGCCCAAGTCAAACCAGCCACCCAATTATCACCTCCCTCAGACTGCTTCAGTGCCTTCCACCATGCTAACACATCACCTTCGAACCGGTAGCAGGCCAACCTCGACTTGAAGACGGGGTCATAGCCCATGGCATCGAAGATCTTCTCAATGTGAGCCAACCAGCTTTCAGCTTCACTGGAGCTATATGTTCTCTCGAAAGCTCGAGGGCGTAACTTATTGAATCTCTCTAGCCATGTGACCAATGTTGCTAGAGGAGGAGGAGGAGGTACTGGGTGCTGCTGCTAATTGTTGGCAGCCTGCACCTCAGCCCTGTTTTCGTTCCTCAGCTGAGGAAGCATATCTTGCATTGCAGCTTAGACTGCTACATTGAGTTGTTCCTGCTCGCGTGTGAGAACCATCTGACAGTATAACATAAAATACATGATTAATTGATCAAAACATAAACTATATACATGAAAAAAAAATTATACCAATAAATCATAGAAACATTTTATGCAAGAAAACTAGTACATGAATGCATGATGCAGTTTTATGAAAACTTTTATATGCGCGAGAGTGAACACCTATGGTTAGTTCACTCAAAACAAAAGACATGGCGAGGGGATGCCAATGGGTCGGTCCCAAAGTTAAAAGTTTCGATAAAAGCACATGCAACTAAATAGGGCCAGTCCTGTACCAACCATTACTTAGTCATAAACTTGTGACAATGACATATATATGTATGCATGAAAATGATGAATGCATGAAAACCGATTGTCAGTTCTAGGAGGACCATAGTGACTACCCACTAATCACAGGTCGTGTTTTGAGAGCCTACAGGTCAAAGCCTTGGCTCTGATACCATAATTGTAACACTCCATTTTGGTAAATGGAATGTCACGCGTGATTATGGCGTGTCATCAAAGCATACAAGGATAAATTTATAAAACATCACATGACCATAAAGGAAATATCGAAAACAAACATCGGTACCCTAAAAGTAGAACTCATCACACACAAACATAAGTACTGTAAATGAAAAGGACTAAACAATGTCCATAGAAATGAGTATCAAAAGTATAAAAAATGCATAAAGTAATGAAGGCTAGAAAGCTTCCAATCCATATGCACGTACGCTTAAAGTCTACGAGCGTCCTTGAGTACCTGCCGTTTTGGGAACATGAAAGGAAAAACGGCTGAGCATAACGCTCAGTGCACGGATATACAAGTATAGCATGAATAATATAAGCATATAAGCATAAAGTAGCGGAAAAGAATAAGTCCTGGAAAACCTAGTATAACTTAGTAAAAATAGTTTTATAGTTTGAAAAGCCTTATGTTTATCTTATAAAAACTGTTTAACATGTTTACCATTAGCCAATATAGGTTATGTAATATCAACGTGCGTGAATAATTGGAGGGGTGACCTCATCATGCAATTAGAGGGGCTGCCTCTAATTAATATAAGTTTTTCGGTAGAAGGGATCAGCTCCTTGTGAAGGATGCAAGGCACACACCACATTCACCTGAATAATCTGTAAAAACATGTAACCTAGGATGCACCCATACGCCCCACATGATAATAATAATATGGCCAAAAGCTGAAGGGACGCCACGAGCTATCACTCTGCCGTGGTGAAGTCATAACACTGGTGCCTCCAGTGTTATGGTTATGGTACCTCCATAACTAGGTGAAACTGGTCATGCATGTATATGGCTTTAGGTATCTAATTAAACATAAGCAATTCAAAAACATATAAAACATATATTGGGAAAACAGTTGGCTGCATACGGGGAATCCTAATAAGGAAAGAATGTCCATACTGAAAGGACGGAGAATCCGTACCTTGTGTCCAGTGAACGAAGAAGACGAACGGAAGAGAGTCCTACTTCGATATCACTAATGCTACATAAATAATATACGTGTATAAGTATTCTGATTACTGTATACGTAACTGGTTTTATATCATGTCTTAGCTTGTTTTATATGTTCATGTATTGGTTTACTGTTTTTAACGTTATGTTGTGTTTATCATGTATTCTGTCTATTCTGATTAAGTTTTACTTGTATTTCTTTTATTATTATACTTGTTGTGTAATAATAAGTAACTTTCTAAAAATAGCAGGTTTCCTAAAATAGAAAGTTTCCAAAAATAGAAAGTTTCCAAAAATAGATTTACTACTTAAAATAAATAAGTTTCTAAAAATAGAAAGTTTCCCTAAATAGATTAACTGCCTTAATTAAGTAAGTTTCTAAAAATAGAAAGTTTCCATAAATAGAAATAAGCTGGATTATTAGGCTAATAATATAAGCTTAAGTGTTTACTGATTAATATTCTAAGTCATGTGATTAAATAGTATAGTTTATTAATTATTACATGTAAATTAAATAAACTATAGGTTAAAGTATTTAATTAAATATAATCATGATTTAATTAAATTAAGTGTATAAAATACTTAGGTCAATACATGTATTAATATTTATATTAATATAACCTAAGTCATGTAAATTAATTAATTATAAGGCATTTTTAATAATAAATTAATTATATAGTCTAATTAAATAATAAATACTTAGATTAAAATCCATGTATTATTAATTAATAATAATAACCTAAGTCATGATGTAATTAAATTAATTATGTAACATGTTTAATTAATTTAATTAACCTTGTAAAAATCAGTCTTGTAAAAAATCAGTCTTGTAAAAATAATTAACTTGTAAAATTAATTAAGTCGTGAACCGTGTTTTACTTTACTAAAGCATGTCGTGAACCGTGCCCGTAAACCCATGAACCGGACCCGTGAACCGGCCAAACAAACGCACCCTTAACAGTGGCAAAACCGGCTTGGTCAGTTGCCACTGTTTTCGCAAAACAGCCACTAGCCCACGCTGGTGGTTACCTTGGTCATGGCTAGCCGCCGGCTAGCAAAAGTTCCCACCGGCAGTTAGCCGATGGTTCCCCCTACTGTCGCGGCTGGTTCCCCATGCTTTCCTTATTAAGCCATCGGATTAAGCCGGTGGTGTTCTTGTTTTTAGCCGAGACCCACCAAAGCCAAAACACACCCCGACGCATGTCGAGGTTCCCTTGTTCCTGCGACCGAGACATCACATCCACACCGAGACCCCTTGGAATCGGTTGTTGGTGCAAACAAAAGCAAGCCGAGAGCCTAGGCTCTCGATTCCTTGCGTCGGCCAAAATAAACACCCCATAAAACACCATGATTTAACCCCCCATGATTAATTACATGTTTATGTTAACTTGTTTTTGTAACCTTATGATTTCATGTGTTCTTATTTAATAAAAATATAAAAGAAATGGGGTTTAATGATTTATCGAATACGTGAAACAATGAAGAATGAAAAACACTAACACCCTTGCAAGAATTGATCACCAAAAATCAACAAACCACACCCTTTGTGGTGTTTGTACCCGGCGGCTAAAAGGAGAGAAAAGAGAGATTAGGGTTTTGATATTTTTCTAATTTCCTGTGATTATGAAAAATATGATTTCCCTTATTTTCTTATTTAGTTAATAACAAAGTGGGCTTGGCCCTTTTCTTGTGTCTATGCCGCGGGTAAGAGGGGCCCACAAGGGGAACCCATTGTTTTTCCCGTGTCTAAATATTATACGTGTTCTCGTGTTGTGTTTACGTGTTTTATTTAGTTATCGTTCGTGTCGTAAACTATATTTATTCGTAATCGTAATAAATATAGGTAAATACGTAATAATAAGTTCGTGATTATATACGTTCATGATTTCATGTTCGTGATTATAATTATTGTTGAAATAATTATCATGCATTAATACGTATTTAATACTTATAGTGTAATAACACGTACGTAATACTTGTAAATCTTATTCGTGAAACGTACACGTGCTAAATAAGGAAAGTTCTAATCATGTACGTACGATCATAAGGGTACTATTCATGGTAAAAGCATGCGGGTTTTACAGATACAATAGATCCAACCATTATTAATATTTCTTACCCGATTACTGGAATAGGTAGGTGGTACGCTTCGGTTTTTAGTTTGAGTTCAAGATGTTAGAACAGGGTAGACAATGATAAGTTACCCCGTGAGACTATAAGATTTAGTAGGTCTAGTCAGGCTGTTGTAGGTAAGTATGTGATTCGGATTGGTCATGAATTGCGTTCATATAACAACGAGGAGCCGATAAAATTGTATCCGCTTGTTTCATTTGATATGGTTAACCACTAGTTTCAAGTTTTAGATATACCACTAACCTTACAAGCTGAATTGATGTACCCTCTTATCGATTTCTGTATTTAGTGACTCCCTTGTGTTGTCTGGTCATCTTTTGACATACGACATCCAACTATTTTGTGGTTGGAATGTTTATTTAGATGGTGGTAATACACCAACTTTTACAAATATTTTCAACATTCAATCCCGCTCTATACTAAAACTGCTTGGTTTTACTCCCAACGGCAATCCAATTGTTGAATCTGCTACTCAAAACCCAATGGCTCATATTGTTCTAGTCCACGATATGATTGATCGTACTTTTCTGAATGTTGGTATCACTGGTTTTCGTGGTTCAGTATATATAGAACCATACAAATAATCTCTTGTTCTACATGATCATGCTTTTGGAACACTTTATTATATGCACGGCAATGCATGATGTATGAGTTGAATTTGGCATCTTATTTGAATACCTTTATCTTTGATACTCAAATTTTCTGAATTTCAGATTTGCCTTTTGTAGGTTTCATCCTTAGCTTGCAAACTTTGTAGATAGCCAATTTTTCAAGATCAATGCAGTAGGCCGCATATGAAGACTAGCAATTACCTACAAATATGTTGTAATATCTCTACGAACTTTTGTTTACTTTCAATTCCTTTTGTACGCGGATTTGCTTAACTTTTAAAACACGTATGGTTCTATTATTTATATTTCTGTAACAAAACTCATGTTTATGAAATCTTTGTTACAAATTTTACAAAAGTAGCACATGAAACACAAGCCTTATGTATATATTACAAAACAAGTAAATGTTTGTTACATAGATTAAGTTTAGATAGTTAGATACGAATAAATCCAGTTATGAGATCCTAAATATTACATAAACCCTAGAAACATGTTTTTCCTGACAATAAACTTCTACTTCATGGCTAGTAACACACATAAGGTAATTCCAATCCAAATACAAGTGTTCTTCCAGAAACGGCCGTAAGATTTACTCTTCTCTAGTTGAATGTTTTTTCGGCCAATTCAACTTGAAGAACTTCAATTGTTTGCTGACTTGTCAATAATTGTCTTAGATCACGCATGTGTTGTTGATTCAACATAGTGTACATCTCATACAAATTCAGCCTGTACCAATCTGATTCAACCTCATCATCATACCAATCCCAGTATCCACATTTCCTACCTGGGTTGTAACGCTTTGGGCATACAACAAACCTTCTGCACAGATTACTAGGCTTCCATGAAGTTAAGACTTTTACTGGGAGATCGCATGTACATAACTGGTTTTCCATTACACTTGACATTGACCCGATACCTGCACTGGTTAATGTGGATAACTTTCGTCATTAATCGTTATTACCACATGAACATATGGCGTACAAATATTATATCTATATTAAATTTAAATATAAACAATTGGTTACATTTCCCTATTTTGTATTTGACATCCCTATACTATGAGTGCATTTGAGATGTTGCCATGATTGCCCAAATATTCAAATTAATTGCCCACTTGTGATTCTAGAACATATGGGTAACTTCCCTTTACTATTAACCACCCACTTGTCCATTAATCTTCAAACTTGTCCCTTAATCTTCCCATTACTATTAATATAGATAGTACGCACAATCCAGTTTTTTACCAAAGAAAATCATCATCTAATTTTATGTCACTTAATTATCAAAAATGGCTAGTTTTGAAGATTTAACAATCGACCTAATGATGATTGTGTTACTAAACCTTCCTGTTTCGTCACTGTTGTCTTGCAAGTCTGTATGCAAAACATGGTTGTCAATCATCTCGGATGCCACATTCATAAGGAGGCATGCCAATGCCTCTCAGCACCCACGATTATTACTCAGAACTTTTGAAGGTATACGCACTCGCTCTATTTCTGATAACTTGATAAATAACCCGTCAACATTTTACCGGGGGCAAGTTCATCCTTTTATGAATAACAACTTCAATAGAGTTGTTGGGTCATGCGACGTTTTATTACTCGTGCTGAACACGAGAGGGATATCTCTTTACAACCCTACAACCCGTTATACATATGTGATCGACTCTTGTTTTGTGAATGAGAAACCAGAATTGGTTGGTTATGCCTTAGGTAAGATAACAGATGGTGATCACAAGTTGGTTTCCATTTCTAAGCACAACAACAAGGTTAAAATGTTTTCGGTTCAAAATAGAAACTCGAAAAACGTAGGCGTTTATCCAGGGGAAGGTAGTGTCTTTGTAGACGGTGTGGGTTATGACGGGCGGGTATACTTCTTTGATTTCGACTGGAGACCAGATTCAGAAAGGGTTGTTTGTATTCATCTATCTCACGAAACAATTACTTAGGTTGTGCATCCTGAAAGACCAAGGGGCGAAAAATCCGTTGACTTGGGGGTGTTCCCTAAGGGTTGACCATGCTATGTACCTACACTAACAACCATGTTTCGTATCTTTGGGTGATGACTAACAATCCTGTCAACCAACCTTGGTCTGGTGTTGTCAATTCCCAAACCAGAGCATACTCTATATCGATTACACCAATGCGTAGAAGGTTGGACAAGATATTGTTCTCCTATCTGTATAACAGGAGACGGGTGTGTCGTAATTCCATTTGGTTATCAGGTAATGTTGTATAACCCTACCACCAGGACTTTCAGTATTTTAGAGTATATGAGTGGGCCATGGTGTACCTATGTCGAGACGTTAGTGAAACCTGGTGGGACGGGGATAAGATATAGTCTATGGAGTGCATCCAACCTTGGATAAACAAGAACACTAGTCAACTGCCTATTTCAGTATTCACCTTAGTTATCTACTTATATTATCTTTTTGTGAACCTTTGCTATCTAGTTCTTATATATTTTATGTTCTCATGTGTTGTAAATGTTATCAACTAAGGTTAATATGGAACTTAGTTTTTATTTCATTTGATATGTTATCCCTCTAGGTTCTTGATGCGAAAAATCTAGTTTTCCCAAAATTAACCTTTACTAGATTATGACACGGGCAGTGTACCCTTGTCAGTTGTAAAATAGTATTAGCAAATATCGGGTTCGAACACAGGGACTATTTATAGTTGGAAGTATTAGTTTATAAAAACGCGTAACGAGTAACAAGTTGGTTTCAGTCTTAGTGAAGACTTGCTTATAATAACAGTAAAAATATTTAAGATTTCAAATATGAATAAAAGAAACGCTTGCTTGGACCGTTAATGAATATGCGTTATCTCTTAGGTATGAAAATATCGATAAACTTCTAATGTAAAATCCTAAGTTCCTTTCGAATACCGGATTTCTCCAATTCCCTAACCATGCAACGATTCCTTTCGAATACCGTTAACACCTCAAGATATTGTGCATAAAGTTCCAAGCTGATGTGTGAGAATTAATTTATAAGCTTCCTTTCGAATAGCTTACCAACTCCTAAACCGATTTCTCTTAATTTAGTAGCTAGCGTTTGTGTGAATAACTACTTGTAAAAATTGTTGTTAATGACTCCTTTCGAATATCATTCACTTATAATCAACTAAAGACAGGCCGATTAATTCGTTCCTATTTTAGTAAAAATTACGGATTCCTTTCGAATACCCGTTTTTAGATTACCAAACAAGAGTATAAACAATTTTAACAAGATAATTAAGTTATTAACCCAAACGGATCCCCAATTAATCTCAACACATCAATCGAATTTCAAACCCAAAACCTAACACATAAACATCACATAATCCTAGCAAACGTATTAAGAAATTAGCTACTCATGATCGTAACAAACACAATTAAATATGTAAAAGACATACTTCAAATTGCAATTAAAATGATAGAAGATTCAATACCAAACTGAGAAATAGGTTCCAATGATCTCCCAAATTAACAAAGTAGAAATTGAAAACAACGATTGTTCAACAGAAAATTATGATTATGATGATGTGTGATGATAGATGATGCTTCTCTGTATGATGGTAATGCTTGTTCCCCTTCTCCTGGATCTTCCACTCACTCCTTTGTTATATATTCCTCCTGGTAGTTTAAAAAACGTTCAGCCATAATGTCCCACTAACTCTTTGGGCTCCCCCTTAATTAGGAATAAAAACACAATTTCGTAACTGCATCTGTTGCGCCGCAACTCATGTGTCTTGCGCCGCAACTAGTGATCCGCAAGCACCATGATCTGTAGCCCCTTCAATTGCGCCGCAATAGGTAGGAGTTGCGCCGCAACTCGGCTTCCGAAGCTGGTACTGATTTGGGTGTCAATCACTTGCGCCGCAGTAGGTAGGAGTTGCGGCGCAACATTAGACCAATTGATCCCTGACTTGTTTGCTTAGCTCCTTTTGCTCCCAAATCGCCTCCAATAACTCCAAACATAACTAAAACCTGTTGAGTTCAAGTTTCCTGGTACACAGTGCAATAAAGCTTGAGGATTGATCCAGCAAAGAGAACAACAGCAGCACAAGAACCAATAGAACCGCCGCACCAAGGAACACTAGAAGCTTCTCCAAAGCTTGTTACAAATCAGCATCGTGTTGAATCTTTACAGCAACATGAGCAGATTTGATGAGCCTTTACCAAGTAGCTGCTCGCTCTTGGGCTAGCCAGTCTTTCTGGTGGAATAAGCATCACCCTGGGAGACTAGAACCCAGCCCAACTCTTAGAACGTGAATCAATGGTGAGTGGGGGTACCCTGATGATTTTAGGCAAACCATCACAGCCGTCAACGGATTTGATATGTCTTTACCAGAAGCCGTACCCTTCTGGACTCGCCAACTCTTAGCAATGAAGCATCGGTGAGTTGAACACCCTATAGCTTTAAGCAAGCTATTACAGCTATCAACGGATTTGATAAAATCTTTACCAAGAGCCGTACCCCCTTGGATTAGCCACTTTTCAGTCTAGGACCATGGCAAGTGAAAACCATCCAGTTTTGGGTAACCTGGCAACCATCAACGGATTTGATGTGTCACACCAAGAGCCGTACCCTCAAGGTGAATCAACTCTTTCTTGTCGGTAAGACATGGTGAGTTGAGAACCTATAAAACACACTTTACACAAAATATAAGCAATACGGGGTCTATCCATTACGTTTAGGACACAAAACATAACAAATATCGCTATGAAAAACTCGTATAAATGAGCGATATCAAACCCCCCATACTTAAGCATTTGCTTGTCCCTAAGCAAATCCGACTCAAACCGTAATGGATATAGGGGACAAAACTAACTAATTTCCCGACTCACCCCCCCATACTTGACTAACACATTGTCCCTAATGTGTTCCATCAAAAGAAAATCTAACTAAAAGGGAAATTAAAATAAAATTAGAAAAAAAATAAAAGGGAAAAAGAGAGATAACACCGTGCTAGTTCCGTTTGATGTGGTATGAATTCCGAGTCTACTCCGCACGTGCTGAACTTAATGCCAGTCTTGGTAAGGTACAAACACATAAACAAACACGTTAATGAGCATAAACATATATCCTAAGCAACGAAAGATTAAATAGTTCCAAACGCGACCCGACACAACTGAAAAGTAAATAGTTCGACATCATAAAGTACAACAACAATCAAATAAGCCCCACAAACGGCTTCAACTTCTTCACTCATCATCAGTAGGTGGTGGTTGGTACCACATGGGAGGTGGGTTGTATTCAGTCCACCCACTCGCTGCCTCGGGATGATGCACATGGTACTGGGAAGTGGTCATATATTCCCACATGGGCTGGTATCGCGCCATGTGGTACTGCGTATAATCCCCAAACTGGTGAACATCCGAGCGGGTCCTATCGACCTCTGTCCTGATCTGACGAACCTCCGCATGTGTCTCGTCCACTCGGCGCCCAATCCTATACAGTTCCTGCATCATGGGGTTAAAATCAAACGGGCCAGGTTGTGGGGGAACCGCTCCCGCTGCGTTCGCGTTACCCTCTTCCTCCTCATTCTCTTCCTCAGCACCGTCACCCTCTTCCTCGTGCACATGACCAACATAAACTCTGCTTGCGGTTATAATTTTTGCCCGAAGCAAATCATTCATTGTAACCATCTTCCATCCCACTGGTGGACTGCACTTTTGAATCCCCGCCTGAGTCAGAACACCCAACTTCTTTGCTATCCTCGTAATAAAATGGCCACAAACCATAGGCCCTGCGGCTTGTCGTCCCGACCCTTTCTCGTTCATATACTCAACCAGTGCCCACGGGGCATTCACATACTCAGTCGGGTCCCTTTTTGCGAAGAAATACAACAGCCACAAATCATCGAGATAAACTTTGTCCTGATGCTGAAACCGGTGCAAGAATGAATTGGAGATTCCTTTTTCAAGCACTCTAAATATTGGATTCGTGAGATTGTTCGCTTTATTGGTGGAGGCGTGAGACCTATGTCCGGACAAATCAAACCACACCTCATTTTTCTTACTCCGGATTGCATTCCAGTTCCAACTTCCCTCAACAATATAATTCGCCATATTGGGTTTATCCATATATTCAGCTTCAGTGAATAAACCCGTCAAATACCCAAAATGTGGCAGGGTGACCTCATGAGCTTTCCCCCCTAACCGAAACTGGATTATCTTTGCATCGTAAACCTCATAACTATTATCCGGGACCGGGTCAACTGTCAAGGTAGAGTAAAACTCGAGACAAAGTTCTCGATAAATATTCTCTCGGACACTGAATGCTTTCTTCCAAACTTCCACCTCAAAAGGTGCCGCTCCTACCCATTTTACAAACCGAGTAGTCAGGAACGGGTTCAACTCTGCAGTTATTCCCAAAGTATCGAGCATACCCCAATCCAAGAACTTCGGGGGATGAACCACTTTATCCTGAAGTAAGGCCAAGTTGTTATTAAATCTGATTTTTTCATCAGCCGTGCATCCCGGCCATTTGAGCCAAGGGTGCGTTTCCTGTCTCATAAGCATTGATTCAGTGGATGGAACCGGTGGGCGGGTCACTCGATGCGCAGTGGATGATTCTCCCACTTCTGGCTCCTCAACCGCTTGACGTTTGCCCTACAAAAACAAACAAAAACAAAGACAAAACAAACTACATTTGTTAGACTATATATTTTATTTTATTTATTTATTTATTTTTTTTTTTTTTTTTCGAGATGTCAGGTCTGAGGCCCTTCTTGCGCCGCAACTACTTCCTCTTGCGGCGCAAGTGGGTATTTTCTGGGCGAAATCTGCAGCAACAAAGGAAACCCGACATGACCAAATCAAAACCTAAGAATCCTAAAGCTAAACGATATTAGGCTAAAACTTATCTTAATTAACTAATGATACTACTAAAGAACCCTAATTAAACTTTCCCCCAAATCAATTGCAAATCAAGAACCCTAATTAAACTAAAATTAAGAAATTAAAAGGAATACACAAACATACCGATCTCCTCATGAACGAATTGATTGATTTTTAGAAAAGATGTGATGAGAAATCGAAATTGAGATGAGTGTGTGTGTTTTTTTTTTTGTTTTTTTTTTTTTTTTTTCTGGTCTGAGACCCTACTTTTAACCACACCTGATGGTCTTGCGGCGCAGGAAAAAAAGTTGCGGCGCAAGAAAAAGAAACACCCAAATTACAACCACCCTCGGATCCGGACTTGCGGCGCAGGATAATAAGATGCGGCGCAAGTGAGGAGCCGAGGTGTTTTATTCCGTTTGTTTTTTTTTTTTTTTTTTTTTTTTTTTTTTTTTTTTTAAATTACTTAAACACTTATACAAAACCATACTTTTAAAACTCCTAAGTTACTAAAATAACTAGAATCAGCAAAAATAACCAAAATAAGAGAAATTAAAAGAGAAATGATACAACAAACCGGGGTTTAATCCGGAAGTGCTCGTTTTTTCCTCGAGTCATGAGCTTGACTCCTCGTTGTGCCGAGAATCTAGAACGGGTAAAACCCATCCTCCATCGTCATACCGTTCTCCTCATCTTCCTCATGATAAAGTTTGACTCTTTGACCATTAACGATAAATGATCCGCCCTCATCCGTTTCTAGCTCCACATATCCACCCGAAAAGACCCGTCTCACCAAGTAAGGGCCCGTCCACTTTGATCTCAACTTAGGTGCTTTAAATTTGTACTTCGATTGAAACAAAAGCACCTTGTCTCCTTCCTTAAACTCTTTCCGCCTAATTTTCAAATCATGGACCATCTTAGTTCTCGCCTTATAAAGAGCGGAATTCTCGTATGCGTTCCATCTTAACTCGTCTAACTCATGGAGTTGTAGAAATCTGGTTTCACCACTAGCTAGTAAATCCATGCTACACTCTTTAAGCGCCCAATACGCCTTATGCTCTATCTCCATGGGTAAATGACACGTTTTCCCATATAGCATCTTGAACGGGGTGGTCCCAATCGGAGTCTTGTAAGCTGTCCTAAATGCCCATAATGCTTCATCCAATTTCTTTGACCATAAAGACGGGTTATTGTTGACCATCTTCTCCAAAATCCGTTTAATCGCCCGATTGGTGTTTTCGACTTGCCCACTTGTTTGAGGGTGGTAGGAAGTCGAAAACCGGTGTTGTACCCCATATTTCTTCAAAACTTTTTCCATTTGGGTGTTTGCAAAATGGGTTCCCCGATCACTTATCAAAGCTTTTGGCATGCCAAACCTACAAAACAAACTTCGTAAAAAATCAATAACAACGTTAGCATTATTAGTAGGTAGTGCCTTTGCCTCGACCCATTTAGATACATAATCCACCGCCACCAAGATGTAGACATTTTTGTTCGACGGTTTAAACGGCCCCATGAAATCAATTCCCCAAATATCAAAAACTTCGCACACTTGTATACTTTGTTGCGGCATCTCGTCTCGTTTTGTAACCGTACCTTGCCTTTGACACGAATCACATGTCCTCACTAAGGTGTGTGCTTCCTTAAAAATAGTAGGCCAATAGAAACCCGCATCAAACACCTTCTTTCCCGTCACGGTTGGACCATAATGCCCTCCCGTTGGACCATGGTGACATTCATCGAGAATTCGCCTTGTATCGGCTCCATAAACACACCTTCTCACCATTCCATCGGCACACATTCTAAATAGAAACGGCTCCTCCCAAAAGTAATACTTGGCATCCGAGTATAGCTTTTTCCGTTGTTGATAAGTAAGCAATCTACTAACGACTCCACCCGCTAAATAATTGGCTATGTCGGCGTACCAAGGACCCCGTTCACCAACTGCTTTTCCAACAAATGCCAATCTTTCATCCGGAAAGGTGTCTCGAATATCCTCCTCATTCAAAGCTCCAAGACTCGGATTCTCCAAACGGCTCAAATGATCCGCCGCCACATTTTCTCTACCCCGCTTATCTTGGATCTCCACATCAAATTCTTGCAAAAGTAAGATCCACCTAATCAATCTCGGCTTCGCATCTAACTTTGAAAACAGAAACTTCAAGGCCGAGTGATCCGTGAACACTACCGTTTTACTCAATACCAAATAAGACCGAAATTTATCGAATGCGAACACAACAGCTAGTAATTCCTTCTCGGTAGTGGTATAATTTTGCTGAGCTTCATTTAATGTCTTGCTTGCAAAATAAATCGGCCTAAAATGTTTCTCAATCCTTTGACCCAATACCGCCCCTACCGCAAAATTGCTCGCGTCACACATCAACTCAAAGGGTAGATCCCAATTTGGCGAGATTAGAATGGGTGTGTTCGTTAATCTTTCCTTCAACAATTCAAATGCCTTCATACAATCCTCCGAAAATTCGAACTTTGTATCCTTCTCTAACAAACGAGTCATCGGCCTAGTTATCTTTGAAAAATCCTTAATAAACCGCCTATAAAACCCCGCGTGTCCTAGAAAGCTTCTAACTGATTTCTCGTTCGTTGGAGGTGGTAACTTTGCTATAACTTCAATCTTTGCTCTATCAACCTCAATTCCCGCCTTAGAAATTTTGTGCCCCAATACTATTCCTTCCTTCACCATGAAATGGCATTTTTCCCAATTAAGCACCAAATTTGTTTCTTCACACCGTGCTAGCATCTTATCTAAACTTTCTAAACAACCATCAAATGAACTCCCATAAACCGAAAAATCGTCCATAAAAACCTCCATAGAATTCTCAACCATATTCTGAAAAATCGCCATCATACACCTCTGAAATGTTCCCGGTGCATTACATAACCCGAATGGCATCCGTCTATAAGCAAAGGTACCGAAAGGACAAGTAAATGTTGTTTTCTCTTGGTCCTCGGGGTCAATTGGAATTTGAAAATAACCCGAGAAACCATCAAGAAAACAATAAAACTCGTTTTCCGCCAACCTTTCTATCATTTGATCCATAAATGGCAATGGAAAATGATCCTTTCGAGTCGCCTCATTTAACCTCCTATAATCGATACAAACCCTCCAGCCCGTCACTGTTCTTGTCGGTACCAATTCGTTCTTTTCATTCAATACCACAGTCATTCCACCTTTCTTGGGCACACAATGGACCGGACTAACCCAGGGGCTATCTGCTATCGGGTAAATTATACCTGCATCCAAGAGTTTAACAATTTCCTTTTTGACCACATCTTGCATATTCGGGTTAAGTCTCCGTTGTCTTTGGACAACGGGTTTTACATTATCTAAAAAGTTGATTTTATGTTTACACAAATCAGAACTTATACCCGGAATATCAGAAATACGCCAAGCGAAAGCCTTTTTATGGCTTTTAAGGACCGTTAGTAATTTAACCTTCTCGTCTTCCAAAAGTGAGGACGAAATAATAATTGGGAGACTAGAATTACCATCTAAGAATGCATACTCTAGATGTGCCGGTAATTGCTTAAGTTCCAAATCCTTCGGGGGATCCTCAATAGAAGTTTTGATCCTCTCCCCGTCGTTAACTACCAACTCCTTCACTTCATTCGAGCTTTCCTCATCATTCGCCTCTTCTTTAACAATGGAATTCAGCATTTCCATTTCCGCCCCTGCTTCCAAAATGCCTTCCCAATCGAGGTCATAAGCTTCATCTATAACATCAATTCTAAAACAAGATTCATCAGTAGAATATGAATGTTTCATTGCTTGATTCAAAGAAAATGTTGCCCTTTCATCACCCAAACCCAAAGAAATTTCGGTATCCCGAACCCGGATGATAGCATCCGCGGTGTTCAAAAATGGTCTACCCAAAATGAGAGGAACTTTTTCATCCTCCTCCATTTCAAGAATAACAAAATCCACGGGATATAAAAATTCTCCAACCCGTATGAGCATATTTTCGGCAATACCCAATGGATATTGATAAGATCGATCGGCCAATCTTATGCTCATACGTGTTGGGGTTAAAACATTTGAAGACAATTTAGTGTAAATAGAGTAGGGCATTAAGTTAATGCTTGCCCCTAAATCCGCTAATGCACTAAAAGTAAATGTATCGTTAAAAGTGCAAGTTAAAAGAAAACTTCCGGGGTCTTCAAGTTTCGGTGGAATAGACCTCTTCACAATTGCTGAACATTCGGCATTTAAGAACGCGGTGATTTTCTCCATGTAATCACCTTTCCCGCTCACGAGTTCCTTCATGAATTTTGCATAATTTGGCATACCCGCAATAAGATCAACTAAAGGAACATTAATCTTAACAGTTTTCATTAACTCGATGAATTTCCCGTATTGTTCCTTTTTCTTTTCTTTTCGAAGTCTATGCGGATATGGGATATGTGGCTTGTATGGCCCTTTTGGTTCGATTTCCGGTTCTTTTTCTTTATTATCACCCTTTGGTTCCTTCCCAGGTTTCGACTCCATTTCTACTCTTCCTCGTCGTCCGAATCACTATCGATGGGTTCATGGTTCTTTTCGAAGTCTCGGATCTCGAGTTGCGGCGCAACTACATTATCTTGCGGCGCAATTGGTTGGTCAATGACAATCGGGTTCCCCACGGAGTACGAGTTGCGGCGCAAGTCCCTGTTGTTGCGGCGCAAGATGTCTGTTTCAGCTGAAATTTCCGTTTTGTCTTTGTTCAGCACCATTTTTCGGTCCCCCCCATACTTAGGTCCAGACCTAGTCTCCACAACGTTCACTTGCTCATCACGATTATTTGGTGGTACATACTTCAACCCTTGGTTCGATGATCCTCCGGTGTTGTTTTGATTTTGCCTCGGATTTGGTTGGGTTGAACTTGGCATTTGACCCGTTGGTCGATTCGAGAACTTTTCACTTAATCTTTCAAATTTTCGCTCCAAGTCTTGCATGTTAGCTTGGGTGTTCCGTTGGTTTTGCTCCCATTTTGCGGTGAATCCTTTCATGGAGTTAGCCATCATATCATTAGCTGCCTTTTGGGAGTAGACAAAATCTTTCATCATTTCCTCAAAATTCTGTTCGGTATGCTCCTCCTTTTGTTTCGATTGGTTGGGTTGAAATCTCGCCTCATTTCTGTTTCCCCGATTCTGATTTCCATACCCACTATTACCCCGGTTTTGATACCCATAGTTGGCATAGTTAGCCTCCTCAGATTTCGGCTCACAATCATCCGTGTAGTGAGGTCCCCCGCATTTCCCGCAACCGTTCTTCACTAAGTGTACATCTTTTTCCAAACGACCCATTCGGTTTTTCATTTCATTACCCAAGGCTTTAATCTCGTTCACCACTTCTTTGTTGCTACCACTACTACCTCCTTCTTCAACTTGGTTCACCGTTCCTCTAACTCTCCTATTCCTATTAACCCGATCCCTAGCAATATGAGCTTGAACTTGGTCTTCCATCATTCGGTGAGCCTCGTTTGGTGACTTGTATAGGAAACTGCCACCACCCGCCAAATCCAAGTCGTGTTGAGAACGACTATCCAAACTGTAGTAGAAGATATCAATAACTTCATCTTTATCTAACTCGTGCCCATGGCAGTTCCTTAACAATTCCTTAAGCCTAATCCAAGCACTTGTTATGGTCTCGTTGTCCCATTGTTGAAAAGAACGGATTTGGTTCAATAGCTTCCTGCGCAAGATGGGTGGAAAAAATCTTGTTACAAAAAGCTCCCTCATTTCTTCCCAAGTTGCAATCGTACCCGGCTCTAATTCATTAAACCACGTTTTCGCCTCTCCCGTGAGAGACGATGGAAACAAACTTAGCATAACGCTTTCCTCTTGACCCGCTCCATATCGAAACATTCTACATGTCTCTATGAAACTCGCCACATGCTTGTGCGGGTCGGACTTGAAATGTCCGTCAAAAGTACTATCTTGAATCATCTTTAAGTGATGACCTTTAACAGAAAAGTCATCCCCCAAATCCGGTGCCACAATGGCCGACCCATTCGTCTGTGGTACCATCCTATTCCTATCGATCATCGGTATGTCAAAAGGATTGGGTGGGTTTTCTAGTCTAATATCATCGTCTCCGTTGTCTGACATTTCTTCTTCAAAAACTAGTTCAACTTTATCCTCGGAGGATATGCTTTCACTATAAACTACCGAAGCGGCTGCTCCTAAACCCCGTTTCCTCAAAAGTTTTTCCGGATCCGAAAGAGGACTTTGCACTTGTTTCCCTTGGGATCTCGTGTACATACACAATCAATAATCCTGAAAATCACAACACAAACAAAAATACCCGTGAAAAATATTCAAACAAGTAATCAAACAATAAACTAAAAACTTCAACTAAATCAAGTTCCCCGGCAGCGGCGCCAAAAACTTGATGCGAAAAATCTAGTTTTCCCAAAATTAACCTTTACTAGATTATGACACGGGCAGTGTACCCTTGTCAGTTGTAAAATAGTATTAGCAAATATCGGGTTCGAACACAGGGACTATTTATAGTTGGAAGTATTAGTTTATAAAAACGCGTAACGAGTAACAAGTTGGTTTCAGTCTTAGTGAAGACTTGCTTATAATAACAGTAAAAATATTTAAGATTTCAAATATGAATAAAAGAAACGCTTGCTTGGACCGTTAATGAATATGCGTTATCTCTTAGGTATGAAAATATCGATAAACTTCTAATGTAAAATCCTAAGTTCCTTTCGAATACCGGATTTCTCCAATTCCCTAACCATGCAACGATTCCTTTCGAATACCGTTAACACCTCAAGATATTGTGCATAAAGTTCCAAGCTGATGTGTGAGAATTAATTTATAAGCTTCCTTTCGAATAGCTTACCAACTCCTAAACCGATTTCTCTTAATTTAGTAGCTAGCGTTTGTGTGAATAACTACTTGTAAAAATTGTTGTTAATGACTCCTTTCGAATATCATTCACTTATAATCAACTAAAGACAGGCCGATTAATTCGTTCCTATTTTAGTAAAAATTACGGATTCCTTTCGAATACCCGTTTTTAGATTACCAAACAAGAGTATAAACAATTTTAACAAGATAATTAAGTTATTAACCCAAACGGATCCCCAATTAATCTCAACACATCAATCGAATTTCAAACCCAAAACCTAACACATAAACATCACATAATCCTAGCAAACGTATTAAGAAATTAGCTACTCATGATCGTAACAAACACAATTAAATATGTAAAAGACATACTTCAAATTGCAATTAAAATGATAGAAGATTCAATACCAAACTGAGAAATAGGTTCCAATGATCTCCCAAATTAACAAAGTAGAAATTGAAAACAACGATTGTTCAACAGAAAATTATGATTATGATGATGTGTGATGATAGATGATGCTTCTCTGTATGATGGTAATGCTTGTTCCCCTTCTCCTGGATCTTCCACTCACTCCTTTGTTATATATTCCTCCTGGTAGTTTAAAAAACGTTCAGCCATAATGTCCCACTAACTCTTTGGGCTCCCCCTTAATTAGGAATAAAAACACAATTTCGTAACTGCATCTGTTGCGCCGCAACTCATGTGTCTTGCGCCGCAACTAGTGATCCGCAAGCACCATGATCTGTAGCCCCTTCAATTGCGCCGCAATAGGTAGGAGTTGCGCCGCAACTCGGCTTCCGAAGCTGGTACTGATTTGGGTGTCAATCACTTGCGCCGCAGTAGGTAGGAGTTGCGGCGCAACATTAGACCAATTGATCCCTGACTTGTTTGCTTAGCTCCTTTTGGTCCCAAATCGCCTCCAATAACTCCAAACATAACTAAAACCTGTTGAGTTCAAGTTTCCTGGTACACAGTGCAATAAAGCTTGAGGATTGATCCAGCAAAGAGAACAACAGCAGCACAAGAACCAATAGAACCGCCGCACCAAGGAACACTAGAAGCTTCTCCAAAGCTTGTTACAAATCAGCATCGTGTTGAATCTTTACAGCAACATGAGCAGATTTGATGAGCCTTTACCAAGTAGCTGCTCGCTCTTGGGCTAGCCAGTCTTTCTGGTGGAATAAGCATCACCCTGGGAGACTAGAACCCAGCCCAACTCTTAGAACGTGAATCAATGGTGAGTGGGGGTACCCTGATGATTTTAGGCAAACCATCACAGCCGTCAACGGATTTGATATGTCTTTACCAGAAGCCGTACCCTTCTGGACTCGCCAACTCTTAGCAATGAAGCATCGGTGAGTTGAACACCCTATAGCTTTAAGCAAGCTATTACAGCTATCAACGGATTTGATAAAATCTTTACCAAGAGCCGTACCCCCTTGGATTAGCCACTTTTCAGTCTAGGACCATGGCAAGTGAAAACCATCCAGTTTTGGGTAACCTGACAACCATCAACGGATTTGATGTGTCACACCAAGAGCCGTACCCTCAAGGTGAATCAACTCTTTCTTGTCGGTAAGACATGGTGAGTTGAGAACCTATAAAACACACTTTACACAAAATATAAGCAATACGGGGTCTATCCATTACGTTTAGGACACAAAACATAACAAATATCGCTATGAAAAACTCGTATAAATGAGCGATATCAGTTCTCAATGGTTATTAGCTTACGTATGTGTAGTTTTTTGGTAACTTATTCTGAATTGTTGCAAGCCCAACTACATTAGCAGGGTATTTATTAGAACCATACATAGTTAGTGAATTAGTAGTACTATCAGTAGGTGAAAAGTAAAGGATAAAACATATTTAGTTATCAAAGCTGGGTAGGAGGATAAGATTTTTAACAAAAAAATGTCTTCAACAAGAACATAAAAAGTTAGGGTCATACAAGTCTATGAAGATCAACAATATGGTGTTCTTCTGCCTAGTGGTACTAGTTACTTGGATCTACTCCGGTATATGAAGAAAAAGTTCCAACTGGCTCCCAACATCAGAATACATATAGCCTACAAACTAGAATCCAACAAAACTTCAACAGATTTACAGTCTGTCGCTTTTGACCACTCGGCCACTCTCCCCTTCCCCGGCCGAGGCCCCCCCTTCGTAGCTTCTGGATCAACATAATCGATAACAATGATCTTCTTTATTTCAATAATGAAATTTTCGAATCCAGTGATGTTAAGAAGCTATATGTGTTTGTATCTGAACAACCATCACAGGTAAACCCGACATTTAATCTTCCTCTTATTGTCAAAGATCTTAATGTTTCTGTCTTTACACCTCCTGAAACCAAAAACTGTTTTCCACCAAACTCCAAACCTTCGCCTATTGTTGAAAGTGGTATTGGAGGATATACCAAACATGTTTATTGGTGTAAGGAATTTAGATTTGAATACAAGAAAGAGTGTGTGTATTTGATAAGTCTGAAATGTCTAAATGATGGAACACAGTTTAAAGTTGTTAGATCATGTCCTAACAGACTGTAGCATGTGCTTTGGTAGACTGTAGTTGGGATTTATACACCCGTCGTGTAAAAAACACCAAACCTTTTCGGATAACACACATCCATGATACTCATTCATGTAACAAGTACGATTTCAAGGCTTATCATCACAATGTAACAGCAAAGTTTTTGTCAAAATATCTTGCTCCTAGAATCACCAAGCCATCTAGGATTTATAAACCTAAGGATATTGTTAGTGATTTGCCAATGGAGTGAAGTGTAGCAGTTTCATACAAAGTAACTTGGGCGGGAAGACACAATGCATTGGCTGCAACTCACTGGTGTCCTAAAGAATCATTTGTTCAGTTACCAGCAAAATGTCATTACTTAAAGTTGGCAAATCTAGAAACAGTTACACACATTGAGACAGATGATGAAGGAAGGTTTTCTATGTTATTCACAGCCTTTGGTGTTGCGGTAAGATTTGTTTTTACAATGTGTTCTTATATTTTATTTCATTTTTTGATGTTAACTGTGTTGTTTAAAATTGATAACCTATAAACAGTTATGCTCCCACATAATCATACCCAAAAACTTGGTGAATGTTTCAAACATTGTATTTATAAACTAATCTACAACCCTAATGAATATTATATCCTAAAAAACAAGCAAATCAAAGTGAGAAATAAAGAATTAGTTGATAGCAGATCCCCAAATTGATTTTAAAATTAAAATAGATTTATAAAACCAATATATTTTGGAATTAATTAAGTAGGAATAAAACAAAAAAATAACATGAACTCATTGAAAAAGACAACATACCTTGGTTTTTTGCAGCAAAGAACAATTGATTATCCCCTTTATCTGATTAGGATGTTTGGTCGAAATTGGTCCCAGCACCAGATCCTTAACAGTAAGTGTTAGTCTATGCAGGGTTTAAGGAATCCCATGTGTTGGGCCAAAAATAGATATTCACATGGTTAGATTTTGTGGCCCCAACTAACTTTTGGTCCACAAATATTGGGTTTGGATACATATTTACATATTTTCACCTTACCATTTAGCATTTTCTACAACTTTACTTTGTTTAACTGAATTTGTTATAAACACATGTTCTTTTAAATAAAGAGCTTCCTATGCTACATGAGGCCGTTGATTATAATTGATGCGGCACATCTTAAATGGACTTACAAGGGAACAAACCTGGTTATCGTTGGAATGGATGGGAACAATCAGATTATACCAATCACCACATGTGTTAGCCAAGGTGAAACTAGTGAATGATGGTCTTGGTTTTTGGAGAAACTAAAGGAATGCATTGGTGAACCACCAAATTTTACCATAGTTTTAGACAGGCATTATGCAATAAGCCTTGCCTGCAAACAAGTTTTTCCCAACTCATTCCATGGTTTTTGTTGTCGTAATTTGATGATGAATGCGGGAATACAAAGCGATAAGCTTAAAGGTTTATACTGGAAGACATGAAAAGCATACACTACTGAGTCATTTGATCAACTTATGGGTGAAATACATGTCGTACGGCCTGATGTACACAAGAAACTTCACGAGGCAGGATACAAAAATTGGTCTAGATCATATTGCCCTGCAAATAGATACAACTACATGACTTCCAGTAGTGTCGAGTCGATTAACTCTTTAACAAAGGATGTCAGAAAACTGCCAGTACTTGCATTAATGGATAGGTTTTTAGATCTTCTACAACTATGGTATTAAGAACGCCGAGTTAAGCACCAAGGTTAGTTTACTATCTTAACTATGTATCAAGTACTTTCTAATAAGCCATCTTGACCCAGTTATTCATGCAAATATCACATTAATTTATGCTAGATTCACCGGATGAAGATCTCACACCATGGGCTGCTAAAAAGGTCCAAGGCAGGTTTATGAAAAGTCGAACTTGGAAAGTCAAGGGTATAGACAGATACAAAATTTATCAAGTACGTGATTCTAATCAAATTCATGTTGTCGATTTGGAGAAAGGTGAGTGTTCATGTCACAAATGGCAGCTATCAGGATTACCCTATGGTCATGTATGTGCTGTTGCTAGAGTAGAGGGTTTAAATAATGTAAAACACTTTACCAAACCTTGGTTTTTGAGTAAAAACATTAAGGCGACTTACGCCGGCTACTTTTTCAACGTAGCTAACAACTACAAATCCCACGATGTTGGAGATTTCCAAAGTGTTAAACAACCACTAGTGCGCAAGAAACAACCTGGACGCCCAAAAAAATCTGCTAGAATTCGGTCTAAAGGTGAAGAACCAATAAAAAAAGTGTAGTAGATGTGTTGTAAATGGACACAACATAGGAAGTTGTCACGCACCAATGCCTAGTTATGTTGTAAGAATGTCATGTATTCAATAAATTAATTTTTCCTGAACATATAACTAACATACAACTACTGTTAATTCACATGTTACAGACGCAACCCCACGAAGAGCTAGTCATGTAATGTTTGCACAGACCATGTTGGATGCATCTGCTGGCCCAAGTGGTTATGCCGAAGCTTATCACCCGCAACTGCCTTTGGAAAACACAGTTGCAGATGCATACTACCCACAACAACAAAATGACGGCAGCTACATGATGTTTCCACTTGTTAACAACTCAATCATTACAAGTAGCTTGTCTGACTTTTTAACGCTATTCTAATTCTAAAACAATAGGTGACCACATTTATGTTGTAGTCATTGCAACTACTAACCTTCATCCTATTTTCAACAAAAACGTTTCAAAGGTGTTGTTTTTATTTGATGTACCTTGTAACATTATTTAGACCTAACCATGAAGACTTTCATTAGTAGCTGCAATTGCCGTTATCAAGATTCATAGTTTGTTAAAATAATAGTTGGTTGATAAAATTATGCACATCATACACATCAAATTGCAGACTGTAAAATGATAAGTTTGTGCACAGTTATCAGCCTAACATAAAATATTAAGTAGATACAGCAAATTGTACACAACATACATAAGGATACAAAATATGTGCAAAATATCCGACAACCGTTACATAGTTAATGATTCTCACCGGAGACGGGTTTGCGGCCACTTTGTGAAATGAGATCCTCCAGCTGTAACTCCTTTTCCATGTTGTAACCCATCATCCTTCTAGAGATTGTTCCGGCAAATACTCTTTTTCCATACCCTTTGCACAACCTGATAATCTTTAACCGCTTCTGACTCGATCTCCTCCCATTCTTCTTAGCCCTACTAGTGACCTTCTGCCTTAACAGCAATTCCAAAGGTGAACGTTGACTAGCAGCAATAGGAGAGGTGCTATGTTCTAACAGGACTTCCTCCTCAAACTTTGCATTTTCAATTTTTGGTAAAGTATCCAAGTTGTTACTCGAATTATCTAAACATATTAGACAACCTGGGCTACAACCTCCTACATCAATGGGTTCTGACAAAGACATGCCTTCGTAGTACCAATCCTCATCAAAGAGGACATCAACTACGCTATCAACATGCAAATAACCACCAAACAGATTCTCGCATGGATATTCAATACCTTTTATCCTAGGTATTAGAGGGGGTGTTCTTAGAAAAGGTAAACGTGATTCTAGCTTCAACCACGCTATGTGTCCAGAATTGAATGTGAGTGTTGATAGTTTTTTCCATTTTTCATGGATTGGTAACATATGGTGATAAACAGCATCAACAAAATTGGCCTTCAAGTTCTTATAGTAGTATCCAACTAAGTTTACTGGAGCATGTGCAATGTACATTTCAATCAGTCCATATTTGTCACTCATGTCATACATTTTGTCTACTTGAGCATCACAATCAATTACCTTCAAAGCGTGAGCTATAGATTTTCTGGGAATACAGTAAAACAAACCCCGGATATCACATTCTAATTTGTAGGAACAGACATCAAGCAATCTAGAAAAACTTATCCTATTGAACTTGGCTAACTAAGTGGTAAATTTCGCCCATAATCATACCTTAAAGGGTAATCATTAAAGACACCATTGTGGTTGATTTCAAATACACAATACTTTTTAGGGGATTCATTAGTCTTGTAAATGGAAGGAACTTCATAAATACTAATAATGATTATAAGTACATAAAATAAACTTAACTGAAAATGCAAACTAGTATTTAATAGCAATGCAAATATTGAACATGCAAATATGACGTACTTATAAAAGTAAGAAAACACTGGGTTAGTACAGCCGACCGCCATGCTAAGTTCTTCTTTATAGTTTGGTAAATCTTCCATGGTTGTAGTGTATGTAGTTCTACTCTATGTGATTTTGTAATCAAAGAAGAACCTTATCTAATTGTACTTGCAATAATCACTTAGTTAATTGTATGAAAGTACGTTTTGTAAATTTAGGTTAACATAATGGGCTTTGCAAGGTTTAGAATACAAAAATTTGTTTGATGGGCCTAATTATACAGTTATGGCCCAATTTAAAAACAGTACCATTCAATTACCCGCCTTTGCTGCCCTAAACCTATCTTACACACACACTGATGAGATGGCTTTTATACATAATCTCATCGTTCTTTTCGGGCTTTAAATGCATAAAATGTCATTAATATACCATATATATGTTTTTATTTGTTTACTTGTGTGTTTTAGGTATGGATATCGTGAAAAAGACAAAAGATCACAAGAAATAAGGAAAAACGGACACGAGAAACGAAGCCGTACAAAGAACCGGGCCCTAGTTCATGAATTATCCAAGATAAACCCTTGAAGACTTGAAGATGTACAAGATTGATCCTCAAAATATGAAGAAATGACACTTAAAACCCTTGTATATTCATAATTACAAGTTTGGTCCCTTAAGTTTGTCAAAATTACAAAATGGTCCTTCAACTTTGAAGAATTGGCAAGTTTAGTCCCTCATCAGTTCTAAATTGTCAATAATGGTCCCTCATGAAGATAAAGATACAATGAAGACCTCTGAAGATCAAGAATGTCCAAGATCAGTCCCTCAAATATTCAAAATTGGCAAAACAAACCCTTGTAATCTTTTTGGAAAAGTTTTGTGCCAAAAGTATGAAAAGAAAAAACTTGTTTAACAAAGGAAAGGAGTGATATGGCTGAATAACCACGTTTTACAAACTTCACCAAAACACAAGGGCTACTACTGCTATTTCCCAAAGTTTAAACACAACAAACACGCGCCAAACACCTTTTTCCCTACAAAAACGGATCAAAACCTTTACTGTTTACCATCAAGAACCCAGTTACCATCCCACTTAAACCAAAGGGTAAAATGGAATTACCAAGGCACACGCTTAATTCACACACACATGAACTCATCCCACACCCAAAACCCTCACTCCCACTCACCAAAGGGCCCCACCATTCAAACCCGTCCACCTATCACATCCAACCTTAACCTCAAAGGTATGCCACATGGCCAAATCAACAGCCCACACTCCTTGCTTGGTTACAAATCTAAAATGAACAGCCAGGATACATTTGAACAGCTCAATATCAAAATTCGTCTAGAAGATTCAACGGCATTTCAGGAACTTCATAGCTAGGGTTTTCTCTTGTAATCTCAGCCCTTGTGGCCTATATAAGGACTCATCAACATGTGAGAGAGTCTTGTTCCAGTTTCACTCTTTAAACATTGTAATTCCTTTTTAAAATTTATAAAAGTTGGTATTTTAAGAAAATTGTAATTCCTTTTTATGTTTTCGAAAGTTGGTGTTGTTTAAGAGTGATTCTGAGTTCCATTTAATGTTATAAATGTGTTTTGATCTTGTGGTTTGAACACGTTTATGTTTGGTAAGGTTTTCAAGTTTGAAATAAGCTTGAAAATAGGTTTCTGATTTTGATATTTTACTTGTACTAATCCTTTACCAAAAGACATAAGCTCTTACAATCTTGTTGACACCAAGCTTGTGGAGGGGTTTGAGCCTTTGGTTGGACTGTTTGTTGCTTGTGTTGAAGAAATCAAGTCCTTGAGGTTCTACTTTGAACCATCAACCAAGGCAGTCATCATCTCCTTTGCTGAAGTACCTTGGTCTTGTTCTAGTTGTTGAACAAGGTCCAAGGAGAATTGTTGATCCTCCTAGGATGTTGTGGAGGATAGGTATAACCTCTTGTTAAGATTCCTCTAAAAAATTTCATGTTATTGTCTGATTTTTACTTTGTTATGTGATTTGTTGTTCCTGTGTTTGTGGTTTGTATTTTATTGTTGATATCTCTTAGTTGTCACCTAGTTGAGCTATTTGAACATTAAAATTTGTAGGTTGTTTGATTAGATAAGAAGTTTGTTTGAAAAAGTACTAAAACAAGGTTGTTTGGGATTTTGGGATCATAAGGCCTTGTGGCCTTGTGGCCTTGGTTCTTAGGGTTTGGGAGGTCTAAACAAGTCATATGCAACAAGTTTTAGTCACTGGTTAAGTTTCTAAAGGTTTGGAAAAAGGATTTCAAGTTTTGCAAAAATCTGATAAAAAGTGTTTTGAAATTGGTCAAACACATCAGATCCAATAAAATCTTTGTTTGTTGGATCTAAGGTCTAAAATCAGGTTTGGGAAGAGTTTAGGTGATAAGCTATCTGTGCATTATCTGTGTGATGAATTTGGTGGCTTATTGAAGGAGCTAGAGCTTATCAAAGTTGGCTGAAGTGGTCATTTGCATCAGCAAAGTGACCACCTCATTTTGGACTTGCAATTGTTGTTCTAGTGTATGCCCTGCTTGTTTATCTCTTGGAACTTTTTATTGTGTTGCTTGTGAGTAGTTTTTGCTATTTGGTGTGTCTTATTGCTGGCTTATAAGCTCACTGGTTTATTAGCTTACTTGTGCCCAAAACTAATCAAATCTACCCAACTGGTAGACCTTGATTCACAAGGTTTGTACTCAAGCCTTGACCAGCAGGTTGAAAACAAAGCTTAAACACTTCATTAAGTCTGTCAACGCCCAAATTTGTACTTGTCAGAGTTTGAATTACTCTTGTCAGCGTTTGACCTTTGGTCAAACTTGGTCAACAAGCTTATTGAATCTGTTTAGCTTATTGGTACATGCAACAACTTGGCTTTTGTAATAGGTGTCATTTTTTCAGCTTAATAACAAGTCTGGAAGGTTACAAATCTTTTGGTTAAGCTTTTGCTAGAAAACTAGCTTATTTGGCTTTTTCAGCCAGCTTATTGGTTCACACAGCTTATTCTACTTGCCTTTTTGTGGTTTTTATGATTGATTATTTAGTTAAGCTATTTGTGAGCTTTTGCAACAAACCAGAGCTTCTGAAACAGCCTAGAACTCTAACCCGACTATTTTGTCATTTTGTGGATTTCTACTTTGCTTATTTCAGGCTTATTGAGTGTGCTTTTTCAAAATTTCTTTTCACAGATCTCTTAGGCATCTCAAAAGAAGGTTGTGTGTTTAAGCAGAGCTTATGGCATTGGCTTATTGCTTAATGGGCTTATTGGCCCAATAAGAATAAGTTGTTGACTATTTAAGCTATGATAAGCTCAAAATCAGCTTTTGGGCCTTTAGACTTTTGTGTTTAGAATTGAATTTTGAGTCAAATAGGGCTTTTTCAGGTCATTTGGGCCTAGTTTGACTTTTTGGGCCCAAAAGCCCATTAAGGTTGACTTTTTTGGTTTTAGCCCATTTGGGGGCCCATTGGGGGTAATTTGGTAATTTCACTTTCATTTTTTGATTATTTAGGTTAAAGTAAACTAGTTTGCAAGTTTTTAGAATTTTTTATAGTTTTTGGATTTTTAATATTATTTTATTATTAAATTTCAAATTTCACAATTTTGCACTTGTTATATTTTTCTTAGTTTTAATACATTAAAATAGGATTTTTTTTCAACTCTTAGATTAATTTTATCATCATTAGATTAATTTTTATAATTATTTTAAGTTTAAATAGTTTCTAAATCATTTTAAATAGTTTTAATTAGTTTAAAATTTTATAAAAATAGTTTTTAATCTTTTTAGGTCATTTTAGAGGTTTATCAAGTGAAAAATCTTTATTTGGGCTTTTTGATAATTAATTTGATTTTTAGGGCTTTAATTAGCATTTAAAAATTAATATTTAATTAATTAAAAGGTTTGAAAAAGTTTTGATCATTTGTAAACCCTTAGTTTATTTAATTTGATTTTTGGTAATTTTTGGGGAATTTTTAGAATTAACTTTTATTTTAGCTCTTTTTACGGTTTTAATTTTAGTCGTCGTAGTAATTAATTTCACGTCTTCGTCATTCTAGTTTCTCATCCCCTTCTTTCTAATATTAATCTTAAATCTTGTTACATTTTAGTCACACACCTATACCTCCTTGGGAAACGAACTTAATTGGGTCATTAGTACACAGTTTTCCTAAACCGTCGTATTTAATACTTATCGCTCATTTTCGCTCTTTTGTTTTCCTAAACAAGAGGTGTAATTTACCACAATCATTTTGGCGCCGCTGGCGGGGAGGTGTGTCGTGATTAATTTGTCTTGTTGTTTCTAATTTTAACCATAAAATAGTATTTGTATTAGTAGAAATCTACTAATACGTATTATCGTTTTTTTCGTTTTTCTTGTGAAATTATTATTACTATATTGTATTAAGTATCACAATCAATATAAAATATCTCCAAAAGTGTGAAAACACAACCTTAATTAGGATTTGATCTCCTAATTATTGTATTCGAATGTCAAACAAAAAGAAAAAGGCAAAAATAGATAAATACTTTCGTGAAGCTCGATTTTGAAAAATACAAACTATAAGGTGGGTATAAGGCGGGTATTATAAAATATACCCTAAGGAAAAAGGCTCTTAAGTGCTTCGCACCGCCTCGTTTCCCCGCTTGCTTGTGAGTATTTTGAGATTGAAGGCTAATCGAGGGTTTTGCCCCCCAAAGTATTATTACGTATCATATATATTTGCTTGGTTTTCTTTGTGATTAAACCCTTTTGAACAATTTGGTTTTCACCAAAGTTCTAAAGTCATTCGAAGGCGTTCACTCCACGTGATCGTTTTCATTCTTTTGAGGCTTCTTTAATCAAGAGTTTGATTCGAGGAGAGATTTGGTAGATTGTTGTCTACAAAGATACACAAAATCCATAAAAATTAAAAACAATCAAAAACACAAAAAAATTGAAAATTCACAAAACATTCAAAAAGAATCTTCTTTGCTCACCTCCCATTCTTCGTGTTGTTTATGCAAACTCGTAATCAAGCAAAACGAGCTCGTAAACGTCGTCAAAGTCAAGGAAATCAAGAGACGTTGATTGAGAAACAAACTCCAATTGTTGAACCTATTGTAGAACAAGAAGTCATCATGGCTAATCGTACTATGATGGAGTTGCTCCAAGCACCCACCGAGGGTTTTGGAGAAGCTATTGTGATTCCCGCTATGCGGAGAATTTCGAAATTAAGACGGGTTTAATGTCGATGTTGCAAGCAAATAAGTTTAGAGGTCATGAAAAAGACAACCCGCATTACCACATAAGGAATTTTAATCGTCTCACCGCAACTAGCAAGTTTAAGGATGTTCCACATGACACCATTAAGATGATGTTGTTTCCATACTCATTAGATGGACCCGCTAAAATTTGGCTCGAGAAAGAACCGCCAAATTCGATTTTGACATGGGGTGATCTCGTCTCTAAGTTTGTGAACCAATTTTTTCCACCATCTAAAACAACACATTTGAAAAATGAGATTTCAAGGTTTACACAACGTAATAATTAGAGTTTTTCAATGGCATGGGAACGATTTAAGGAAATGTTACATGAATGTCCACACCATGATTTTTCGGAATTGCATCAAATAGATACTTTCTATAATGGGCTTAATGATCATGAACGAGATTATTTGAATGCCGACGCGGGTGGTAATTTTTTGTGCAAAACGACCGATGAAGCTTTAAAGATTATCGAGAATAGATCTAAGGTTTACAACCCTCGTAACACACCGAGTGTTGCCAATATGAGTTCGTCATCGTCATCATCGTCTCGTCACATTAATGCCTTACATGATGAAGCTAATGAGGAAAATCGGTTTTTCGATAGGTTTTCAAATCTTATGACTCATTGGAAAGTACGAGATGATTTGAACTCCGCATCGGTTAAAGCGGTTGAAAATAGTTTTTTGTCTTGTGGTGGAGCTCATGATCTTTCCGAGTGCATTACCGCCGGTGGTAACACTTCGAGTGCTTATGTAGCAACGGGAACTTACAACCAAAACGGCCAAGGTTCCCGCCCAAATCAAGCTCCACCAAATCAAAATGTTAATAACTATCGAAACAACAATCAAAATGGTGGTTATCAAGGCAATTCACGTAACTACGACAAAGGGAATTATCAAAGTGGGAATGGACAAGTTGCAAATCAAAACCAAAACCGTGATTTTCAAAACACTACACAAGGTTTTCAAAATGCTCACACTAAAAAATTTCAAGGAGAATTTTTGGGTTATGCTAAAGCAAATGATGCTAAGTTTGATAATATGCAACGTGAGATGATTAGCTTAAGATCCGAGTTGAAAAACGAGCTTAAAACGAACTTGCTAATGAACTTAAGACTCATGCTAATAAAATGGAAGGAAATGTTCAACGTCTTCAACAAAATAAACAAAAGATGGAACAAGGACAACATGAGATTAAGCAAGAATTGTTAAAAGCGGATTTAAGGCAATCAAAATTTGAAGACTGAATGGCAAAAATGTTTGTAGCAATCATGTGTAAACCCTCTTCCTCGGGTGGTCTTCCTAGTGATACCATTGCAAACCCGAAGGGAGAAATGAAGGTTATTACTACACAAAGTGGTAAAACTTTCAAGGAACCAATCTCTCGTCCAAGTACTTCTACGGAGAAGGAAATCGAGAAAGAGCCCGAGGTGATGGTCGAAAAGGAGCATATTACAAGCCCACGAAGTACCACTCAAACCACACCTACGGTTGAACCAATACCAATCATGGAACCCGAGATTCCAAGGCCGTTGCCTAATGTCCAACCCACACCACCCTTACCTTACCCTTCGAGACGAAACAAAGAAAAATTGCAAGAATGTAACAAACAACAAATCGAGCTTTTTATAAAAATGTTTCAACAAGTTCATTTTGATGTAAGTTTAGCCGGCGTGTTGTTATATATGCCTCGTTTCGCTTCCACTTTTAAAAGTATGATGAATGATAAGGAAAAGCTTTCAAAGCTTGCTAATTGTTCTTCGGTTTATCTTAACCGCATACCGAAAAAATTTGGTGACCCCGGAAAGTTTCTCATTCCTTGTGACATACAAGATATGAAAGAATGCCTCGCCTTGGCCTATCTTGGTGCGAGCATTAATTTGATGCCATTTTCCATTTGGAAATCGCTTTCGCTTCCGGCTCTTACTCCTTCGAACATGTCTATCGAGATGGCCGATCATTCTACGATTTTAGCATGTGGAGTAGCCGAGGATGTTTTCGTGAAAGTGGGGAAGTCAACTATCCCGTTGATTTTATAGTATTTGACATCCCCGCGGATCCTCAAGTTCCTCTAATTTTAGGTCGTCCATTTTTAGACACCTCGAGATCGCTTATCGACGTTCATGCAAGAACTATCACTTTGAGATTCAACGAAGAGGAACTTGTTATAAACGCTACTCAAAACTCAAACCTTCTCATGTTTATGAAATCGCTACCATCAATCACATTGACTTAGTTGATGTGGTTTACGATGTGTTTTCACAAGAAGTGTTAGGTTTTCTGATAGCTCGTCAAGTGGCAATCCCATTATTTTGGATCCGATTCTCGCTAATTCTACACCAAATCTCACTCCATTCCAAGGAGGCGATTTTACTTCAAATGAAATCGACAGTGAAGATGAGGCGATTATTAGTGATGATACTTCTATTCCACCATTTCTTCCGCCAATGGAAGTTATGAGTGTTGAGCAAAAATCTTTAATCGAGGAACCGCCTATCCTTGAATTGAAAGATCCTCCATCTCACCTTGAATACGCATTCTTGGAAGATGATGACAAGTTGCCGGTTATTATTGCAAAAGGCCTTGCTAATGATGAAAAAACCGACCTCTTGAAAGTTCTTAAAGCTCATAAAGGGGCAATTGCGTGGAAAATTTCCGACATTAAGGGTATTGACCCAAAATGTTGTACTCACAAGATTTTAATGGAGGAGGACTACAAATCCGCAATTCAAAGTCAAAGAAGGGTAAACCCCAAAATTCACGATGTCATAAAAAAGGAAGTTCTAAAACTCCTTGACGCGGGAATGATTTATCCTATCTCCGATAGCCCATGGGTGAGCCCAATCCATTGTGTCCCTAAAAAGGGAGGAATGACCGTTGTGCCCAATGAAAACAATGAGTTAATTCCCACTCATGTTGTGACCGGTTGGAGGGTGTGTATTGACTACCGGAAGTTAAATGACACCACTCGTAAAGACCACTTTCCTTTGCCCTTCATGGATCAAATGTTGGAGCGACTCGCGGGAAATGAATTCTATTGCTTTTTAGATGGTTTTTCCGGTTACTTTCAAATCCCTATCGACCCTCGTGATCAAGAGAAGACTACGTTCACGTGTCCTTATGGAACGTTTGCTTATCGTAGGATGCCTTTCGGACTTTGTAATGCACCGGGTACGTTTCAACGGTGTATGATGGCTATTTTTCACGATATGATCGAGAAGTCGATGGAAGTGTTTATGGATGACTTTTTGGTGTTTGGCAATTTGTTCACGTTGTTTTTATCTAATCTCAAGTAAATGTTAAAACGTTGTGAAGAAACCAATCTTGTGCTTAATTGGGAAAAATGTCATTTTATGTGTAAACAAGGAATCGTCTTAGGACATAAGGTCTCGAAAGCGGGGATTGAGGTCGATAAAGCTAAGGTAGACGTCATCACCAAGTTACCTCATCCCAAAACCGTTAAGGGAGTTAGGAGTTTCCTATGCCACGCGGGCTTTTATCGTCGTTTCATCAAAGACTTTTTGAAAATCTCTCGACCTATGACACACCTTCTCGAGAAGGATGCTCCTTTTAATTTCAATGAGGATTGTGTTAGAGCTTTCGAAACTCTCAAAAGGAAACTTACTGAATCTCCCATTCTTTTTGCTCCTAATTGGGAATTACCCTTTGAAATCATGTGCGATGCAAGTGATTATGCTATAGGGGCCGTCTTAGGGCAACGTTATGAAAAGCATTTCCGTCCTATCCATTAAGCTAGTAAGACGATGACCGAGGCTCAACTAAAGTACACCACAACGGAAAAGGAATTCCTTGCCGTGGTCTATGCTTTTGAGAAGTTCCGACCTTATCTCGTCTTAACTAAAGCATCGTGTATACCGACCATTCGGCTATCAAGTATCTCTTAGCTAAGCAAGATTCTAAGCCTAGATTGCTTCGTTGGATGCTCCTCCTCCAAGAATTTGATGTCACCGTGCTTGACAAAAAAGGAGCCGAGAATCTAGCGATCGATCATCTATCTCGTCTAGAAGATCCTCACAAAGATGTTTTCGAGAACAAGGAAATCACCGAAACATTTCCTCTCGATACTCTCGGTGTAGTTAATTCTAAAGACACCACCCCATGGTTTGCCGACATTGCAAATTACCATGCGGGCAATTTCATAATCAAGGGTATGACGACACAACAAAAGCAAAAATTCTTTCGTGACGTCAAGTTCTATTTTTGGGACGACCCTTATCTCTTTCGGGTTTGTGCGGATCAACTCGTTCGACGTTGTGTTTTTGGTACCGAAGCTTCTAACATCCTTAGATCTTGTCACCAGGGACCCACGGGTGGTCACCACGGTGCCAATCTCACGTCTAAGAAAGTGTTTGATGCCGGCTTCTTTTGGCCTTCTATCTATCGTGATGCACACGCACTTGTGAAGTCCTGTGATTCGTGCCAACGTCAAGGAAAATCGTCTCAACGTGATGAAATGCCGCAAAACATAATTCAAGTGTGTGAGATTTTCGACATTTAGGGCATAGACTTTATGGGGACGTTCCCATCGTCTCATGGTAACAAGTATATCCTCGTCGTCGTCGACTACCTTTCTAAGTGGGTGGAAGCTAAGGCTTTACCTACTAATGATGCTCGTGTAGTAGTGAAGTTTTTGAAGCAACTATTCTCTCGGTTCGGAACCCCTCGTGCTATTATAAGCGATCGTGGAACCCATTTTTGTAATGACCAATTCGAGAAGGTCTTAAAGAAATATGGAGTTACTCATCGTCTTTCTACGGCTTATCACCCACAAACGAGTGGGCAAGTCGAGGTTTCGAACCGAGCTTTGAAGAGGATTTTAGAGAGGTCGATTGGAGAAAACCGTGCTTCATGGTCCGACAAACTCGATGACGCTTTATGGGCCTTTAGTACCGCTTATAAGACACCTATCGGTTGTACTCCTTATAAGTTAGTCTATGGGAAGAATTGTCATTTTCCCATTGAATTAGATCATAAGGCATATTGGGCCCTTAAGCATGCAAACTTTGACTTGAAGACCGCGGGGATCACCGGAAAACACAATTGAATGAATTGGATGAACTAAGAGACAATGCTTATGAAAATTCATTGATTTTCAAAGAAAAGACTAAAAAGTTTCATGATGCAAAGATTAAAAACCGGGTTTTTAACGTTGGTGATCAAGTGTTACTTTTTAACTCTAGACTAAAGATATTTTCCGGGAAATTGAAATATCGTTGGTCGGGTCCTTACACTATTACACAAGTGTTTCCTTATGGGACCATCGAGCTAGCTCAAGATGATGGTCCTAACTTCAAGGTGAATGGACGTAGGCTTAAGCACTACTTTGGTGGGGAAATTCCTTCATTGGATGACCTTGACCAAGTCACCTTCCCCAATGATAATTAGCATTGAGGGGATCGAGTCGAGCTCATGACTCGGTAATAAAAAACGAGGTGCCTCGTGGGGGAGATCCCATGCTTATCCTTTTTATGCTTTCTAATAAATAATGAGAGGGGATTTGTGCCCTTCCAGCTCGTTGTCTCGTGGTTGTTTGTGATTGTGTTATCTAGATCATCATCATCATCTACGATTGAAGACTCTCGTGTTCGTTTACGTGAGCCTCCATCGTTTGCTTGAAGAAATTTTTCACGAATCCATGACATATCCTTTATCGTTCTAACAATTATCTTTTAGCATACTTAATAAACGGCTTTAGATATATTGTTGTTCACCCTTTCCATGCTAGATCCTAAGCATTCGACTCTTCGTCTCTATTATGGGGTGATCCACCTTTAGACTTGAAACATTGAGGACAATGTTTAATTTTAGTATGGGGGGTGAATAGGTACTTGCTTTGCTACGCCCTCACGTTTTCCAACTTTCAATGTTTTGTTTTTTTTTTGTTGCTAATAAGGCTAAAAATGGCCAAATTTTAAAATTGTTGTTAGTTTTAATAAGTGTTTTAAGACACAAATGTATATTTTCTAATGAGTAGAATAAGAGCTAATTTTTTACTTTATGGGCATTTGGAGCCCTTTATATTCCTTAACCCGCTCAATTCAAGTTTTGCTAGACTTTTATATAGGGAACTTTAAAACGCGAAAATCTTAGCTCATTCGGGGTAAGAACAAGAACTTTTCGCAAGTTCCTATAATTGATCCTAGAAAGTCACTTATCAAGGGAACTATAAAATACATTCTCTAAACTTGAAAAAGTCCAAGAAAGTGCAAGATCCTATAGGTGGCTTGAAAAACCAAAACTTTGATTTGATATAGTCTTAATGAAAGCAAATCCAAATTTGGCTTAATTTTGACTTGCATGGCTAAGTATTCACGAGTCTCTTTAATTAGAGGTCTTTAAATAGTGAAGAATGAGACATGATAGAGTTAGACAAGTGATCATGCTAAACGTAGAACATGAAAATGTTCTTTCAAAAACTCATATGTTTTTAGTTGTGGCTTTTTCTCCCATAAGATCAATGCATTAGGAATAAAAATAAATGCAATAAGTAAGGTCGTACGATTTGAAAGGTTACTTAGCTTCTAGCACAAGATCGTTTAAAAGTTGCTCGGGGTTGAATAGAGTTCATAGCCAAGGCATAACTTATTGAAGCGGGACGCGAAGATTGGTGAAGATCCAAAAAGTTCCTAACAAGGCATGAGGAGCTCTATTTTGTTGCTAAAGATCCAAGATGATGTGAAGTATCATTATTCCTAAATCAATATGAAGGATCGAGACACACGACGAAAAGCAATTACTCCCCTAAAGAGCATGGAGAAAGTCTATCCAAAAAGACCCTTACAAGGTATGAGGATAAATATATCCAAGTCCGAAAAGGAGGCGGATCGTTGTATATCAAAGTCCAAAATAAAGATTGAATAAAAATGATGAAGTCGTGGTCCAAGTATGAAGAATCTCTCAAAAACGTCAAGTGAAGAAATTCCAATATATGGAGAGAAGACCATAATTTCAAGAACGTCTTCCCAAGATTTGAAGTATAAAGTACATGCCAAATATCGGTCCGAGAAAGGTCTCAAATCGTGAAACAAGTTGTGCCAAGATATGAACTTAAGGAGATACACGAGAAGCCGTTTTAAAAGATTTTGTCCTTCGGCTAACTATCGATTAAATCGTGCTACTTTACTTTCGAACTAATAAATACTCAGATAAGTCAATATGAATCACTTGTGATCCATGACAAATAGTTAAAAAATTCAAGAAACCCATTTCCTTTCATAATAACTAGGATTGCGGGGAGAAAAAATATTACACAATTTAGACGTATAAGTAGTGTTAGCATTGTGACTTGTACCAACAATGATCTCGTTTTTGCACTTAGCATGGAATGTATGACAATCAAGGATCACGAAATTTACTCTATGGGACATTTACTTGTTTCTATTCATTGACCCTAAAAGTCACATTCATGACGAAAATCATACATTATGTCTTTACACATCTTCGTAGTATTGTTGCAAGTCTTTTACTTTTCAATAAAGGGTAATAAAATTGAATATTGGTGATGCTTAGATACTTTATTCTAGCATTGCGTGAGGGCACGGCAATGGCTTAGTATGGGGGAGTGATGAGATGGCTTTTATACATAATCTCATCGTTCTTTTCGGGCTTTAAATGCATAAAATGTCATTAATATACCATATATATGCTTGTATTTGTTTAATTGTGTGTTTTAGGTATGGATATCGTGAAAAAGACAAAAGATCACAAGAAACAAGGAAAAACGGACACGAGAAACGAACCCGTACAAAGAACCGGGCCCTAGTTCATGAATTATCCAAGATAAACCCTTGAAGACTTGAAGATGTACAAGATTGATTCTCAAAATATGAAGAAATGACACTTAAAACCCTTGTATATTCAGAATTACAAGTTTGGTCCCTTAAGTTTGTCAAAATTACAAAATGGTCCTTCAACTTTGAAGAATTGGTAAGTTTAGTCCCTCATCAATTCTAAATTGTCAATAATGGTCCCTCATGAAGATAAAGATACAATGAAGACCTTTGAAGATCAAGAATGTCCAAGATCAGTCCCTCAAATATTCAAAATTGGCAAAACAAACCCTTGTGATCTTTTTGGAAAAGTTTTGTGCCAAATGTATGAAAAGAAAAAACTTGTTTAACAAAGGAAAGGAGTGATGTGGCTGAATAAACACATTTTACAAACTTCACCAAAACACAAGGGCTACTACTGCCATTTCCCAAAGTTTAAACACAACAAACACGCGCCAAACACCTTTTTCCCTACAAAAACGGATCAAAACCTTTACTGTTTACCATCAAGAACCCAGTTACCATCCCACTTAAACCAAAGGGTAAAATGGAATTACCAAGGCACACGCTTAATTCACACACACATGAACTCATCTCACACCCAAAACCCTCACTCCCACTCACCAAAGGGCCCCACCATTCAAACCCGTCCACCTATCACATCAAACCTTAACCTCAAAGGTATGCCACGTGGCCAAATCAACAGCCCACACTCCTTGCTTGGTTACAAAGCTAAAATGAACAGCCAGGATGCATTTGGACAGCTCAATATCAAAATTCGTCTAGAAGATTCAAGGGCATTTCAGGTACTTCATAGCTAGGGTTTTCTCTTGTAATCTCAGCCCTTGTGGCCTATATAAGGACTCCTCAACATGTGAGAGAGCCTTGTTCCAGTTTTACTCTTTAAACATTGTAATTCCTTTTTAAAATTTATAAAAGTTGGTATTTTAAGAAAATTGTAATTCCTTTTTATGTTTTTGAAAGTTGGTGTTGTTTAAGAGTGATTCTAAGTTCCATTTGATGTTATAAATGTGTTTTGATCTTGTGGTTTGAACACGTTTATGTTTGGTAAGATTTTCAAGTTTGAAATAAGCTTGAAAATAGGTTTCTGATTTTGATATTTTACTTGTACTAATCCTTTACCAAAATCCATAAGCTCTTACAAGCTTGTTGACACCAAGCTTGTGGAGGGGTTTGAGCCTTTGGTTGGGTTGTTTGTTGCTTGTGTTGAAGAAATCAAGTCCTTGAGGTTCTACTTTGAACCATCAACCAAGGCATTCATCATCTCCTTTGCTGAAGTACCTTGGTCTTGTTCTAGTTGTTGAACAAGGTCCAAGGAGCATTGCTGATCCTCCTAGGATGTTGTGGAGGATAGGTATAACCTCTTGTTAAGATTCCTCTAAAAGATTTCATGTTATTGTCTGATTTTTACTTTGCTATGTGATTTGTTGTTCCTGTGGTTGTGGTTTGTATTTTATTGTTGATATCTCTTAGTTGTCACCTAGTTGAGCTATTTGAACATTAAAATCAGTAGGTTGTTTGATTAGATAAGAAGTTTGTTTGAAAAAGTACTAAAACAAGGTTGTTTGGGATTTTGGGATCATAAGGCCTTGTGGCCTTGTGCCCTTGGTTCTTAGGGTTTGGGAGGTCTAAACAAGTCATATGCAACAAGTTTTAGTCACGGGTTAAGTTTCTAAAGGTTTGGAAAAAGGATTTCAAGTTTTGAAAAAATCTGATAAATAGTGTTTTGAAATTGGTCAAACACATCAGATCCAATAAAATCTTTGTTTGTTGGATCTAAGGTCTGAAATCAGGTTGGGGAAGAGTTTAGGTGATAAGCTATCTGTGTATTATCTGTTTGTTGAATTTGGTGGCTTATTGAAGGAGCTAGAGCTTATCAAAGTTGGCTGAAGTGGTCATTTGCATCAGCAAAGTGACCACCTCATTTTGGACTTGAAATTGTTGTTCTAGTGTATGCCATGCTTGTTTATCTCTTGGAACTTGTTATTGTGCTGCTTGTGAGTAGTTTTTGCTATTTGGTGTGCCTTGTTCCTGGCTTATAAGCTCACTGGCTTATTAGCTTACTTGTGCCCAAAACTAATCAAATCTACCCAACTGGTAGACCTTGATTCACAAGGTTTGTACTCAAGCCTTGACCAGCAGGTTGAAAACAAAGCTTAAACACTTCATTAAGTCTGTCAACGCCCAAATTTGTACTTGTCAGCGTTTGAATTACTCTTGTCAGCGTTTGACCTTTGGTCAAACTTGGTTAACAAGCTTATTGAATCTGTTTAGCTTATTGGTACATGCAACAACTTCGCTTTTGTAATAGGTGTCATTTTTCTCAACTTAATAACAAGTCTGGAAGGTTACAAATCTTTTGGTTAAGCTTTTGCTAGAAAACTAGCTTATTTGGCTTTTTCAGCCAGCTTATTGGTTCACACAGCTTATTCTACTTGGGTTTTTGTGGTTTTTATGATTGATTATTCTTAGTTAAGCTATTTGTGAGGTTTTGCAACAAACCAGAGCTTCTGAAACAGCCTAGAACTCTAACCCGACTATTTTGTCGTTTTGTGGATTTCTACTTTGCTTATTTCTGGCTTATTGAGTGTGCTTTTTCAAAATTTCTTTTCACAAATCTCTTAGGCATCTCAAAAGAAGGTTGTGTGTTTAAGCAGAGCTTATGGCATTGGCTTATTTCTTAATGGGCTTACTGGCCCAATAAGAATAAGCTGTTGACTATTTAAGCTGTGATAAGCTCAAAATCAGCTTTTGGGCCTTTAGACTTTTGTGTTTAGAATTGAATTTTGAGTCAGATACGGCTTTTTCAGGTCATTTGGGCCTAGTTTGACTTTTTAGGCCCAAAAGCCCATTAAGGTTGACTGTTTTTGGTTTTAGCCCATTTGGGGGCCCAGTAGGGGTAATTTGGTAATTTCACTTATATTTTCTGATTATTTAGGTTAAAATAAACTATTTTGCAAGTTTTTAGAATTTTTTTAGAATTTTTGGATTTTTAATATTATTTTATTATTAAATTTCAAATTTCACATTTTTGCACTTTTTATATTTTTCTTAGGTTTAATACATTAAAATAGGATTTTTGCAACTCTTAGATTAATTTTATCATCATTATATTAATTTTTATAATTATTTTAAGTTTAAATAGTTTTTAAATCATTTTAAATAGTTTTAATTAGTTTAAAGTTTTATAAAAATAGTTTTTAATCTTTTTAGGTCATTTTAGAGGTTTACCAAGTGAAAAATCTTTATTTGGGCTTTTTGATAATTAATTTGATTTTTAGGGCTTTAATTAGCATTTAAAAATTAATATTTAATTAATTAAAAGGTTTGAAAAAGTTTTGACCATTTGTAAACACTTAGTTTATTTAATTTGATTTTTGGTATTTTTTGGGAATTTTTAGAATTAATTTTTATTTTAGCTCTTTTTACGGTTTTAATTTTAGTCGTCGTAGTAATTAATTTCACGTCTTCGTCATTCTAGTTTCTCATCCCCTTCTTTCTAATATTAATCTCAAATCTTGTTACATTTTAGTCACACACCTATACCTCCTTGGGAAACGAACTTAATTGGGTCATTAGTACACGGTTTTCCTAAACCATCGTATTTAATACTTATCGCTCATTTTCGCTCTTTTGTTTTCCTAAACAAGAGGTGTAATTTACCACAATCACACACACACACACAAACCGTCATTTTCAACCCATTTTCTGTTAAAAAACAATGTCAGGCTCTCTGATGAACACAATATGTTATCCATTATGAAAATAGATTTAATTTGCAATCAATAAAGTGTTCCTTTGTTTTATACTGATCATGTATTCATTTATAACGTTGATTGAATGCCTAATTAGATTTCTTAGATTCCTGTCATTAGTTAGATCAAATTGTTTCACTTTTAATTTTATCATGTCCCTTGTATGTGTAATTTATATGAACCAATAAACATATCATCGGACACCTCGACTGATAATCCCAATTTACTAGACACAACCGCAGAAGTATATAAACCAAAACTTAAGCCAGGATATTTTTATAAACGAATTCCTCCTGGTAAAGGATTCAAATATGGAAATTTGCCACCAAAAACAACAAACCACGCCAGGGTGCAACCGAATAAAATGCCCATCTGAGGACTGACAAAGAAAATCCCACCTAAGGAACCACTTTTCTATGAGGATACGCTTGTTAAGCCTTCAACCTCCAGATGCTTAACTGAGAAGGTCAGTGATGAATTGGATACCCAAGTGAAAAATATGAATACAGATACCACTGAGGAGAGGGCTACTAGTAACCATAGAGGTAGAAAGGCTAAAAACTACAAAAAAAAGGTCCGGTTGTGATGAAAAATCTCGTCCCAATAAGGAACGTTATACTAGGATTGGCTAGTAAACTTAAGAAGGACCACATCAACAAAAACATCATGCCGATAACTAACCAATTAGTGAGCAGCTCATCCCAGGTATTATCTGTTGTATTCTTTATTTTTTGTGTGACACAATACACAAGGATGTTACTATACTAAATATTTGTTTGTTAGGCGGAAGGCTCTAGAAAAGGAAAACCATTCAAAGATCCGAGGTCCCCGTTTTACGATAGTAGTGAAGATGACACTTTAATCACTTACATTTCCAATAAGGTGTCAAAAAAGGATGATTCATTGGTTAAGAAAAGGACCGTCCCAATAACGAATGCAATATTGGGACTGGCAAACAGGATTACATGGGCACAAGTTCAAACTAAACAATTTGGCTCCAGGGATACTACAGGTGGAAAGGCTGCTAAAGGAAAAGAGAAATTATAAGTCCTATCATCGAATGTTATCATAAGGTCTTTTGTAAGAACTAATCTATGGTGATATACTATATCGTAACACTGTATTACTGAATTTAATGCCCAGTAAAACCAAGAACGCGTATGTGATGGTTATATTAACTTTTGTAATTATAAGGGATACACGTGTTACGTGTTACACTAATGGTTGTATTTGTATATATATTTTGTATTTTGGTTAGGTCCAATAACTAAAGTTATATTGTGGATTATCATATTCACCAAAATGTGTCCAGAAATAAGACGGATATATACATATAAAGGAAGATTAATGATTACAACTTATGTTTGTTATAGGAATTGTTTAACAACAGTGTAAATTACAAATTAGCTAATATTTATGTTCGAAGAAAAACCGCACCATCTGCTCGCGATATGCCAACGCAAAGTTAATAGGGTCATCCACTTCCAAAGATACACCATGTGACAAACGGTATAAGATTATACACGCCCAAACACCACACTCCCCAAATATACCACCCTATTTAGGAACATTTTCTGCGAGTTTAAACGTTATAGTGTATTTAGTTGAATCAATGGCTTTCTTATTAAAAACATTGGCACGTCCTAATACTACTGGGAGGTTAACCTGTAAACAATATAAACAGATATAAGCAAATAACATTTATGTTTAACACTAACAACATCCCATTAACAGAAAACAATGATTACCATTAACATTGGAATAAGACTAACAACCATAACACTAAACAAACCTAATATTAAACTGGGTGTTGTGCAAGACTGATATGAGTGTAATTACTCATATCATTTGTATCTTAAAACGAGTTTAAAATGCATAAAACATATGATATTTTATAGTATTTGCATTGTTTTCTTGTTTCGTGTGTGTAGGTACCAAAGTCACGAAAACCGGCGAAACCGACACGAGTTTGAAGAAAAAGATCAACAAGGCCAATTTCGAGCTCGACTTTAGCGGATTTAATCATTTAGGGAGTTTTTGGGCCAAGTGGGTCCCATATTTGAGCAAATGGGCTCGAAAGCCCAATAGTGGATTTTTAATATCTACTTTTGGAAATTAAGCCCAAAATTTGGCCCAAGTATATTTGCAAAAAGACGGATGAAGTTAAAAAAATAGAAACCAAAAGCCCAAAAAGACGAAATCAAAAACGAGTGGTCAAAGTCCAGTAAAAGCCCTTTTGATTGATAAATATTGGGACGGTGAGAAAAAAAGTGAAAGATATTTCACCAGTCAAATGATTACCCACCCACTCACTTTTATTTACGTTTATTAAACTCACAACCCCTCATTTACCTACTTCGATACAACCAATGTTGCACCCACCTTTCTCATCTTCTTCACTCCCAAAAACCAAAATAAACCAATAACATTTTTTACCCTAATCACTATTCACAAAATACCCAAAAGTCAATAATAATTAGGGCTTTTCATTTATTCGTGAAGCTCGTGTGATGCACACGAGTGGAGAACTAATTCCCCACTTTTTCGGAGCTAGATGATGGAGATCCTATCCGTGACGTGGCGGCTTCCTTTGTTGTGATTGGTTTAAACACCTCACAAAATTCGTTCCACCAATAAAGAGTCCACACATCAGCAATCAAAGTAGCACAACTAGCACAACGGATGCCACGTTGGCAATCCGTGTGCTAGTGTGTGAATATCAACCGTAGGATGCTTAACTAACAAGAAAGAGAAAGAATAAAGAAGATCCAAGGGCTATAAATCGTTCTTCATCAACCACCTTCACCTCTTCATCAGCTATAAAAACCCCCTTCTTTCTTCATTATTGGTATCTAATTTTTTATTTTCTAAAGTTATTATGCAGATTTAGTTTTAGTATAATTTGTAATATTTCTTTTTCAGGTATTGTAATAATCTTTGGTTATTAATAAAAGTTTGAATTGATTCGTATGATTTCTCTTTTTAATTAATCTTGCAATTTGTTCTTTAATCTAAACTGTTTTAATGATGATTATAATATTTGGTTAAGCTTAAATAATAGCTTAAGTTAAATATTAAGGAAATAAATAATTGGAAATAAACTTTCCACTGGAAGTTTATTAAAATGGCTCGAGAAAGGAATTTGGTGGTCCAAGCTTGTTCCATGATGATCAGATGAAGGTGGAGTCGTTTAGGATTTAAGCCAGCTTAGCGCTGCGTTTCTTCCCAAAGGATTTCTCCAAAAGGTTCAAATTCATTTACATTACTATTAATTTGTTATGAATCTGCTTAGTATAAAATGTTTGTAGTTGAGTTCGTTGTTTATGAATCTGTTTTGACTTTGGTTGATGATTTTATCTGCTGTTTTATTGTTTTAATGTATTGTCTTATGAATCTGAACGAATAAGTTGCGTTTGTTAGTTTTTAAACTGATAAAAGCTTGTTTGGATAAGTTAACCGATGGATTAGTGCAAGTTTTAAATAAACTGATTTACTCAAAATTTTTTCTTATCTGATATATTTTTTAGAAGTCATTTGTTTAAATCTGTTTTCAAGCAAGAGTGTTGGATTTATAGTTGCTTTTCAGATCTGATTCAGTTTTTGTTTCCACTTGTTTGAGTCAATTGGCTATTGGTTTTTAACTAGCAAGTAATTTAGTCTTATAAGTTGATAATATTTGCTGGAACCTTATTTTGCTCTTATTGGTGTAAGTTTGCTGAATATTTGGTTTGGTTAATCTGATTTTCTGTTATGAATGGTAGATGCTAGCTGATTATAGCTAGACTGATTGTAGTTCTTTATTTGTTTAGATCACATTGTTTTAGATCAGTAATGTGAGCTGTTATTGGTTCTTTTAGTCAATCAAACTGTTAAATTGGTTAACTACTTTAGCTGTGTTATTTTTTTTGTACTGATTTTATTTTAACAGTTATTTTGTTTGATAAGTAAATGTTCAGATTGCTCCATAAATTTTGTAAGTTTAATTAAGCTATCAGATTTCTATTGAGCCGATAGTTCAATAGCTGATTTACTTATCAGCTTTTATAAAACTCTAGCAAAAAGTCACTCATGTGACTCATCTTTTCTTTTTACTGTCCAAAAATAAATAATCACAAAATTATGTCCTTCCTAGGACTCGAACTCGAGACCTCTCGGTTCACAGCCTCACACGTTTACCACTGAGCTAACTGGCTCTTTTGATTTTATCTTCTGTCAAGTTAATTAATATAGTAACTCGTTTTATAGCTGTCAGTTTTTTATTATCTACTCTTATTTACTTTAATTTACATTTGTAATCTTTTTATAATTTTTCTCTTATAAAGTTTTTACTAATTTTTCTCTAGAAATTTAATTAGTTTTTAAATAAATAGATTTTAATATAGTTAGTTTTTAAATAAATTAGATTTAATTAATTTTTATTAGTAAAATAGTTTTTAATAGATTTTAAAATAGTGTAAAAGTATTTTAATTGAATAAGTTTTTATTAAATAGAATTTTAAAATAGTTTAAATTTTTAAGTAGTGTTGATTTTAAATAATTGTATTGTATTAGATTAAATAAATTTCGGGGTAGTGATTCATGCACTTTAGGATAAAATTAAATAGTTCTAAATTTGTAGGAGTATTTTTTAGTTTAAAAACCGAAACCAATTCGAATCGATTGTCCAGATCAAAGCAAAGCGTCTCAAATTCATAAGATCTTCGTGTACAACGAACTTGGTTCACCCACGTGTTTAATTGAATTTGTTTTTGGTAATTTTGGTCTATTACTTTTTCCTAAAGGTAATTTACTAATTTATCCTATAACGTATCTAATTATCACTATACTGTCACGATCACATCAAAAATTTTGGCACCGCTGCCGGGGATCTTGTGTACGATTCGGTTCGTTGAGATTTGTTGATCGTTGATTTGAAGACCCTTTCCGTCCTCGGAAAGTTTTGTTAATTTTCTATTATATAGTATGTATCGTTTTTCGTGTTTTTTGTGATTAATATATTGTATTACATAGAACAATAAATTTACCTACTTTCCAAATAAGACCTTAGTTGGGATTTCATCACCTAGCTATTGTATTCGCATCCAAAACAAAAATAAAAAGGCAAAATAGATAAATACTAATAAGAAGTTTGAACTCGATTTATACAAACTATAAGGTGGGTATAAGGCGACGAGCTATAAAAGGCCGTCTAAGGAAAAAGGTTTTTAAGTGCTTTGTGCCACCTCGTTTCCCCGCTTGCTTGTGCGTATATTGAGAGGGACGACCTATTATTGGTTTGCCAACTCAAGTAGTATTATATCTTATTTTTGTAGTTTACTTATTGAACCTCGAGACGTTTAGGTCTTCACCTATCGTTTCAAAGTCGACCGAGGGTAATTTACTTCCATAGTAGTTATCCTTATTCCTTGTTTTTATCGATCATTTTTAATTGAGCAATACCAAATAAAAACACCAAAAATAATCTTCTTCTTGTCTAATTTCTTTTCTTCAATCCTCTAAATTCTCGTCTTTTTAGTGTATGCAATTACATTCTTCTCGACTTGTGATTGATTTTAATAGGCTTGAAAATATTCCTCGTAGAAATAGAAATCGTCAACAACGAATAGTGGAACCCGAGCTTCCACCTATTGTTGTAGAGATGGCCGATAACCGAACAATGGAGGAATTGCTCTGTGCACCCACCGAAGGGTATGGGGAAGCAATCGTTGTGCCGGCTATTTTGGCGGAACATTTTGAGATTAAGACGGGTCTTTTATCGCTCATTCGTGCCGACCAATTTCATGGCAATGAGACCGATAGCCCGCATTCTCACATTCGGAATTTTCTTCGAATTACCTCGACTCTCAAGTTAAGAGATGTGTCGAATGACGCGATTAAGCTCATGCTTTTTCCGCACTCGCTCGAGGGTAATGCTAAGATTTGGTATGAGAAAGAACCACCGGGTTCGATTTTGACATGGGATGATTTAGTGTCTAAGTTCATGAATTATTTCTTTCCACCATCCAAAACAACACACTTTAAGAACGAGATCACTAAATTTGAACAAAAAGTGCATGAATCGTTTGGGGTTGCTTGGGAAAGATTTAAAGATTTGTTGAGACAATGTCCACACCACGGTTTCTCGGAATTGCATCAAATAAATACTTTTTATAATGGGCGTAATATGATTGAACAAGATTCGTTAAATGCCGCCGCGGGTGGTAATCTTTTAAGAAAAACTCCGAGAGACACGTGGGGAATAATTGAGAATAAGTCTAGAGCACAATATTCACGAAACACACCGAGTGTTTCCAATGTGAATTCGTCTAATATCGAGATTGCTAGATTGGACTCTAAGATTGATAATGGATTTATGACATTGTTGAATGAGATTAGGAATAATCCTCATGGATCGATTAATATGGTTGAGAATGTTTGTGTATCATGTGGTGGAGCACATCCTAATTATGCTTGTTTAACCACGGGGTTTGATCAAGCTAGTGCTTTTGCCGCGACGGGAACTTATGGCTCCAACGGTCAAGTTCCTCGTCAAAATCATGTTGCTCCACCGGGTTTTCCACCGGTTCAAAATAGGTACAACAATGGGAACAATGGGAATAATTTTAACCGTGGTAACCAAGGGAATTACAATAAAGGAAATGGGTTTAATGCTAATAAAAACAATCAAGGTTTTCACAATAACCAAAATGATTTGTCAAGCTACATTAAGTCAAATGAGGCAAATTTGAAAGCTTTCCATAACAACATTCAAGGGCAAATTAATATTTTGAAACTCGATTTTCAAAATACGATTAAAGGGCAAAACAATAAGATTGAGCTTAATCAACAAAGGCTAGAGCAAAACCAAAATCGTATGCAACAAAGTATGGAACAAAGTCAAAACAAATTGCTTTCGATGTTTGAATCTTTTATGAGTCAACCTTCCTCGTCTTCGGGTGGCTTACCTAGCAACACCATTCCAAACCCGAAGGGTGAGATGAAAGCTATAACCACACGTAGTGGAAAAGCTTTAGACGGACCTTTGCTTCCACAAGTGAGTACCTCTCCGGTGAGGGAAGTGGAGCAAGAACCCGAGGTGGTTAAAGAAAAGGAAATTCCTATTCCACCAAAGTATGACCAATTGCCTATTCCGGAACCCGAGCTTCCGAAGACTAAACCCACACTACCCTACCCTTCGAGACTTAACCAAGAGAAGCTTCGCGAAAAGTCCAATGCTCAAATGACTACTTTTTTAGAGATGTTTAAGAATCTTTATATTAATGTTAGTTTCGCGGATGCATTGCTTTACATGCCTAAGTTTGCTTCGACTATTAAGAAATTGATGAACGATAAAGGGAAATTGGTTGAAGTGTCTACATCTTTAGATGCTAATTGTTCCGCGGTTCTTACACAAAAGCATCCCAAAAAGATAGGAGACCCGGGCAAGTTTTTGATACCATGTGATTTCCCTAATACGGAAGAATGCTTAGCATTAGCCGATCTTGGTGCTAGCATTAATTTGATGCCTCTTTCCGTGTGGAAAGGTTATCACTTCCCGAGCTTACACCTACTAAGATGACTCTTGAGCTAGCGGATCGATCGATCGCCTTACCAAAAGGAATAGCCGAGGATGTGTTTGTCAAAGTAGGGAAACTCGTCTTTCCAACGGACTTTGTAGTTTGCGATTATTCTGAAGATTCTCGTGTACCACTTATTTTGGGAAGACCGTTTTTTATGACGGCTAGTGCTTTAGTTGACATGAAAGCGGGGAAATTGACTTTAAGAGTTGATGATGAAAATATCACGTTTGATATTGGTCATATCTCTAAATATTCTTCCAAGTATTACGAGGAATCAATTAATCAAATCGATGTGATTGATGTTGCTTGTGAATAATATTCTCAAGAAGTGCTTGGATTCTCGGCTTCTTCTAAAAGTGGCAATCTCACTTCGTCGAATCCTATTATCTCTTTGGCTAAACCTCCACTCACTCCATTTGAGGGAGGTGACTTCGTTCTTGAAGAGCTTGAGAATAATGGTTATTCAAAAATCGATAAGGAAATTGATGATTACCTTAGCACACCATTTGATCCTAGTGAGTTTGATGGTGAGAATTTTGATCCCGAGGGAGATATTGCGTTAATTGAAAAATTGTTGAATATGGATCCTTTTGAATCACCACCTATGGAATTAGAAGTTGTGAGTGAAAATGAAACTAAAGTGAAAACATCTATTGAGGAAGCACCCGAATTAGAACTTAAGGAACTTCCCACTCATTTGGAGTATGCTTTTCTTGAAGGAACGGATAAGTTACCGGTGATTATTGCTAAGGGATTAAAGTAAAATGAAAAGGATGAACTTATTAAAGTGCTTAAGAAACATAAACAGGCCATTGCATGGAAAATCTCCGACATTAAGGGTATAGATCCAAAATTTTATACTCATAAAATTCTAATGGAGGATGATTATAAACCCGCTATCCAAAATCAAAGAAGGGTCAATCCAAAGATTCATGAGGTGATCAAAAAGGAAGTCACTAAACTTCTAGACGCCAGAATGATCTACCCTATCTCGGATAGTCCATGGGTTAGCCCCGTGCATTGTTTCCAAAGAAAGGACGAATGACGGTTGTTACTAATGAGGATAATGAATTGATTCCTACTAGACTTGTGACCGGTTGGCGTGTTTGTATTGACTTAGAAAACTTAATGATGCCACTAGGAAGGATCATTTTCCATTACCTTTTATGGATCAAATGTTAGAGAGACTAGCGGGGAATGAATTCTATTGCTTTTTGGATGGATTTTCCGGCTATTTCCAAATCCCCATTGACCCTCGTGATCAAGAAAAGACCACATTCACTTGTCCTTATGGAACATTTGCTTATCGTCGAATGCCTTTTGGACTATGAAATGCTCCGGGGACGTTCCAAAGGTGCATGATGGCCATTTTCCATGATATGATCGAGAAAACCATGGAAGTCTTCATGGATGACTTTTCGGTTTTTGGGGAATCTTTCACTTCATGTCTCTTTAACCTTGAAAGAATGTTACAACGTTGTGAGGAAACGAATCTTGTGCTTAATTATGAAAAATGTCACTTCATGTGCAAAGAGGGAATTGTGTTATTACATAAGATCTCTAAGGCCGGTATTGAGGTTGATAGGGCTAAAATCGACATGATTGCCAAATTACCTCCACCCACCACCGTTAAGGGAGTTAGGAGTTTTCTCGGCCATGTCGGCTTCTATAGACGTTTTATACAAGACTTCTCTAAGATAGCTCGGCCTATGACCCATCTTTTGGAAAAAGAGACTCCTTTCATCTTTTTGGATGAGTGTATTCAAGCCTTTGAGATGCTTAAAAAAAATTAACCGAATCTCCAATCTTAGTTGCTCCGGATTGGGACCTACCTTTTGAAATTATGTGTGATGCTAGTGATTACGCGGTAGGTGCGGTTTTGGGGCAACGTAAATCAAAACACTTCTTGCCTATACACTATGCAAGTAAGACTATGACGGATGCTCAAACAAAGTACACTACAACAAAAAAGGAGTTACTTGCCGTTGTGTATGCTTTTGAAAAGTTTAGACCATATCTCGTCTTGTCTCAAACCATAGTGTATACGGACCACTCGTCTATCAAATATCTTCTTAATAAACAAGATGCTAAGTCGAGGTTGCTCCGGTGGATTCTCCTCCTTCAAGAATTTAGTGTCAAAATTCTAGACAAAAAAGGAGCCGAGAATCTCGCGGCCGATCATTTATCTCGACTTGAGAATCCTCACCAAATCGATCGAGAGAACAAGGAAATCAATGAAACATTTCCTATCGAGACGCTTGGTATGATTGCTTTTCGTGGTGATGATAGTACCCCATGGTTTGCGGACATCGCAAATTACCATGCGGGGAAGTTTGTGATCAAGGGTATGTCGTCCACACAAAAACGAAAGTTTTTCAAGGATATATCCTATTACTTTTGGGACGACCCCTATTTGTTTCGTGTGTGCGCGGATCAAGTGATTCGTAGGTGCGTGTTTGGCAAAGAAGCTCAAGATATCCTTAAATCTTGTCATGAGGGACCCACCGGGGGACATCATGGTGCCAACGCAACCGCGAAGAAAGTCTTTGATGCCGGCTTCTTTTGGCCTTTCATATATCGTGATGCCCAAGACTTGATCAAGACTTGTGATGCTTGTCAATGTCAAGGAAAGAACTCACAAAGGGATGAAATGCCTCAAAACATTATCCAAGTTTGTGAAATCTTTGACATGTGGGGGATCGATTTTATGGGGCCATTTCCATCTTCGAAAGGAAATAAGTATATTCTCGTAGCCGTGGACTATTTGTCTAAATGGGTCGAAGCTAAGGCTTTGCCCACGAATGATGCTAGAGTTGTGGTGAAATTTTTGAAACAACTCTTTGCTAGGTTTGGAACTCCGCGGGCTATTATAAGTGATCGTGGGACCCATTTTTGTAATGAACAATTTGAAAAAGTTCTAAATAAATATGGTGTCACTCATCGACTTTCTACGGCTTATCACCCTCAAACGAGTGGTCAAGTGGAGGTTTCAAACCGAGCTCTTAAAAGGATTTTGGAGCGTTCTATTGGAGAAAATCGCACTTCATGGTCGGATAAATTGGACGATGCATTGTGGGCTTTCCGTACGGCTTACAAGATGCCAATTGGTTGTACACCATTTAGGTTGGTCTACGGAAAAGCATGCCACTTGCCAATTGAACTCGAACATAAGGCGTATTGGGCTCTTAAGCATTGTAACTTTGATTTGAGGACCGCGGGTGATCATCGCAAGGTTCAATTGAATGAACTAAGTAAATTAAGGGATCAAGCTTATGAAAATTCTTTGATATATAAAGAGAAGACTAAGAGGATTCATGACTCAAAGATCAAAAACCGCATTTTCAATGTTGGTGATCAAGTCCTCTTATTCAACTCTAGACTTAAGATTTTCTCGGGCAAGCTTAAATCCCGCTGGTCCGGACCATTCACCATTGCACAAGTTTTCCCTTATGGCACCGTTGAGCTAGCTCAAAAAATGGGCCTAACTTTAAGGTGAATGGTCATCGTGTGAAACACTACTTTGGAGGGGACATACCTACGGAGGTTGTCCCGATCTCAAACTTTCCCTAAGGACCAATGAATGCGGGGATCGAGTCGAGCTCATGACTCGGTTAACAAAAACGAGGTGCCTTGTGGGGGAGTCCCATACATTCTATCTTCTTTCTATTTTCTAACACTAATAAGGCTTGATCTTTCAAGCTCGTGCTCGTGTTTTGTTGTGTTGTGAATCTTAGGTATGACCCTAATCATTAAAGACTCTCGTGTTCGGTTTTTGCCGGTGCACTTGATCTTCCATTCTTTGAATGCCAAAAAGGGGCACACTCTCTATCCTTTGATTTTTATCGACTAACGTTTTATCTTGAGGCATAATTAATAAACGGCTTATAGATTTGCGTGCTCTTTCCATGTTAGGATTTTACATTAGACTCTTCGTCTTTTAGCAAGGGGGTGTTACTCTTGAGCAAAGAAACATTGAGGACAATGTTTGGTTTTAGCATGGGGGAGTCAATCGATATAATCTCTTGCAATTGCTTTTGTCGTGTCTAAACGTAATCGTTTTTCTCGTTTTTCATAAAAAAAATTAAATTTTTAGTGTTATTTTTAAGTTTTAATAAAGAAAATAAGTGCTTTTGACACAAATGTAGGCTTTCTGTTGGTGAAAATAAAAATAGTTTTGACTCGACTCGGTTTTTACCTTAGCTTTTCCTTAACGTATTTGAATTAAGTTTTGCTAGGCTTTTATATAGGGAGCTTTAAAACGCGAAAGTGTTAATTCATACGGGTTAAGAACAAGAACTTTTCGCAAGTTCCTATAATTGATCCTAGAAAGTCGTTTATCAAGGGAACTTTAAAACGCAAATTCTAAAACTTGAAAAAGTATAAGAAGATGCAAGATCCTATAGATGACTTGAAAACCCAAAACTTTGATTTAATAGGCTAAGTCTCCATGGATTTCACATTTTTGAAATTTTACAATATGGAGAACAAGAGATGATAGAGTTCAATCATAAGTTTCCAAGGTTGATTCTTCTTTGTGCAAGTATTTTTTTGTTTGATTTAATCTCCTCGTATTTATTTTCCATGCTTGAATAATAATTACTTAATAAATGAAGTTTTTAGCGGTTTAGGCTTGATATCTTAACTCGTAACTCCTTCTTTTTCTTCCCTTGTAATTAAAGTGAGAACACATTAAGGGTGTCAGCGTCATGGACTTTTGATCATGGGATTGCGGAAATTTGGCTTACTATAAATATCATATTAATAAAGAAGAATAAATAAAAACATGTTCTCTAAGAGCCTTTGGGTGGGAGTCATGTAGCACTAACCTTGTCATTAGAGCCTTAGGGTGTATGAGAAGGGGACGTGTTGAATAAAAATTGCTTCATCATCATGAGCCATAAGGTGGGATGGTGATGTCAATTCCCTTATTTTTGTCCAAGGAGCCTTAGGGTGTGTATTTTAAATAAGGAGCACAATTGCATCTTAAAGAGCCACAAGGTGTTATGATGTAGTTGTTGCTAACTCCATTAATAAGGTCATAATTGACTTTGGAGGTTTTTATTTTTGCTTTTAAGTAGTCCTATTAGCCAAATTTCGGGTCCGGGGATTTATCCCTCAAATCGTGTTAAGTTATCCTTGATGTGGGCTCTCTTTAGTGACAACGGTTTTTGAAGTCGAGGTTAGGTTTTGAGTGTTGAGTTTACACCGTTTTTGACTTCATTTTTAGACTAATAAATATCTAATAAAGTCAAATGAGCCTTTGGGTGAATGACAAATAAAATCTAGAGATACAATTAGGAATAATAGGAGATTGAGTTTAACACAAATTACTTGTATGAGCTGCTTTAGTTTGGGGCTTATGATTGACAATGATCTTGTTTTTGCACTTGGCATGGAAAAGTGAAAAGTCGAGGACGATGAATCTATTTCAGTTTTATGATCCTAAAAGTAATTTTTCGAATTATGAAAGCAATACATTATGTCTTTGCAAAATGAAGTGTCAAAAGTTGAATAAAAGTGTAATTAGTGTTTTATTTTATCATTGCGTGAGGACACGGGAATTGCTTAGCAAGGGGGAGTTTGATATGAGTGTAATTACTCATATCATTTGTATCTTAAAACGAGTTTAAAATGCATAAAACATATGATATTGTATAGTATTTGCATTGTTTTCTTGTTTCGTGTGTGTGGGTACCAAAGTCACGAAAACCGGCGAAACCGACACGAGTTTGAAGAAAAAGATCAACAAGGCCAATTTCGAGCTCGACTTTAGCGGATTTAATCACTTAGGGAGTTTTTGGGCCAAGTGGGTCCCACATTTGAGCAAATGGGCTCGAAAGCCCAATAGTGGATTTTTAATATCTACTTTTGGAAATTAAGCCCAAAATTTGGCCCAAGTATATTTGCAAAAAGACGGATGAAGTTAAAAAAATAAAAACCAAAAGCCCAAAAAGACGAAATCAAAAACGAGTGGTCAAAGTCCAGTAAAAGCCCTTTTGATTGATAAATATTGGGACGGTGAGAAAAAAAAGTGAAAGATATTTCACCCAGTCAAACAATTACCCACCCACTCACTTTTATTTACGTTTATTAAACTCACAACCCCTCATTTACCTACTTCGATACAACCAATGTTGCACCCACCTTTCTCATCTTCTTCACTCCCAAAAACCAAAATAAACTAGTAACATTTTTTACCCTAATCACTATTCACAAAATACCCAAAAGTCAATAATAATTAGGGCTTTTCATTTATTCGTGAAGCTCGTGTGATGCACACGAGTGGGGAATTAATTCCCCACTTTTTCGGAGCTAGATGATGGAGATCCTATCCGTGACGTGGCGGCTTCCTTTGTTGTGATTGGTTTAAACACCTCACAAAATTCGTTCCACCAATAAAGAGTCCACACATCAGCAATCAAAGTAGCACAACTAGCACAACGGATGCCACGTTGGCAATCCGTGTGCTAGTGTGTGAATATCAACCGTAGGATGCTTAACTGACAAGAAAGAGAAAGAATAAAGAAGATCCAAGGGATACAAATCGTTCTTCATCAACCACCTTCACCTCTTCATCAGCTATACCCCCCCCCCCCCTTTCTTCATTATTGGTATCCAATTTTTTATTTTCTAAAGTTATTATGCAGATTTAGTTTTAGGATAATTTGTAATATTTCTTTTTCAAGTATTGTAATAATCTTTGGTTATTAATAAAAGTTTGAATTGATTCGTATGATTTCTCTTTTTAATTAATCTTGCAATTTTTTTCTTTAATCTAAACTGTTTTAATGGTGATTATAATATTTGGTTAAGCTTAAATAATAGCTTAAGTTAAATATTAAGGAAATAAATAATTGGAAATAAACTTTCCACTGGAAGTTTATTAAAATGGTTCGAGAAAGGAATTTGGTGGTCCAAGCTTGTTCCATGATGATCAGATGAAGGTGGAGTCGTTTAGGATTTAAGCCAGCTCAGCGCTGCGTTTCTTCCCAAAGGATTTCTCCAAAAGGTTCAAATTCATTTAAATTTTTTGTTATTTGGTATAATACTATTAATTTGTTATGAATCTGCTTAGTATAAAATGTTTGTAGTTGAGTTCGTTGTTTATGAATCTGTTTGGACTTTGGTTGATGATTTTATCTACTGTTTTATTGTTTTAATGTATTGTCTTATGAATCTGAACGAATAAGTTGCGTTTGTTAGTTTTTAAACTGATAAAAGCTTGTTTGGATAAGTTAACCGATGGATTAGTGCAAGTTTTAAATAAACTGATTTACTCAAAAGTTTTTCTTATCTAATGTATTTTTTAGAAGTCATTTGTTTAAATCTGTTTTCAAGCAAGAGTGTTGGATTTATAGTTGCTTTTCAGATCTGATTCAGTTTTTGTTTCCACTTGTTTGAGTCAATTGGCTATTGGTTTTTAACTAGCAAGTAATTTAGTCTTATAAGTTGATAATATTTGCTGGAACCTTATTTTGCTCTTATTGGTGTAAGTCTGCTGAATATTTGGTTTGGTTAATCTGATTTTCTGTTATGAATGGTAGATGCTAGCTGATTATAGCTAGACTGATTGTAGTTCTTTATTTGTTTAGATCACATTGTTTTAGATCAGTAATGTGAGTTGTTATTGGTTCTTTTAGTCAATCAAACTGTTAAATTGGTTAACTACTTTAGCTGTGTTATTTTTTTTGTACTTATTTTATTTTAACTGTTATTTTGTTTGATAAGTAAATGTTCAGATTGCTCCATAAATTTTGTAAGTTTAATTAAGCTATCAGATTTCTATTGAGATGATAGTTCAATAGCTGATTTACTTATCAGCTTTTATAAAACTCTAGCAAAAAGTCACTCCTGTGACTCATCTTTTCTTTTTACTGTCCAAAAATAAATAATCACAAAATTATGTCCTTCCTAGGACTCGAACTCGAGACCTCTCGGTTCACAGCCTCACACGTTTACCACTGAGCTAACTGGCTCTTTTGATTTTATCTTCTGTCAAGTTAATTAATATAGTAACTCGTTTTATAGCTGTCAGTTTTTTATTATCTACTCTTATTTACTTTAATTTACATTTGTAATCTTTTTATAATTTTTCTCTTATAAAGTTTTTACTAATTTTTCTCTAGAAATTTAATTAGTTTTTAAATAAATAGATTTTAATATAGTTAGTTTTTAAATAAATTAGATTTAATTAATTTTTATTAGTAAAATAGTTTTTAATAGATTTTAAAATAGTGTAAAAGTATTTTAATTGAATAAGTTTTTATTAAATAGAATTTTAAAATAGTTTAAATTTTCAAGTAGTGTTGATTTTAAATAATTGTATTGTATTAGATTAAATAAATTTCGGGGTAGCGATTCATGCACTTTAGGATAAAATTAAATAGTTTTAAATTTGTAGGAGTATTTTTTAGTTTAAAAACTGAAACCAATTCGAATCGATTGTCCAAATCAAAGCAAAACGTCTCAAATTCATAAGATCTTCGTGTACAACGAACTTAGTTCACCCACATGTTTAATTGAATTCGTCTTTGATAATTTTAGTCTATTAGTTTTTCCTAAAGGTAATTTACTAATTTATCCTATAACGTATCTAATTATCACTATACTATCACGATCACATCAAAGACAAAATGCTAAGAACCTAAACCACCCTTCCATAATCTACTTAGCAAAAGACATTAAACTGGTTTTGAAAGAAGATTGTAGTGAGCACCAAAAGTAACCCTTCACAAATGTAGCACTGGTGGTGCAAGTGAGCAATGAAGGATATTTTTTTCAAAACCCTAATTTGGGTCTCAGAACAAGCTTCATCAGCTGCCTTGTTTTCTCCAGTTCATCATTCTGAAGGTCAGAAACCACTTTGATTGAATCAGATAGAAGGAGAGTTTGTGGATCAAGCATTTGCAACTCCATCAACTGCTCATGTCTCACCTTTAAATGGGTATTCAAAGCATTGTACATCTCATAAGTGTCACTAATTAGCTTAAATTCCTTTTCATTATCCATTTCAAATAGCTTGATCATCATGTCTTTCAAATAGAGGGAGTTAGCATCCACAACCAACTGGTTTAGTCGAGACATTGTAGGGGATTCAACTTTGGAAGTGTGTGTGTAGATGGATGGTGATAGAAAAGTGGTGGTGATATGAAAACAGAGTGTGGGGTAACTTATTTATAACCCAAAAATTTGAATATAATAGTATTACTCCAAGGGGCAAGAGTGTTGATTAAGCTTCAAGGGCCATTATAGATTTGCAGACATACGACAACAACAACTAATGTGATTAGAAAGGAAGCCATCATTCTAAGGCTGGTGGGAGTGGGTGTAAACTCACTCAGCGCTACCTCAGCTTTTTACCAAACTCACCCAAACTCCCCACAGGAGGTAATGGCACTCACCCAAACTCACTCCACATCACCCCATCTTTTTATTAAATATTTTTTATTCGTACATTTTATTAAAACACGGGTACATAGAAAATTAAAACACAGTGCGAAATTAAAAGACGATACATAGGAAATTTAAAAACAAAATTTAAACAAAACATAAATATAGAAAAAACTTAATAAATTAAACATTGGCATACAAATGCTCGACTAAATCTGCTCGAAGATTGTGATGTTCATGCGCGGAACTGATATGCCACATAACTTGTAGCATGTGTTCTTGGGTTTGAAACACATCGTCCGGTTGAATTTCTTCTTCTTGGAACCATTTAGGAGATTTTTTTTTTTTTAACTTTCGAACCATATTATGTAATATGATGCATGTGTACATCATATTCATGATTCTTTCTTTCCGTAAAGGTCGTGCAGGATTGGCTAATATGGCCCATTTCTTCTTCAAAACACCAAAAGCTCTTTCAATATCTTTTCTTGCGGATTCTTGTTTCTGCTTATATAAAATCCTCTTATGGTCACTGGATGATGGTTCAGGAATTGTTTTAACAAGTGTTGCCAATTCCGGATATATTCTGTCCGTAAGATAGTATCCACATGGATAGTGTACACCGTTAGCCACAAACTCCACCTCAGGTGCTCGTCCGGTTTTTAAATCATTAAATAAAGGGGACTGATATAAAACGTTGATGTCGTTGTTCGACCCATAAACACCAAAAAATGCATGCCATATCCACAAGTACTGCGACGCAACAGCTTCAAGTAAAATGAATGGATTCGGTCCATGATCTCGCCATCGAATGTTAGACCTCATCTCATCAAGAAATAGCATAGACTCACCCTTAAGACTATCGGTTCCTTGCTTTCCCCTGTCCTGGGGCTTTGTTTGACTTACTTGCTTTCGTGCTTGATGGAACAATCCATCTTTCTCGCTTTCGCTCTTTCTCCCAATCAGTCGCGAGGGTTCCGGGCATGAGAACGCAAGTGCCGGAATCAAACAAAAGGTCCGAACGTCCGAGGACGAAAGAGAAAATGCTGCGCGGGGAAGTCGTTTCCGTTGAGGATAGCGTATTCGTGCCGGTTAGATGTCAGCCATGAAATCCATCACTACAGTTGGACAACCGAACCACTCCCAGTCTGTAAAATCAAGACTTCCTATCATCCCTAGAAACCCGTGCTTTGCTTCATTATGCGCATAAAGTTTTTGAACATCAGTATACGTGGGTTTTCTCATATACTCAGCCCCAAATATTTCCATAACAGCACTACAGAAATGATCAAGTGATTCTCGAGAAGTTCTTACACTCATTTGAAGATACTCATCTAGAAAACCAGGAACGACGTCGTATGCCAATTGACGAATTGCCGAGGTGCACTTTAACAACGGCGAAATACCTTCTTTTCTGGTACAATCAACATTATTACGAAATTATGTAGAATGGTAAGTCACTTCACTAACTATCCAGTTGAAAAGGGGGGGCATTCGAAAAACCTTTTTGAACTCTTTCGCATCGTATCTTGGGTTCGCCGAAAAAAAGACGCAACTAACCGATCATGAGCACCTATTCGGTCTCGAGTTATGACGTTTCTTGGTACTCGATTAGCAATACGTCGTCTCTTAATAAAATGCAACGCTTTTTTAATAAAATCCCACTTGCGTTTCGTTGCGACTTCCGGATTTTCAGTGGCAAAAAATAACTCGTATTCGTCGATATTTTCCATTTTGTAGTGATTTGGGGAGAATGTGTGAAATGTGTATAGAATGTGAATGTGTGTTTGAAAAATAAGAGTTTTTGGTAGGTATTTATAAGTAAAAAGGGGTATTGGAAAAAGTTTTTTTTTAGTTTGAAAAATAACGGTTTAATAAAACATGTGGGACCCATTTGTATAAACTCACCCAGGGTGAGTGTGGCCTTGGTTTTTTGTTTCCAGCTACAAACTCGCGCGCGACTTGGGGTGGGGGAATGGGGGCTGCGCGCGACTTTGGGTAAGTCGCTCGTGGCTTTCCTTCCACTCCCACCAGCCTAACATGGTAACAAATTGGTCAAACTTATTACAGCCACTAAATATTTGACTCCAGTTTATCAACCCAGTGTTATGGTAATTCAAGATGGACCAGCATTGGTGTGTAATTGTATCTAGTTACATTGTAACTAAATGTATGTTGTTTATAACTAAATATTCTACAAGTTAAATAAGTATGGGGTTGGGTTAGTATGAAACTAATGTCAAAACAGAGCACTATAGTTAACTACTTTAAATACAATCATTGGATGCATATAAACATATTTTATTTACCTTTAATCACTCCTGGAAACGGACATACCAAGGCCAAAAATCATAATCATATGTGCATCCTGAGTCGTAAAAAGTAACTAACTCATACCGGATATTAAACTGTGCAACACACCAATGTTGCGTTGTTTCGTTAATTGGTATATATACCTAAAACGGATTAAATACACGGCGTATCAATATAACTTTGACAAAATGGATATCGCATTAAACAATGCAGTTTTGAACTATTACATGTTCAACATCAGTCCACGTTATACAATACCGTTCACCATTAGCATAAAACAGTGTCATTTTGTTTTGGAGTAGTAGCTGAACAAAGTAGCAACTAACCATGGCCTAATTTGCTTTCTTAGGTCTTATGTGCCACATATAGTCGACCTACAAGTCTATGTGCTGTTAAAAGATAAATGTTAGACTAAAAATGAATATCGTTTGCAAATAAACCAATGCATGCTAGAAACACATACCTCTTCAGTTAGCCAACCAAGACGACTACGGTCTAAGCAAACAATGGCTCGCCAAAAGTTCATATGTACAGTGTATTCATCACTCCATGGGAATTTACTTTTAATCTCTCTTGTTTGAGGAATAAATCGCTTGATATCATCTGTACACCAGACTGTGTCCATAGACCTAGTACGTCAAGAACTTTCCTACAATAAAAATATCATCGATTAAAAGACCATGTAAATTAGAAATCACAAATTGCAAATTTGTTATTTGTGTATACTTTATACTTCAACCCACGGTTTTACTCTGGTAAGCAAATAAGCGACAGGTGGATCATTTTTTTTTATGTTGGTATTTTTGAATCTTGACCCATTTAACTACCGGTTTTGACTTTACAGTTACATCATTGGTGTATGGCAGTGTTGCCCTAGCTTTTTGTGCATGACTTGTTTTGAAAAACTCTATCCGCTTTCTTTTCTTTATTTCTTCCTCTTGCAATATTTTCTCTTCTTCCAGCTTCATCCTTATTAGGGGTGCAATCGATCCGAGCTCAAGCTTAATAGGGCTTGAGCTTTGCTTGAAACAAAAATTATAAGCTTGAGCTTGGCTTGATAGCCTGTCAAGCTTTAACAATCTAAGCTTGAGCTTGGCTTGATAAGGCTTGATAAAAGCTTGAGCTTGGCTTGAAAAGCTTGAATGTGTATAAATTTATTTTTTCTATAATAAAACTCATGAATAAACATATGTATAAAATGAAAAAAAAAACACAAATCATTACTTAAAACAAATTCAATTTATTTAACAAATAAAACCAACAATAACTTCATTGTACAACCTTGGTTTCAAAATTTGTTTTGCGCTCCAATACGATTAAAGTCCCAAAGGTCATTGCATGATGTGAGTGTGAGCGCAATTTAGACACGTTGCATTTAGTATTAATAAGAATACAAAAAATATTTATACACATATTGTATTCCACCAAGTACCGAGTAAATACAATAATTAAATTTACAAAAATAAAAGATTATTTAAAATACAAAAATGAAATATAATTGTAATCACAATTAAAAGTCCTTCTAAAATATATTATTTATTTATGAAATTAACTCTTAAAATTAAGTTAATACCCAAATTAACAATTAGTTGCTCTTACACCCCACCATGGCGAAATATGGGGCGCGACGTATGGATATCATCACAACATGGCATGTCTATAGAGATAACTAAATGAAATAAGAAATGTCATAAAATGGTGACACAAATGTCATGACAATATCTCAACAATGCAGGAGTGTAGGTAAGTAGGTAACAGTCCTACCGCTTACCCGAGACAAACAATTAACATAAACAAAGCAAACATATAGGTGTCAACTAAGTATCACTTATTCAAACATCAAATAAAGACAAAGAGGAAAGGGAGTTCCTCCAAATGCAATCCTAAGCCTCCAAAGCTATCCACTCCTATTCTCATGATTAACCACATTCTCACCTGAAAGAGATAGTAAAACACGTCAACATAATGTTGGTGAGATTCATAGGTTTAGAATCCAACCTCAAATCAGTTATAATATAGGCTGTGAATAACCACCAACAATAAAATATATGGACAATGTGTTACAAATGTGCATTAACAACTAACAATTCAAGATTAATCATACCAAACCAATTCCAAGGCTCCAAGCCTTACCAATAACCATAATTCCAAGGCTCCAAGCCTTACCAATCACCATGGTCCCATAGGCGCCCATACACCTATGAACCAATCCCAAGGACCCGCCTTGTCAACATCCCCTTGGTACCAAGTCAAATCACAAAACAATCATGAATCAATTAGCAGTTAATCACATAAGTACACACAAGTCCATCACCAATCATAAAACATTCACAGCAACAATTTACAAAACCATAACGAGTGTCTCTTCCATCCCATCTGGAATTTAAAATCATTAAAAGATATGGGACTATGAAACTCACCTGATTCAAGCTTCTCCAAATATACGCGCTCTAGCGAAAAACTAAACACACAAACATATACAATCAAGAGATGAACCACATACCAAAATTGCTCATCAATCTATGATGGATATCTAACATTCTCCAACAAATTAACCTCATTTATGTGCTATAAGCATCCCATTACACCCCTCTATAAGCCCTTAACTTAGTTAAGTTCATAACCCGTCCCGTTAACATTTTACCCAAAACAGTCTTGATTTTCATAGTCCGTATTATGAGCCAAACGCCCACCAAACCTAACCCACATTCCTTGCCATGAAAATCTTATAAACTTATATATGTTAGCTAAAATATCAGCTCTTTCCCCAACATCAAAGCAAATTCTAAGTCCCCGATATACAACTTATACTTTCGCCTATCCAGATTTTATCGATTTTGAACATAGGAAAAGTTTGTTATGATCAGAGGGTCTTCTAGTATCCCAATTGATTAGCCATCTTACAGATATCTTATATAACATATAAACTAACTCTCATGTTCGTTTGAAAGTCCAATTGTACTCCTAAGTACCCTAACCACCTTAAAACATTAAATTAAACCCGACTGATTTCAAAACTGTTTTGACCTCCGACTGTTGTAACCTGTTTTGACACACTTCCCGACCTCCAATTCAATTCTAGTTTCTTGCATTTGAAAGCCAATTAAATTACCTTTTCAGGGATATAAGATTCGGAAATTAAAAGTTTGTAGAACTCTAGATATGGTCAAAAGAATTGACCTAAAATTATGCTCTGTTTTAAAAAAACGAATTTAACATAATTAGTCTAATTAATTACCCATAACTTGTTTAATTATAAACCCTAAATAATCTAATCATTATTATATCATTAAAACTCAGATTTTAATTTAGACATAATCATAGATCCATCATGAATTGATTTATAAATGCATAAAAACAATTTAATTAAAAAGGGATTGAAGATTTTACCTTAAAAATAATGAAAGATCTTTATCTTTGAAACCCGAATTGGCCACCATTGTTAAAATTCGACTATGAGATGTTATGAGGGTGAAAATTTGATTGTTTTGGTTATGGGATGGGTTTGGTTAAGTCCTAAAGTCCCTCTAATCCCATTACAAGTCCATTGGGCATGTTTTTGGGCTTTTTGGTTATTTTCTTTCTTCCTTTTCTTTTGGCTGCCCAAACCAAGCCCAAAGCACCTAAGAATCTGGTTTTTAACCTTATTTTATAACTTATATCATTATTAAACTAAAGCTCACATTTGGGTTACTTCCGGACCATAACCCGAAAGCCTTACGTTGGTTTTTCGACTTTCTACGCGATTTCCGAACTAACCGTCATTTCAAAAAGTTTCTAATTATGGAAAGTATCTCTAAAACTTATCCTAAACATATAATGTATACTTAATACATACATACAGCATACGATACGTACACGAAGCCTTGTAAAAATGATATCCAAACTTTCCCGCAGTTCATTTCTGAACTCATTCCATTTCATTTCATTTCCAACCCGTACCACGATTTACAAATCATGTACCTCATTTCGTCCATTCTCATCCCCAAAATCACACATATAAACACATAAATCACATAAAGCACATAGTCAGACAAAATACCCAAAAAATAAGAATAAGTGACGAACCTCAAAAACCGGGGTTGTCACATCACTCCCTCCTAATAGAAATCTCGTCCCGAGATTTAATCCTTAGGATCATCATTAGAAAATATATAAGGATACTTGGTCCTCGTAAATCCTTCCCGTTCCCACATGAACTGTAGTCCACGTTCCAAATTCCATCTAACCATAACTACGGTATATTACCCCTTTTCCAACGTCTTAGCTTCACGATCCAAAATCTCTATCGGCTCTTCGATGAAACTGTAAGACTTATGCACACGACTTAACCCAATACGAACAACATCATGGAATAAACCAAAAATAAAGATTAGATTAAGAAGAATAAAAGAGAAGAACAAAAATGGTTGTGAATTCCTAGTGAGAGAAAGACATATGTTTCTCTCTCTACAATCTATGAAATGGAAGACACACACACACAAATTAGGTGTTTAGTGCCTTTTATACTACAAGTGTAAGAGTAGAAGGCCTTCCTCATTTGTGTCTTTGGGACTAATTCCCGTTAAATAGCAAACATTATACTAGAACTCTCAACACCATTATGTATCATTTTCCACGAGCTTCACAACGATATATTATATGACCATCACTTTAAATACGTCTAACAATCTCCCCCTAAGGGGTGGTCATGTAATATGTGACTTCACTTCTTTGGTGTTGTTGACTTTGAAGCTCGTTGTCTTGAGAGTTCTTTCATAGTTCCTTTCATGACTTGTGATTTTGGATCTTTGATCTTTGCCTTGACTTGATCTTAAAACTTTTCCATCTTGTGTTCTTGTGTCTTTCCCCACATACTTAAACTTTGATTTAATATGAAAGCTTGTTAACAATCTCTCTTGATCATCAAAGTAGCAGAAGTCTTTATCTTTAGATGTTCTTGAGCTTTCTTCTTTTACATGAGCATGTGGTCTTGAAATACGACTCTTGTGGTTACGCCACCGTTTGTATTCCTCCGGTTTCTCGTTATACAGTACGAATACTGTACTTGTGATTAGGTAAGTTCAAAGAACTTCCTTGACAGGATTTTCGGCTGTGGTAGCCGTTCTCAATACTTGAATATATCGAAAGATACTTCAAAGTAAGGAGTGAATCATGCAGTTCCATTCTGCTGATTAAGTCGTCAATTCAATTTCCTGGAACAAGTTTGAATCAATTAAGAATCAAACCATTGTTGCTTTCCAGTTGACACAAGTTAGATTCCTATGGAATCTCACAAGTCACCTACCGCAGTGCTGTTTGATGATGACATTGGAAGGATTTCCATTCGTCACTGTAAATACTAAGGAGTATTACTCTAAATGTTCTGGCAAGATCATAAAGATATTGCGTCGAGACCTGGAACGAGTTTGAATCACAAAAGAATCAAAACACTGTTGCTTTCCAGTTAGCATATGTTCAATTCAAGTGAATCTTACATATGACCTACCGCAGTGCTGTCTGATGTTAACACTAGAAGGATTTCCATTCATCACTGTGAATAGCAATGAGTATCACTCTGAATGTTCTGGCAATATCATAAGGATAGAGCGTAGGACTCTGTAAATTATCGCTTGGGTGCTGTTGATGAACAACAACTGATATATGGAATAAGTGTCCTAATGAGATTTTATGATGAATCTCGTTGGCTCTAGACTCTATAAGTGCACGTTTATTTGGTGATCGGAGGCTGGAGCAGACTGCCACCTATTCAATATCTACTATCTCGGAGTGAGAAAGTTGATAGAAATGAGTTGAACTCCGTGACAATAAAACAAACTTCTTTGAGAGAAGCTTGAGTAGGTTGGGAAGGGTTGTGCATTGCATCACTGGGTCCATGATGCTTTGTCTTCAATACCAGAAATCATCAACTTGATTCTGATAGTAGATGTATTGACCCAGTTTCTGCCTAAGTTGTATGGAGGGCTATTATCTTTTCACCCTTTATCCTTACATTTCTTTTTCATTATTCAACCCCTTCAATGCTTACCAATACGTCATAACTAGCACCTTGTTATGATTGTTCCAGTGCTAGCTTAAGTCATTAGTCGGCATTTTTATCGAACACACAACTACTCCATCTTTCCTAAGGACATCTAAATTCTAGTGGATTGTCCCTGGGAAGATCCCTCCGGTTCTGGTTGGATCATAGGACGAATACCTAACCACCTTTTGACACCAATACCGTCCTGAATTAATGTGTTGATGGGTATATATATCGTAACCAGAAAAACCTTTGAAAAAACAATCAAGGTGTTGATGAAATCAGTGTTTACACCTTGAGAGTTTTCTATATCACCAAAACGCTCCCCCTACATATGTGCATCATAAAAGGAAAAGTTTGTGCACATATTAGGAAGAGAAAGCACTTATGTTTTTGCACATATTAGGAAGAGAAAGCACTTATATCAAAGATCTTATCCAAGATGACACATTTTAATCACTATTCTCCCCCTCAAAAATTGCATGAGATTGAAATTTTTGTGAAACTAGTGATGAAACATGGAGAGAATAATGTTGCACGAAAGTTTGTACTCCCCCTCGAAAAGAAATTCTAATTAAAATAGGGGAGTATATGAGCACACAGTTTTGAAATACATTGAAACATTGTGCTCAAAAACCCGAGAAAACTTACTTTCCCGTTGTTAAGGAATAATGTACATAAATGAACATTTTCCTTGTTTTCATGAGCTTAAAACCTTGAATGTTTTGATATAAGCCCATGACCGAGAAAAGTTAATTTCTCGTTGTTGAGGATAAGTCAAAGACTTTCCTTTCTTTGGGGACCGGGTTATAGTCTGACATGTGACTATAAGCCATTATGAGAAGAAAGTAGAAAAAGACATGTTTTAAAAACATATGAACTCTCATTCGAACTTTATGTACGTACCCGTGGCGTTATTGAACGACATTTCTAAGTACGTCCATATTATCGACGCTGAGAGACATGTCAGAGAAGAATATTTTTTGTATTTTTGAAAGATTTTCTCATTTTTTATTTTGTTTTTATAGGTTTTATATTTTTATATTTTGATTTTCTGATAGATATATACATGATTACTACGAATGTGCAAGACGTTCAAGTTCATCTGGAGTGAAACTACGCATACCAAGTCGACGAACCAAGAATTCAAATCTGTCTTGAGATAGAGCTTTGGTGAAGATGTCGGCTAGTTGGTAGTTCGTCTTAACAAAATACAGTTTGATCGTTCCTCTTTTCACATGCTCCTTTATGAAATGGAATCGGACAGCAATGTGCTTGGTCTTGGAGTGTTGGACCGGGTTGCATGATATGGCTATGGTTGGTTGTGAATCACAATAAATAGGAACTTTATTAAAGTGAAAGCCATAATCCGTGAGTTGTGTTCTCATCCAAAGGACTTGAGCACTACAAATGGATAGAGACACATATTCTGCTTCTGCGGTGGACAACGTCGTGCAATCTTGTTTTCTTGAGGATCAGCTCACTAGTTTTTCGCCTAAGAATTGTGCTCCACCGGAAGTGCTCTTGAATTTATCATGACACCCTGCATGGTCGACATCTGAAAAACCAGTTAGATTAAAACCAAAATCCTTCATATACCAGAGACCCATGTGAATGGTTCCCCGGAGATAACGAAAGATCCTTTTAACCTCCTTGAGGTGCTTCTCGGTTGGCTTAGCCTGATACCGAGCACATAAACAAGTAGCATGCACAATGTCCGGTCTGCTTGAGGTTAAGTACATAAGGGACCTGATCATACTTCGGTATTTTGTAGCATCTACAAATGTCCCTTTCTTATCCAAATCAAGCTTGTGTATAGTGTTCATTGGAGTACCAATTGGATCGCAGTTTTCCATTCCAAATTTCGTTAGAATCTCGAGCACATATTTGGACTGATTTATGAAAATACCACGGGGGGATTGGTGAACTTAGAGACCAAGAAAGAACGTTATTTCCCCCATCATGGACATTTCAAATCGGCTTTTCATAAGGTCGGCAAATAATATGGAATATTTTGGGTTTGTAGAACCAAAAATTATATCATCTACATAGACCTGAGCCACCAAGATGTCGTTGTCGTAGTGCTTGATAAACAACGTTGGATCAATGGTTCCTTTGCTAAAGTGGTTTTGGAGAAGAAATGATGATAATTCGTTGTACCATGCCCTTGGTGCTTGTTTCAAACCATAAATTGCCTTTTTCAACTTGTAGACATGGCTTGGATGTTCGGTGTTGATGAAACCTTCAGGTTGACATACGTACACATCTTCTTTTAACGGCCCATGCAAGAAAGCCGTCTTCACGTCCATTTGATACACAGTGAATGATTTGTGAGCAGCGTATGCCAAGAAAATCCTAATAGCTTCCATCCGAGCAACCGGGGCAAAGGATTCTGCGAAATCAATTCCCTCCTGCTGTTTATAACCTCTCACAACTAACCAATTCTTGTTCCTAATGACCGTTTGCTCTTCATCCAACTTGTTTTTGAATAACCATTTCAGGGTAAGGGGGTCAATATTGTTCGGGCGTGGTACTAACTCCCATACATCAAGCCAGATGAATTGATTGAGCTCTTCTTGCATAGACTCAATCCATGATGCGTCGGTCATTGCATCTTTAACACTTGCTGGTTCCATTGTGCTGACTGATAGTGCATAGATACACATATCACCATCGGTACGCAGCTAATTTCGTGTCGAGACTGGTCGTGAGAGATTTCCAATCACTTGAACCAAAGGATGATCCTTAGTCCATTTGTGTTCATGTGGAAGTGTATGAGAAACTTGATGCGAGCTTGACGGATCCATATATGGTGTTGAAGGCTGAGTAGTACTTGTGGAAACCGCAAATGGATTAACAACCTCATTTTCGTTGAGCATCGCATTGTTTGCATTTTCAGCAACTATTTCATTCTGAAAATGAACATGATTAGGAATTTGCTGAGAATGTTGTTGAGTTGCGTCAGCAGTCGAAGAAGTGGTTGTAATATTTGGATTCAATATGGTTGAGGTTGACGTAGATGGTGCAGAAGAAGATGCCGTTGGTGTAGATGCAGTCGGAGGTTCTTGAACTACCGTAGCAGGTGCAGCCGTGGCATTTTGAGGAACACCAAATGACGAAGGACCCTCCATATATTCATCATAAATTGGACCAAATAAAACTTCCAAGTCACGTTCCGAGGGTTGTAACGATGAGATTGCTGACAGTGCAAATTGAAGCGCGAGTCCTGAACTTACGTGTCTAGAAGTCTGACCTTGAGGCTCGGGATGTGAACTTCTATGTTGAGAGGCCATACCCGAGAGTTCATTAAAGGTAACATTCATAGTCTCCATTACTTTCTTGTCCTTCGATTATAAACCCTGTAAGCACAAGCAGTTGAAGAATAACTAATGAAAAAGCCAATATCACCTTTAGGTTCAAGTTTACCGATATCTTCACGATCATTCTTTGGATAACATAGAGCCCCGAATACATGTAGAAACGATATATCCGGTTTTCGTCCATTAATGATCTCATAAGGTGTTTTGTTGAATCGGGTGTGAATAATGGAGCGGTTTGAGTATAACATGCAGTTGCAATGGCATCAGTCCAAAGGAATAACGGTGCATTGGAGGAGAGAAGCATCATCCGATCAGCTTCAACTAACGTACGATTCCTCCGTTCCACAACTCCATTCTGCTCTGGAGTTCTTACAGCCGAAGTTTGATGAGAGATCCCAACTTAGTCAAAGTAAGCTTTCAGTTTCTGATTGGTGAATTCTATGTCGTTATCCGTTCTTACAATGATAACAGGGGCTTGAAGTAGCACTGATGTTTTCTTCAAGAAATTAATAATTACATCAGGGGCTTCATCTTTTGATGCAAGAAAATGAACCCATGTGTAATGAGAATAATCATCTACAATTACAAGGACATACCGCTTTCTATTAATGCTTTTGATTCTCATTGGGCCACACAAGTCCATATGTACGAGATGTAACCTATTCGTTGAGTTTGGAACAGGTTTGGGTTTGTGAGGTTTCTTCTTACTTTTACCTTGCTCACAGGAAGGACAAAGATGGTCTTTTGTATATTTAAACTTTAGAAGACCGGTAACGAGATCATCTTTCGCAAGTTGGGTGATGGCATCGAAATTGAGATGAGATAACCTTTGATGCCATAACGATGACTTTGTTGAAGTGGCCCGGGCCATGAGACAAATTGGGGAAGCAACAAACATTTGAAAAAGATCAATGGTGTAAAGGTTGGTGGTACGATTTCCTTTCAACAAATCAATTCCTTCAAGATCTCTTACAAAACATGTATGACTTCTGAAAGTAACCTCTAAGTCTGAATCACAAAATTGCCCAACCGAGAACAAATTATGTCCCAAGCCATCAACAAAAGAGACTATGGTGATGATTATATTTCCCCAATGAAGATCACCATAGCCTAGAATTGCCGCAACATGATCATTTCTAAGTCAAAAAGTTCCCATGAAACGCCATACAAAGAACTTGAGAAGGCTTCGATTCCCAGCCATATGTTTGGAACAGCCCGAGTCCACGCACCAGAGACAAATTTCAACAGCTTGCCAATGATAAGAGAAGAAAATATTTTGGCAACCGATGAAATAGGTTCCTGTAGGGTTAGATGATAATTAAGCCGTATCACATACTGACGTTTCAATGTCAGTATGAGATCTACTAGTGTCGATAATTTTGCCACTACAGTCAAAATTTCTACCAGTAGGCAACCATTTAGAGGTGAATCTAGGGCTACTAGGCTCAGCAAGACTTTCTGTGGACCCTACGTGCGTACTTTTTGGAACATACACCTTAGCTTTAGGAGTGCGTTGTTGTTCACTGACTGACAGCTTGTCAATTCGAGTGTAACCACCATAATTCAAACCATTCATAGTCAAACCACAAGCATCATGACTAAAAGTAAAGAAACATTTATTACATTTAGCACAAATAACTTCATATTTTTCATTCTGAATAGCAAGATTAAAGTTATTACATTCAGATGAAGTAAGTTTATGATTATGATTAAAAAGCGATAAATTCCTAGGGTGTTCTTCTACTTCCACATGATTGATGTTGGGGCGTCTACTTCTAGAGGCAAAAGGGACCCTATCATTCCTTGTATTGCTCGTAGGCTGTGGCCTTCTGCTCTTAGTGTAGTTGTTTATTCCTGTAGAAGAAGACACGCGTCTATTAGAATTAGCACTTTTTAAATCAGTGACTTGTGGTTGAGTTATAGTGGTCGGTTTTGTCCTAACGCTTGCTTTACGTTGTTTGTTGGACACAGAGGGAGAACTAACACGAAACATTCATAGGGCAATCACAACAGTTTTCGTTCCAGCAACCTTGGGAAAAGGTGTCACAGCAATACGAGTGAGCCCCGGGGTTGCTGGTGTCTGAATCGTACTAGGCTCAGAAATCGTATCTTTTAATAAGGCTTTTAACTTACAGTTCTCACAGATTTAATCAATAAGTTTCTGATAGACAGACTTACTTTGTTCAACAGTCCGCTTATATGAAACAACAACAGATTCTAAATCTGCAATTTCAGCCTTAAGCTTCTGAACGTTCCCATCACTGGCCTTCTCTAACCCAGAAGAAGCCAGATTGTTTCCCTGAGCACCTCCCAACTGAGCTGTCAAACGTACTATTTTTTGTTGCATTTCATTGTAAGCTTTTTCGTACGAAATCTTGTCATATTTGCATTCATCACATTTTTTGACAAATTTATTCCAAAGATCGGTGAATTCTTTATCCTTTTTAATGACATAAGATTCCATTTTCTCTTTCATAAGATCAAGCTCAGTTTGGAGGTTTTCATTATGCGACACAGAGGTATCTAACGCAATGGGGCTACTATCAACATTATCACGTGCATTAGAGAGACGTTCAAGATCGTTTTCCAAAACTTTGATTTTATCAAGAGATTCATCAGCCTCCTTCGTCAAAGATTTAAAGTCTTCAACAAAGCTGGCTAATTCTTTTAGAAAAACGTTTTCCAAATTGCTTATCCGAGCATCAACTTGATTAATAATCGGATTAATATCGTTTTGAAGAATTTTCTGGACCTCAATCTGAACAGGAGATGTAAAATTTCCTCCAGTGATTTTGGAATTAACAACACGTTTAAGTATGACAAAGTTATCTTTTAGCTCGTTTAGAAATCGGCGTGTGATACTCGGTTTAGGAGGGTCATCAGACAATTCCTCACTTGGGAGCAAAAGCATTTCAGTACTCGTTTTAGACCGAACAAAAACAGTTGGAGGATTAACTTTTGGATAATAAACGGGTGTCACTTCTTTATCAAGCTTTTTCATTCTTAAACGAGTCTCTACTGCAAGTTTAGTAGTTTCCTCAGAATCATGCACACTAGGAGGATCATGCTCATCAGACAAGAGCACACTACCATTATATAAAGTTTCATTAGTGGCCTGAACTTGCTTAAGATATCCGGGATTAGGAGGAAGAGGACAACCTAAAGCCAATTTGTATCGAGTGTAATTTATTTCATTCACTTTTGGTGCGAGCATATTTATCGTCTGCATAGTTTGGCCATGTTTTACTAAAAGGCTGTCTAATTCTCTACTCCTATCCTGAGCTTTGCAAAAATCCTCAAGAAGCCCATCTTCTCAAATTTTGAAATCATGTTTCAGCTTTTTTCGTTCTTCTTTTAAATCCAAAATAGTAGATTTTTCAGTTGAAAGCTGTTTATTAAGAGAGGTGATTTCATCATTCAATTCGCTTATCTTTTTAGCACTACTTAAATGTAAGGCATTTAATTTATTAGTTGTGCATTTTTCTTGATAAACCGATGTAGCATGAGCTTGTTCAAGTTCTTTAATTTTAGTCTGATGAATTTCAAAAGTTTTCTCCCGTTCCTTATATCCCGCAAGCTCAGTGGTCAATTTGGCATTAGTTTCTCTAAACTTATTATTAACCACGGTAGCATGGTCAACATTGATACAGTGATTTCCTATAGTTCGGATTAAGATCTCGGTATCTCCTCGAATTGATCACGGCTCTAAGTGGAATGATTTGTTCTTGGTTAATGAAAAGGGGGTTGGTTTGTTTATCTATTTTGAACTAATAACGAATGAGTAAGTGTCGAAGAGTAAAATTAAAGCTTTGAAAGATTAAACTAGATTGACAAGTTAAAAGTAAATGCTTGAAAACGTAAAGAAAAGATTAGATAAATACTTTGAAAACTTAATTGAACTAATACTTAAAAGCTTGTTCTATCGGAATATTGAAAATTATTTCTATCGGAATGCCTCAAAGTCAAAAGCATCGGAATGTAACAAAAACGATCCATCGGAATGTCAAGGTAAAGTCCATCGGAATGTCCATGTTAGTCACCATCGGAATACTCAAAAACAAAGCTGTCGCAATGATGGCCGTCGGAATGAAGTCGGTCGGAATGTAGCTATCGGAAAGTTCTAGATTGGAATGTCAGATCGGAATATCATAAACTAAAATTGGGCAGAGTTTCGATTCAAAAAGGACCTTAAATCCCGTCGGAATGTGCGATCGCAATAAGCGATCGCAATCCAGATCAGAATAAGGGAGAATTGCTACCCGATCGCAAAGTAGAACCCACACCTGGGTTATTGCGATACAAATCAGAAAACCGTCGGAATAAGTATAAACCCTTATATTGCGATGGAACCCAAATCAATCTGAGAATGATAATAAGCTGAAACTTGGATAAGCACATACAATAAGCTATCTTAACAGGGACTTAAACTTCTTCACAAAGATTAAATTGGACAACTTTTGAACACGAGAAATCTTAAACTTTATAAACAAAACTTTTGAATGACTAAACCTTTTTAATAATCCGAAAAGTAAAAAGCTAAAGCATGAAGTAAGCTAATAAGCATAAAGAGCTTATAGCCTAAACCAATTAAAAGCTTAAAAAGTGGTAAAAAGATTGACCTTTTAACTACTTGAACATGAAACTAAACCAAACCGTGAGGATTGTAGCTTTCGGATTAAAGGCAAAATGAAACCAAGAAAAGTAGGAAGAGATTAAAGAACACAAATTTAAACTTAAACTTTTAATTAAGAAACTTAAAATACAAAGATTCATGAAAAGCTTAAAATTTGAAAGATGAAAACAAGGAAAAATTTAGTGAGAGAAAGTTGGGAACTTTCTCTCTCTAAAAACTAGAGAGAATGAAAACTAAAAACTAAAACTAAAGACTAAGCCTCCCTCAAATTGTGAAGTGGAAACTTTATATAGGCGTGTGATATGGGCTTGTGAATGGGCTTTGGTATCGGGCTTCTTTTCTTCTTTCTTCTTTAGTCTTCACGCTTCTTTAAATAAACGTTTCCGACTTTAGATTTTTAGAAGTGTCGATGAATAATTCCAACTCGTCTTATAATCTTTTGTTTAATAGACTCGAGTTCTTCGACATATATGAATCTTCCATCTTTGGCTCTATTCTTCGATAAATCTTTAAATAGGCACAATGACTTCAAATCTTTTGCATCTCTTGGACAATAGACTTCGTCTTGAGTCTTTTTCTTCGATAAAACCCGTGCAATCCCATGTTTTCTTCAATATTCATCCGGTTGACTCTGAAAACACAACAAACACAAAAACCACGCATAATTCCAAACAAATGATATTAAATACGCGTTTTGGTCTTGTTTTAGCCAAAAATAAGTGGTAAAAGGATGGGTGTTTTCACACCTATCAAATCCCCTACACTTAACCATTGCCATGCCCTCATGCAATGCTTAATGATAAAGCAATATTTACACTTTTCTCATAATCAATCAACCTTGGCCTTATTAAATAAAAATTAAAGTACTAAGAGAAATCAAATTTTTAAAGTAAACAAAAGGATGAAAATAACTTGCAAAGAGATCAAGGACTTACATTAGGGCTTTGGTGCTGCGAAGACTTATCACCCTCAAGTTTCACGTTCCCCAAACTAAGCTTAAAAACGAGATCATTGTTATTATAAGTTAGCATATCAAACACATACACACATGGCTTAATTAAATGCTTAAACTCCCTTATTCCTAGGTGTATCTCTTATATTTTATTTTTGTCTTAGAATGATCATGAAGATGCATTTTTGGACTCATTTCGATAGTTTATTTAGGCTGAAAGCAAAGTAGGACGATTTAATCAATAGTTAGCTAAAGGACAAAATCTCTTAAAACTGCTTCTCGGGATATCAAAAAGTTCATATCTTGGCATAACTTGGTTCACGATTTGAGACCTTTCTCGGGCCGATATTTGGCATGTACTTCATACTTCATATCTTGAGAGACGTGTTTGAGATAATGGTCTTCTCATCGTTAATAGAGTTTCTTCACTTGGAGACTTTTGAGGGGTACTCCAACTTTGTTGACCACGACTTCATGACTATTTCTTCAATCTCTAATTAGGATTTTGAGATACAACGATCCGCCTCCTTTTCGGACTTGGATATATTTATCCTCATACCTTGTTAGGGTCTTTTCGGATAGACTTCTCCATGATCTTTATGGGAGTTGATTGCTTTTCGTCGTGAGTCTTGATCCTTCATATTGATTTTGGGAATAATGTTTTTCACATCACTTTGGATCTTCAGCAATAAAATGGAATCCTCATGCCTTGTTAGGGCCTTTTCGGACTCGTCAATCTTCGCGCCCCGCTTCATAAGTTATGCCTTGGCTATGAACTCTTATCATTACCGAGCAACTTTTAAACGATCTTGGGCTAGAAGCTAAGTAACTTTTCAAATCGTACGACCTTACTTATTGTAGATAAATTATTAGCAAGTGATGGGAGAATAGGCAAATAATTACACCAAGTGAGTTTGCGCAAGAATACCGACTTATAATTGACTCTATCATTTCTCGTTCTCCAAAATTTAAAATCTCAAATAATGAGACTCGTGGATGCTTAGCCTAATAAACCAATTAAGGTCTACATGGTTAAGGATACTAGCTAGAATAAACTTTAATAAGTCTATTCGGGTTGAGTCAAAATAATCGCAACGGGCCTAATATGTCAAATACTTCTAAACTAGCTACACCACTTTATTAATATTTTTGACTTTATTGCGGGATATATACATATGAAAGCAACGATAAAAATTTAAAAATTACGACTAAATGGCCAAAGTTAATTAAAAATTTGAAAAATGCTGAAAAAGATGATTTTCCGGTTAAATGAAGGCATTTTCATGGAAAAGTCCACTTAAAACTTCGATAGAAGTCCCCCTACATGTAAGATAAACATTGTCCTCAATGTTTAAGCATGTGGGAAAAGTTTCCCCTACACTTATGACATTGTGCACTTTGGTTAAATCAAGCTAAGGAAGAGACGACTAACGTGATCAATTTCAAATGTGAGTATGAAGAAATTGAATCACGATAGTTGAGAGATAGAACCGGATTTCGGATAACACGGGAGCACGGTTCTTCAAAGGTTCCAAAAGTGCAGTTATCCCTGTAATCACATCACCACACAAATACAAACACCTATATAGGTCCCCCTACACTTAGGAGGTTAAAACAGAAAAGGATAGATACTCGGGCTGCCTCCCGAGGAGCGCTTGTTTTTGATAACCGAGTCACGAGCCTGACTCGACCCAAAATTAGTTCATGGGGAACGTGGTGAGGGATGGAATCATCTCGTGAGAGATGTCCTCACCAAAGTACAACTTCACTCGTTGGCCATTCACCTTAAAATTAGGTCCATTAGGTTGAGCGAGCTCGAGAGTACCATATGGAAAAATTTGGGCAATGGTGAATGGGCCGGACCAACGAGATTTCAGCTTGCCCGAGAAGATTTTCAACCGAGAGTTGAAGAGTAAAACTTTGTCTCCAACTTGGAACTCTCGGTTCTTAATCTTAGAATCGTGAATGAGCTTAGTCTTCTCCTTATAGATCAAAGAATTTTCATAAGCCTCATTACGGAGTTCATTCAGCTCATTGAGTTGGATCTTGCGTAGGTCACCGGCTTTGTTGATATCAAAATTAGCCCACTTCAAGGCCCAGTAAGCCTTGTGCTCCAACTCAATGGGTAGATGGCACGCTTTCCCGTACACGAGACGATATGGTGTACAACCAATCGGAGTCTTGTATGCGGTACAAAAAGCCCACAAAGCACATCAAGTTTGGCAGCCCATGAGGCATGATGCTCTCCCACGGTTCTTTCAAGAATTCGCTTTAATCCTCGGCTGGAGATTTCAGCCTGGCCATTAGTTTGTGGGTGGTATGCTGTGGAAAGACGATGATTTACACCATACTTAGCCATGACTCTTGCGAATTGGTCATTGCAAAAATGAGTCCCACGATCACTAATAATGGCACGAGGCACACCGAATCTAGCGAATAGCGACTTCAAAAAGTTACAAACCACCCTTGCGTCATTAGTAGTTAAATCTTTGGCTTCAACCCATTTTGAAACGTAGTCAACAGCTACAAGGATGTATTTGTTTCCTTTAGATGAAGGGAATGGCCCCATAAAGTCGATACCCCAAACATCAAAGATTTCACATTCCTGAATGAAATTCTGAGGCATCTCGTCTTTATGTGTGATCTTGCCTTGTTTTTGGAAAGCATCACAACGTTTAACCATATCGTGAGCGTCACGATAGATGGTGGGCCAATAAAATCCCGAGTCAAACACTTTTTTGGCGGTGTAGTTGGGACCAAAGTGACCACCGGTGGGTCCTTTATGGCAAGCGTCAAGGATTTCTAAAGCTGCCGGTCCATCAACACATCGGCGGATAATCAAATCAACACATTGTTTGAATAGATACAGGTCATCCCAAAAGTAAGTCTTAATGTCTTTGAAGAACTTTTTCTTTTGCTGGGATGTTAACCCGTTAACGAGAATTCCACCCGCCAAGTAGTTTGCAATGTCCGCAAACCACGGGGTTTCATCAGCAGTCGAGTTGATAGACATTAAGGTCTCCAAGGGGAAAGAATCATTGATTTCTTTGTTCGGATGATCCCCTTGGTAAGGATCCTCAAGTCTACTGAGATGATCCGCGGCTAGGTTTTCAGCTCCTTTTTTATCGCGAATTTCGATTTTAAATTCTTGGAGTAGCAAAACCCAGCGAAGAAGTCTTGGTTTGGAATCTTGCTTAGTCAACAAGTACTTCAACGCGGAATGATCGGTGTAAACGATTGTGGTGGAAAGGACAAGATAGGGGCGGAACTTTTCAAAAGCATAGACAACAGCTAAAAGCTCTTTTTCGGTTGTCGTATAATGCAATTGGGCCCCAGTCATTGTCTTACTAGCGTAATGGATTGGTTGGAAGTGTTTGTTCACTCTTTGGCCCAAAACCGCACCAATAGCAAAGTCGCTAGCATCGCACATCAACTCGAAGGGCAGCTCCCAATTAGGGGTAACCAAGACTGGTGCCTTAGTTAGCTTATCCTTAATCAAGTTGAAGGCTTCAATACACTCGTTGGAAAAGATAAAAGGAGTATCTTTTTCCAAGAGGTGGGTCATCGGGCGAGCGATTTGAGAAAAATCTTTGATGAATCGACGGTAGAAGCCCGCATGACCGAGGAAACTTCTCACACCCTTCACGGTTGAAGGTGGAGGCAACTTGGCGATAACATCGACTTTAGCACGGTCTACTTCGAGACCGACTTTAGAGATCTTGTGTCCTAGCACGATGCCCTCTTTTACCATGAAATGGCATTTTTCCCAATTAAGAACAAGGTGAGTGTCTTCACACCGCTTTAGCATACGTTCTAAATTGGCAAGGCAAGCAGAGAAAGAATCGCCATAAACCGAGAAATCATCCATGAATACTTCCATAGTGTCTTCCACCATGTCATGGAATATAGCCATCATACACCTTTGGAACGTCCCAGGAGCATTGCATAACCGAAAGGCATACGTTTGTAAGCAAATGTTCCGTAAGGACAAGTGAATGTGGTCTTTTCTTGGTCCTTGGGATCGATGGGAATTTGAAAATACCCGGAGAAACCGTCTAAGAAGCAGTAATAGTCATTACCCGTAAGACGCTCGAGCATTTGATCCATGAAAGGAAGAGGAAAGTGGTCTTTTCTCGTGGCATCATTTAGCTTGCGATAATCAATACAAACTCTCCACCCAGTAACGAGACGAGTGGGAATCAACTCGCTGTGTTCATTGGAAACAACGGTTATTCCGCCCTTCTTGGGCACACAATGGACGGGACTTACCCATGGCGAATCCGAAATAGGGTAAATCAAGCCGGCATCGAGAAGTTTAATAACCTCTTGTTTGATGACGTCATGAATTCGAGGATTAACCCTTCTTTGGCTCTGGATTGCGGGTTTAAAGTCATCTTCCATGAGAATCTTGTGAGTACAAAAGTTCGGATCAATTCCACGGATGTCGGAAATTTTCCAAGCAATTGCCTTCTTATGATCTTTAAGCACGGTGATTAGGCGAGATTTCTCTTCTTCTTTCAAGTCCTTAGCAATGATGACATGCGACTTCTTGTTTTCTTCAAGGAACACGTACTCGAGATGGGGCGGCAACTCCTTAAGTTCTAAATCCGGAGGATTTTCGATGGGAGGCATTTTCAAAGTCGGAGCATCGATAGCAATAACCGTGGGAGATGGTGGAGAAAGATTGTCTTCTTTAAGAAGGTTCTCAATGAGGCGGAGATCTTCATCCCAATTGGTGGTAGAATCGTCATTAGCTAAGTTCACATCTCCCATGGTGGCTTCCAAATCTTTCCAAAGGAAATCACTTTCTCCAAATAGAGATAGTGATGAATCGATAGAGGAAACGGTCTCAACATTGGGAAGAGAGGTAGGCATACTTTTACAAGCATCTTTGAAGTGTTCTTCACAAGCCTCATCAAGAACGTCAATACAATTAACACTCTCGTTAGAATAAGGCTGTTTAGACAACTTTCCCATGTTGAAGACAATTTTATCGTCACCCACTCTCATGATAAGCTCACCGGCTTCAACATCGATGAGAGTGCGACCGGTCCTCAGGAATGGACGACCAACAATTAATGGCACACGAGGGTCCATCTCGTAATCGACGACGACGAAATCGGCAGGAAAAGTGAATTTGTCAACTCCTACAAAGACGTCTTCGGCTATCCCCACTGGATAAGCAACCGTACGGTTAGCTAATTCCAAAGTCATTTTGGTGGGGACTAGCTCAGGGAGAGATAATTGCTTCCAAACGCTTAAAGGCATTAAGTTAATACTGGCACCTAGATCGGCTAGGGCCATGCAATTCTCTACTCCCGGGAAGTTACAAGGGATTAAGAAACGACCCGGATCACCAAGCTTGGTTGGCAATTTCCTTAAGAGCACTGCAGAGAAATTCTCATTAAGTTGGGTGTTAGCAATATCAAGAAGCTTCTCCTTGTCACTAAGAAGATCTTTGAACATTTTCGCGTACTTGGGCATGTGAGCGAGAGCCTCGGTGAAGGAGATGTTGAAATTCAATTGTTTAAACATTTTAAGAAAGTTCGAAACCTAAATATCATCCTTGCTTTTGAGCTTCTCTTTCCTCAACCTTGATGGATAAGGTATATCGGAAGAAGAGGAAGGCTTTGGGAGAATATGATCACTCACATCCTTGGGTGGAGGAGGGGTAGAAGTAAGAGGCGGAGAAATTGGGGAAGGAGAAGGATGAGGAATAGGAGCAGGTGACTCGTTCTCCTTAGTCACAATCACCGGTGGAGGTATAGGAAGCTCGGGTTCCTTGGTACCTTTGCCACTGCGAGTGGTGATTGCTTTCATCTCCCCTCTTGGATTCGCAACGGTGTTACTCGGAAGAGTACCCGAAGAAGAGGGTTGATTACCTTGGAAGAAACTAGCCATCATATTCTTTAAGTCATTCGTTTGACTATCCAAAGTGTTTCTCGTATCAGCTCTCAGATCGTTCCCTTGTTTCACCAGGTCTGCTTTCAAGTTGAGCACTTCCTGCTGAAGATTTCCAACGATCACATCGTTAGTCCTCATGTAGGTTTCCACTTCTTGGTGTAAAGCGGTGGGTTGGTTGGGAGGAGCATTGTATGCGGGTGGTTGATAAGCAGGTTGCTGGTAAACTTGGTTGTTTCTTTGAGGTGGATGTTGTTGTTTGTGAGGTGGTATGTATGGTCCACGAGATTGTTGTTGTTGTTGAGGAGGGCGGTTGAGGTTTTGTTGTTGGTTTTGGTTGTTAGGAGTAAAACCGGGTGGTGAGAGATAGTTGTTGGAGCGGTAGCTAAGCAAGTTACGGTCACCTTGAGGACGAGCTTGATAAGCGGGTTGAGGATAGGTGCCATAAGCTGCATTCACATTTTCAGAAGGGTAGTCTTGGGTGGCAGTACAAGTGGTGTAAGAGTGAGGACTCCCGCATATCTCACATGGTTGGCTGACAACATTGACTTGAGCGTCTTTAGCGTTTTTAGCGTTGATGCTGTTGGTGTTGCTGGCGGTTTGGGTAGCAAGCGATTCAAGAAGCGCAGTGATTTTGTCAAGTCGCTTGTCGCTGTCACTAGTACTAGCACTAGCAACATTGGTCCGAACACTCTTGGTTTGCACACGAGACTTATTCTCAATAATATCCCAAGCAGCATTGGAAGTCTTAGCCAAAAGATTACCCCCCGAGGCACTGTTTAGTGAATCTTGGTCATTCATGCTTAAACCATTATAAAAAGTGTTAATTTGGTGCACTTTGGTAAAACCATGTTGTGGGCATTTTCTTAAAAGATCTTTGAAACGATCCCAAGATTCACTAAAAGATTCATCGTACTTTTGTTCAAAATTGATAATGTCATTCCGCAAAGCGGTAGTACGAGAGGGTGGGAAAAAGTAGTTGATAAACTTGGTCTCCAAATCCGTCCACGTAAGAATACTCTGTGGCGGTTCCTTAGCAAGCCAATGCCGGGCTTGTCCCTCTAAAGAAAAGGGAAAAAGTTTCAAACGGATTACCTCTTGTGGAACACCATTGAAATTGACCGTGTTCGTGAGTTGCAAGAATCTCTTGATGTGGTCATGAGGATCATCAATGGTACGCCCCAAGAATGGTTGAGCAGAGACCATCTGGATAAAGCCGATTGAGCTCAAAATTGTTGGCTGCAATCGCGGGTATGACAATGGGGTCATTGTTGCCATCTACATGGGCTTGCAGAAGTTCAATCATCGGCCGATTGTCTGGTAGAGGCTCATTGTTGAGAGGTGGATTGTTATTGTTGTTGTTATTATTGTTGTTGAGAGGTGGGTTATTGTTGTTGTTTTGTACACCGGCCATGTCTAAGTCTTCGAGAGGCTCGGGCTCTTGATAAGACGTTGATCGTGTACGCATGCACCTGCAAAATAACTAACAAGGCAAAAACAAAGCACAAATATTTTTGGTTTTTATGTTTTTTTAATTTTTAGGATTTTTGAATTTTTTTTTTTTTTTTGTGTTTTTGAAATTTTTTATGAAAAAGTAACGTTCACGGGGAACGGATCCCAAAATCCAAGTTCTCACAAAAAACTGTTGATCTTAACGAGAAGAGCCGGCAGCGGCGCCATTTGATACAGTGATTTGCTATAGTTCGGATTAAGATCTCGGTATCTCCTCGAATTGATCACGGCTCTAAGTGGAATGATTTGTTCTTGGTTAATGAAAAGGGGGTTGGTTTGTTTATCTATTTTGAACTAATAACGAATGAGTAAGCGTCGAAGAGTAAAATTAAAGCTTTGAAAGATTAAACTAGATTGACAAGTTAAAAGTAAATGCTTGAAAACGTAAAGAAACGATTAGACAAATACTTTGAAAACTTAATTGAACTAATACTTAAAAGCTTGTTCTATCGGAATATTGAAAATTATTTTTATCGGAATGCCTCAAAGTCAAAAGCATCGGAATGTAACAAAAACGATCCATCGGAATGTCAAGGTAAAGTCCATCGGAATGTCCATGTTAGTCACCATCGGAATACTCAAAAACAAAGTTGTCGCAATGATGGCCGTCGGAATGAAGTCGGTCGGAATGTAGCTATCGGAAAGTTCTAGATCGGAATGTCAGATCGGAATATCATAAACTAAAATTGGGCAGAGTTTCGATTCAAAAAGAACCTTAAATCCCGTCGGAATGTGCGATCGCAATAAGCGATCGCAATCCAGATCGGAATAAGGGAGAATTGCTACCCGATCGCAAAGTAGAACCCACACCTGGGTTATTGCGATACAAATCAGAAAACCGTCGGAATAAGTATAAACCCTTATATTGCGATGGAACCCAAATCAATCCGAGAATGATAATAAGCTGAAACTTGGATAAGCACATACAATAAGCTATCTTAACAGAGACTTAAACTTCTTCACAAAGATTAAATTGGACAACTTTTGAACACGAGAAATATTAAACTTTATAAACAAAACTTTTGAATGACTAAACCTTTTTAATAATCCGAAAAGTAAAAAGCTAAAGCATGAAGTAAGCTAATAAGCATAAAGAGCTTATAGCCTAAACCAATTAAAAGCTTAAAAAGTGGTAAAAAGATTGATCTTTTAACTACTTGAACATGAAACTAAACCAAACCGTGAGGATTGTAGCTTTCGGATTAAAGGCAAAATAAAACCAAGAAAAGTAGGAAGAGATTAAAGAACACAAATTTAAACTTAAACCTTTAATTAAGAAACTTAAAATACAAAGATTCATGAAAAGCTTAAAATTTGAAAGATGAAAACAAGGAAAAATTTAGTGAGAGAAAGTTGGGAACTTTCTCTCTCTAAAAACTAGAGAGAATGAAAACTAAAAACTAAAACTAAAGACTAAGCCTCCCTCAAATTGTGAAGTGGAAACTTTATATAGGCGTGTGATATGGGCTTGTGAATGGGCTTTGGTATCGGGCTTCTTTTCTTCTTTCTTCTTTGGTCTTCACGCTTCTTTAAATAAACGTTTCCGACTTTGGATTTTTAGAAGTGTCGATGAATAATTCCAACTCGTCTTATAATCTTTTGTTTAATAGACTCGAGTTCTTCGACATATATGAATCTTCCATCTTTGGCTTTATTCTTCGATAAATCTTCAAATAGGCACAATGACTTCAAATCTTTTGCATCTCTTGGACAATAGGCTTCGTCTTGAGTCTTTTTCTTCGATAAAACCCGTGCAATCCCATGTTTTCTTCAATATTCATCCGGTTGACTCTGAAAACACAACAAACACAAAAACCACGCATAAGTCCAAACAAATGATATTAAATACGCGTTTTGGTCTTGTTTTAGCCATAAATAAATGGTAAAAGGATGGGTGTTTTCACACCTATCAAACATCCTTAGCAAGCTTATCAAATAAAGATTTATAATACGCAAGTGTCGCATCAAGAAGGGTTGTAGGCTGGGCAACTTGATTCACACTAAGGTCCACAGTGGGCTCATTCAAAATAATATTACTATTATTCGTTTGATCCCCGTATGTCTCAATGTAGGGCTCAAGCATCTCAGTATACTCCTCCTCCTGATTAGACGTACTATATATATCATTATCATTGAAACGTGGATGTACCTCAGAGGGACCGTCTGAATCGTAAACGGGAGCTCTGTCAACATGCATTCCTGAGGTGGATGCTTAGCCATCAAGATGTAGTTGGCATTCACCTCTTCTTCCTCTTCATATTCTGCAGCAGAAGCCATAAGGTCGAATTCCTCAGCTTGAAGTGGAATCCATGCCTCTTTCTTTTGTGCTATGAGAAGCTAAGTCTGAAGATAAGCAGCATCCTATGCTTTTTGGCTGTGCAATCTCGAGCATAATGACCAAATCCCCTGCAGTTGTAGCACTGAATCTGACGATTGTTGTTTCTATTTCCCGTGCCAGTATTCTCAGCCCTTGCAGCCACAATGTTTCCCATCTAGTTACCAACCGCTGGCACAACTATTAACCCATTCTGATTACCCGCATTCGAAACATTCGGATTCTAACCACAGTTTTGACCATACTGATTTCCTGCATTGCTAACGGTCTGCCCAGCATTCTGACCATATTGTTGAAACTGAGTCCTCGTATTCCCAGCAATTACCAATTGGCGATCTTGATTCGCATTCATGAAAGGTTGAGCAATCTGCCTATTTCTAGTGTTCGAGGAGATTCTCTGATTGTTGTTGGTGGGGTTAATGGTGAATTTGAATGCCTTTGCAAGAAGGGCAAGACCAGTATTAATAGCATGAGTAGGATCGGTGATGTCATCAAAACAGGCAATGGGTTGTTGTAAGTAATTCACAGCAGCAGGAGGTTGATGTCCATAAGAGGTGAGTTTTTGTTGTTGTTGTGGCATGAAGTTACTTGATGAGGGTTGATGGTAGGGTACCATGGGATATGACATAGATGACGGAGAATTTGCCATAAAAGCCAATGGATCTTGGGTTTTGGCACGTATTTCAGCCCTAACTTCGTTAGCTTCATCTTGATTCATCTTCAAATAATCATATACTTGAGTGTAGTCCACGACATGAAGATCCTTGGTTTGATTGACAAGAGTGACATATCGTGACCATTCAGAAGGAAGATTATCAAGAAATTTGATGTTGGCAGCAATTTGTGCAGGTTCATGTTTGTTTCTTCTAAGATGATTCATGAGGGTTGAAAACCGATGGTAGTAAGGTTCAATTTGTTCCCCTTCAGTAGACGTAAATTTCTCCCATTCACGAAGCAACTTAGTTTCCTTTTCTTGTAAACCTATTTCACTCCCCTTCATCATTTTCTGAATCCTAAGCCACATCTCGTATACGGTTTCACAACTATCAACAGCAGCATAAACATCTTCAGGAAGTCCCATGAGAATGACTTAAATTGCTTGATCATCAGCGTCGAGTTGTTTGGATTCAACTTCAGTTAATTCTTCATCTGTTTGCTCATGACTAGAGTCAGCCACTGGGTTAGCATTCGTAGGGTCCCCAGGCACAAGAATTGTTCTTCTTACATACGGACCTTTTTGAATCGAGTTGACAATCAACTTTCCCAAAGGTTTACATTTTGCATAACGAAAGAGACGACTAGCCCATGTAGTGTAATTCTCCTTGGTAAGCATGGGTGGACGATTCTCAGTACCCGCAGCATAAATATCTTGTTGAGACGTCATCGTAGAAGTCGTGTGAAAAACAGGATCTCAATTCGTAGAAAGCGTGTGTTGGAGTGTCGACAAAATCAAACTTTGCCTAAATTTTCCAGCCCGACAAAAATACCTCAGTCCGACAAAACGGTAAGCTGAAAAAATTGTGTATCGCCAAATTTTGAAATTGAGTTAGAGATAGCCAATAGCTAGTAGGGAAAAAATTTGATTTACTTGACCTAAAAATTTTAACTCTTTTTTTTTAATCTTCGTGTAAACTATGTTCCGAGACAAGTCTAGATAGTGGCTAAGTCTAAAAAATACACGAACAAGATTTGACCAAACAGATCGCAGTCCCTGATCGTAGTCCTTGATCGTGGTCCTTGATAGTAACGTTGATCGCAACTAGGGATCGCAGTCCTTGATCGCAACTAGGGATCGCAGTCCTTGATCGCAGTGGCTAGATCGTAACAATGGATCGCAGTGGCTAGATCGTAACAATGGATATCAGTGGGGATCGCAACCTGTGATCGTAGTGAGTGATCGCAACACTTGATCATGGTCAGTGATCGCAACACGTGACCGTAGTCAGTGATCGCAACACGTGATCGTGGTTAGTGATCGCAACACGTGATCATGGTCAGTGATCGCAACACGTGATCGTGGTCAGTGATCGCAACACGTGATCGTGGTCAGTGATCGCAACACGTGATCGTGACCTTGGATCGCAGTGGGATCGTGATATTGGATCGCAAGTAGAAACCCCAGGTTTATGCGATCGCAATACACAGATCGTAACAAGTAAAGTGTTCGAGACTTGTAGGCAACAAGATGAGATTTTTTCTTGGGAATTCGTGTTTCTAGCCAAGCCAATGTACCCAAATCGCTACTACAACTACTTAGAAGATATATGAAACACGAAACACAATAAAAACAAGGAGAACACCCAAGAGCTATCCACGAATCCCTTGGCGAATGATACCACTTGTAAGACTTATGCACACGACTTAACCCAATACGAATAACATCATGGAATAAACCAAAAAGAAAGATTAGATTAAGAAGAATAAAAGAGAAGAACAAAAATGGTTGTGAATTCCTAGTGAGAGAAAGACATATGTTTCTCTCTCTACAATCTATGAAATGGAAGACACACACATACAAATGAGATGTTTAGTGCCTTTTATACTACAAGTGTAAGAGTAGAAGGCCTTCCTCATTTGTGTGTTCGGGACTAATTCCCGTTACATACCAAACATTATACTTGAACTCTCAACATCATTATGTAGCATTTTCCACGAGCTTCGCAACGATATATTATATGACCATCACTTTAAATACGGCTAACAGAAATGAAGACTCGTATACATACTAATATCATCTAACGGTACTTGCAAGTCGGTTCTTGCTAAGCATTTCCTCAAGCTTGATAAACGAAATACATCATGCACACTACTCAATTCTCCTAGTTTCCTTAACCTATAAGCCACTGGTCCAATCCTTTCGAGGATTTCGAACGGACCCATGATTCTAGGTGCTATCTTCCCTTTCTTCCCAAACCACATCACTCCTTTCCATGGTGAAACCTCTAGCATAACCTTATCCCCAATCTCAAATCCCAACGACTTACGCCTCTTGTCCACACAGCTCTCTTGTCGGTCCTTTGAAATTTTCAACCTCTACTTAAGCACCGCCACTACCTCGGGCATATCATAATGTGAATCATCAACTCGTTGCTGTTTTCTCAAGATATACTTAATCAAATGTGGTTCATGATCATACAAGCGTAAATCAAATCAACTTCCAAAACAAGTATTCATAAACAATAATATCCGCTTTGCATTTAGCAACAAAAAACATATAGTTCAACTTACTCCTAATGATGAGCTTCGAAAAAGTTTCCTGTAAAAAGGATTAACGATTTGTAAAACCCGCATTTAAAATCAAAGAACATTAAGTATACATAGTCTCTGTTTTATTTAAAACGTGACGTAATTAATTATTCAGAAAAATAATTAATTTAGTTATTCAGATATTACGTAAGGATTATTATTTCAGTAAAATGAATAATACATTTCAGAGTTAACACGAGAATTCAGACACGAACTCACGAAAAATAATAACACACGAGTTAAACATTAGTGTTTGTGTTTCTTTTTGGGCCGCAACTAGAACCAAATGAAAGAGAGGTGGGCTTTAAGCCCAGTTTACTTGTAAACAAATCACCAGGGGTTACACCCTTTTCTCATTTCATGAAAAACAAAGGAAAACAAAGTTTTAGGGTTGTTCTTATTAGGCTGTCGGCAGCAGACCAAAAGGAGAACGGGGGTGTTCTTATTAGGACGCCGGAAGCAAAGCAAAAGGAGAACGGAGGAGTGTTCTTATTATGACGCTGACAGCATACCAAAAGGAGAACGGGAAGTGTTCTTATTATGACGCTGGCAGCAGACCAAAAGGAGAACGAGAGTGTTCTTATTATGACGCCGGCAGTAGACCAAAAGGAGAACGAGAGTGTTCTTATTATGACGCCGGCAGCAGACCAAAAGGAGAACATGGGTGTTCTTATTAGGCCGCCGGCAGCAGACCAAAAGGAGAACGAGTGGTGTTTGTTTCGTTTGTGTGTTGTAATTCATCCCTAGTCAAGTAGATCGGTAAATCACCTTCTTCTTTATCTTTTATATCACGAAATTGATGAGTTTAGAGAATAAAACATGCAATTAAATCAGGGGGTTCGGTTGAGTTTTAATTCCAGGATTAGCGACAGTATAGCGACGACTTTTCTGTCGCAGTTTTCATGACAAATTTTGGACAACTTTTAGTCACAGTTTTAGTGACAGAAATTTTTGTCGCTAATTCCAGCAGGCAGAATTCAATACACATATTGATTTGTTTTAGTGCGAACGAGACGGGGTATCTCGGTAGGCTCGGGACTATAATTGTTTAATCATACCTTGTTTAATTCACTTTTAAAAATAAATGTTTTAAATGATTTATTTAGTAAATTAAAGTTATAATGATAAATTAGTTTATAAAATTAAAAAGGGTATAATATTATTAAATGAGTTAAATTATTTTTGGAAACTTCATAAATTAGGAAACGTTCTATTTTTAGCAGGTTCTTTATAACAGTATTATAATATCAGATACAGTAAAATACAGTAATCAGAAGTACATGATATACACTAATCAGAATACAGTATAATGTACAGTAATTAGAAATACAGGATATACACTAATCAGTAAATATTTAAAGACAGTCAGAGTTATCAGATTGTATACAGAACAGTACAACAATACAGGAACATAATAAAGCAAGTTAAGAACAGTAAGAATCAGTAACAGTAAACAGTAATCGGACAACTTATTCATGTCCCTTATTCTTGTAGCTATTGTGAAGTCTGAGTAGGAGTCGTTCAGTTTTTCCTTACAATCAGTTACTGGACAAGAGGTACGGGTTTCCGTCCTTTCAGTAAGGACTCCCTTTCTATGCATGATTAGGATTCCCCGTTTTCAGCCAAATGTTTTCCCCAGTACATGTTTAATTTTATCAGTAATCATGTTAATAACTAAATAAATTTCCTGAGCATTATATACAAGCACGACCAGTTTATGTACTAGTTACGGAGGTACCGTAACCACGGCACTAGAGGCACCGGTGTCGTGACTCACATGCAGGAGAATGATATCCTGCATCGTCCCACTCAGCTCAGCTTGGCCATTTTATCAGTATTATTAGTGGGGCGTATGGATGCATCCTAGGCTTATAAGTGTTATAAGTTATCAGGGTGAATGTGGTGTGTGCTCTACATCCTTCACATTGGAGCTAATCCCTCCACCCATCACAGTTATTTAGAGGTCACCCCTCTACAGCATGACGAGGTCACCCCTCCAGTTATTCATGCACGGTTGTTACAACACGTGCCCTATATAAGCTCTGGCAATTAAAATACAGTAAATGCATGTTTTCAGAATTAATAGTTATATTTCAGTTTCAGTATATATGAACCAGGTTTCTCAGGTTTTATGCAAAGTTCTACCACATGTTACATATCAGTCTTATAGCTTCATTGTTGTCTTCTATTCCATTACTTTCAGTACACTCTTATCATGCTATATCCGTTCACTGAGCGTTATGCTCAGCCGTAGTTCCCTTTCATGTTCTAACGGCAGGTACACCAGGACGCTCTTAGGATTCTAAGAGCATGTGCATTTGGATGGAAGCTATCCAGACTTCTTACTTTATGTACTTACATTATTCTGCTTATTTGGACATTGTTTAGTCCTTTCCTTCAATATTTTTACTTTTCATGTTTTGGGCTTATGTTGGATTGCCAATGTTTGATTCCGGTATTTTCTTCATGGTCAGTTAATATTTTAGGACATTTACCTTATGCTTTGATGACACGCCATAAATATACGTAACGGTCCACTTATCCAAGTGGGGTGTTACAATTATGGTATCAGAGCATGGTTCGACCTGTAGGCTCTAAAACTTGACCTGTGACTAGTGGGTAGTCACCAGGAACTTCCCAGATCCTTGGCGTTGTTATCTTTCATGTTTCTCATGCATTTATCAGTCACTTTTCTTCAGTTATCAGTCGGTTTTCTTAAAGTTTTTGACTAAGTAAAAGGTTGGTACAGGATTGGCCATATTTAGTCGCATGTGCTTTTCTACGAATTTTGTTTTGGTGAACCGACCCATAGGCGTTCACCCTTGCCCGTTCAGATTTTTGTATTGGTGAACCGACCCAACGGCGTTCATCCTTACTCTTGACAGATTCATGTTTTCAGTCAAGTATTACTTGGTGAACCAGCCATAAACGTTCACCATTGTTCAGGTCAAATTTCATGCTTTTCAGTCGAAGGTTGTTTTGCGAACCGATTCATAGTTGTTCACCTTTGCTCATATCATGACATTTTATAAAGTTTTGACAAGTATGGATTGGACTACGGCCATTCATATTTAGTCCCAGATTGTAAATTCTATACATGACAGTTCTCATGAAATTTTTACAAGTATGGATCGAACCAGAATCGCCCCTACTTAGTCACATGATTCCTACTATGAATACTGTGAATTAAACCATAACTATCCACATCAGTTGATGTTAAACCTCAGTTGATTATTCTTCTACGTTCTTTGTATCAGTCAAGTTTGTACTCTCAAGTGGATGTCGTTTTCATGCTGATTAAGTTCATGTCTCCTTATGAGGATTACGTTTTAGCAAGGTGATGATGTTTTCATGCTAAGATACAGAAGAATTACAGTAAAATCCTACTTCATGATAAATCATGTTCTGGTCTTTATCAATCATGTCTTCATACTGAACATTGATGAAACTCCGTTTAATCATACTTTTCAGCCTCTATAAAACCAGCGTTAAGTCTACGCAGAAATTTTCAGCCTGCCATGTTAATCGTTTCGCTTCAGTTGCTAACCAGTTAAATCAAATTATTTTCCGTTGACCGTGTCAGACGGTTTACACTAGTATCGATCATATCAGCAAACCTTCAGCGGTACCACATGAACAGTATTCATCGTGTACTTCATGTACAGTATTTCAGGTGTACCCCATGTACCTTACTCCATGTGTACCATTAATCAATCCTTAATCACCTCAGGCATTTCCGCTTGTCAATATTCTACCAGATGCTGATACTGCTCGTGAGTTGAAGATTTTACCAGATGCTGATGTTGCTAACACCTTGAAGACCTCACAAATACTAATGCTGCTGATACCTTGAAGATTCCATAAGATGCTGATGCTGTTTATATTATGAAGACTTTTCAGAGCAAGGACGAAAACTATAAATTTGAAATTTCTGACAAGAATAAGCTTCAATCATCAGACACTACCGTTCTATTCCATGCTTTTATTTTCCCAGATAGATGTCACACTTCACTCAGCTAACTTTCATTCAGAGGAGTGGGCACCGGTACCCAGCCGGCCACTCAGCAGAATAGTTATAGAAATTTCAGACGTAATAATGACCGTCATGAAACTGACAGACAAAGCAGAAATGACAATCACCATGCTTATAAATATCAGTCGGTAACCATCGGAACTCCAGGATGAAAGTGACCAGAAATACAGAGGTCAGTAGTCTAACTGGTCCGCCAATCTTAGCAGTTATTAAAAACTTTTAACCTTATTCAAACCCACCTACTAAAACATGTGTCAAGACATCAGTCAAGACACAAGTTTCAGGTACCATTACGGAAGACACATGTCATGATACCAGTCATGATACATGTCATACGAATATCCTCTTAATGCAAGGGTCAAAACTCATAGCTTCAGTAAAATTTTTGATTAACCAGTCTCTTAGAAATTCAGGATACCCTCCAAAGGGGTATAGCCGTGCTGGCATGCCACACGTAAAACGAATAATTAAAAACTCAGTTACCACTACTAGAGTATTATTCAGATTAAACACGCAGAGTTCATTCGGTGAGATTTCAATCGAGCACATTCAGCAAGATCCGCTATGCTTGTTCAATTATTCATATGTCAGCTTTATCTAAATCAGACATTATCTACCTTCCAGCCGGAAAAGACTCCACAGTACAAACCGTATTTTGAAGGATTTTCGTTCAGTTAACGACGAGATCCGTCTTAATGGATCTCAAATATATTCATTATATTTCCAGTAAGAAAAATAAGTACAAATCATTCTGCTTTATAAGAACGTGACTTCTAAGTCCATAGCTACGGAGACTTTTGACTATCAGTTATAATTTTCTTCTGAAATTCTTTAAATTCATGATCATCAGATTTTTCTAGAGTTCTCAGATATCATTCTAGAAAGCTTTTAAAAAAAATATATATTTCTAACCACGACATAGAGGTTAACATCAAACTTGTTCAAGAACAGAAACTATTTTCAGAAATTTTCATCGGAGGGCTTCGACTAAATTAAAAGAGTTGCAGTATTAGCTGCCAGAGTTACCGAAACGAGGCTTAATCGCCCTAGCACATCATCAGAAAATGCACCGCTTTCGGTCCATCAGGAAGAAAGCCGGTAACATGAGATCATGTATTGATCATCAGAAGTTACAAGATCATCATTCTTAATAGATGTTCATCTCGCGTATAGAAAGTTTATCTGACCTGCTATGATGTCTTAAACATTTTCCAGAACAAGTTTCCGATCACGCTACCATCAGTGGTGAGAGAAAGAACATGACGTTTCCAGACTGCTGTTGCACATATTACAGTCTCTTTAAAAATTTTGATTTTACATTTCTGAGCTCCCTAACGCTCCAGTTAGATTATGAAATTATGAATAAAATTTTTTTATGACTCTCATGCAATATCATCAGTATATTCATTGATCACATTCTGATATGTCTAATACTAGAGAAGAACACGAGACTCATCTTCTCATAATTGTACCGAACATTCAATAGGAGTTATTTTATACACAGCTTTCCTGATATAAATCTCACTTGAACAAAGTGGCATTTCTGAGCCACCACATTTCAACAGAAAGAAATTTCAGACAATCCTGCGCAGGTGAAGGCCATCACCTGATGGTCTCGACCGATGCCTATGAACGAAGTACCAATTTTCTAGAACTCAATTGACTACTACCGGAGAAATTGCCGATAGTTCTCACTAAAAATGTTTTATGACTATTCAACCAGATTTCCACCAGAATGTTCCTTAATCCCAGACAAAACTTTAATAGAATCCGCATCACACATTAATGCAGCTATGTTCATATCTAGATGCCTGACCTACTGCAGGTTCAAGATAGAACGACGTCATGTTAGTGAGTTACTACAACCCTTAGAAATTTCTGAACAGAAATGAGACGAAATTCCATGAAATTGTTATCAGCTACCACAAACTCAGAAAAAGTATAATACTATCTAAGTCATTGTCCACCATGTAATCAACCTACGCGTTTCCTTTCATCCGGAAGGATTACGTAGTAGCGGACCTGCAGAAAATTCAGTAGTAAATCGTACGATTTCAAGGCATTCCATCGACCATCATATCAGACAGAATTCATGTTCACGATCAAGTGTATGTTTACGCCCACTTTAATTTCATGTTTATTTTCACTTTCACGTTTACGTCTCATTCGCAGTATGATGCTGTTTCAGTTCATCTTTATGCGATCTCTTGATTTAAGCTCACGTTTGTGTTCATAACATTGTTCACGTTCAAGTTCGTGTGCCATTTCACGATACACGCTTCTCAGTTTATTACCGAATACGGTTACAGAAAGCTTGAGAAATTAGACTCAAGTTTAGCACAACTATTCCATAACCAGGCAGACGTTTCACATCTCAGGCCGTAACGTTTGGAATTCATTCCTCAATCAGCATACGTTCATGATATGTTCTAGTATCACGTTCACAGTATGATTCACGTATCACATTCATGATATATTCCATTTCCAAAGCTCCTCATATAATTATGAACCACGTTCACAATTGCTCACTCAGCACGTTCACAATTGTTCACGTAGTTCGTCCCTATATTTTCAGCAGCTTTCTCAGAGATATAAATATTATCTTTTCAGAATATTTACACGTATCGTTTCATGTATACTACATGCTATAGCTTGTTTCATTCTATCAGATTCAGAAAATCCATCTTAAGTATGAAACCAGAAACTATTCAACATCATCAGGACAGGGTCATCAGGACCAAGATTGTTATTATGCTTAGACCTTCTAAAGAATCATTTCGAGCGGGAAGCCACTCGAAACGGAGGTGTCCATCCGGACCTCTCATCATGTTCCTTTAATAATTCAGTTAAGTTCTTTCAGTCATGTTATGTTCCATGTCCTATTCAGTCATGTTACGTCCATGTTCACTTCAGTCATGTCATGTTTATACCATTTCAGCAGCATTATGTTCTAATTCAAGGAAGAATTATCCTTCAGCTTATATGTCTTTTCAGCCTTCATGTTCTTTCAGCCTATGTGTCCTTTCAGCTTCTATAACTTCACTAGCTTAATTTACCTTTAATTCGAGGACGAATTTTCCTTTTAGAGAGGGAGAATTGTAAAGCCGCAACAGTATCATGTCTTTAATTCGAGGACGAATCATTTTTTTAGAGGGGAAGAGTTGTAAAACCCGCATTTAAAATCAAAGAACATTAAGTATACATAGTCTCTGTTTTATTTAAAACGTGACGTAATTAATTATTCAGAAAAATAATTAATTTAGTTATTCAGATATTACGTAAGGATTATTATTTCAGTAAAATGAATAATACATTTCAGAGTTAACACGAGAATTCAGACACGAACTCACGAAAAATAATAACACACGAGTTAAACATTAGTGTTTGTGTTTCTTTTTGGGCCGCAACTAGAACCAAATGAAAGAGAGGTGGGCTTTAAGCCCAGTTTACTTGTAAACAAATCACCAGGGGTTACACCCTTTTCTCATTTCATGAAAAACAAAGGAAAACAAAGTTTTAGGGTTGTTCTTATTAGGCCGCCGGCAGCAGACCAAAAGGAGAACGGGGGTGTTCTTATTAGGACGCCGGAAGCAAAGCAAAAGGAGAACGGAGGAGTGTTCTTATTATGACGCTGACAGCATACCAAAAGGAGAACGGGAAGTGTTCTTATTATGATGCTGGCAGCAGACCAAAAGGAGAACGAGAGTGTTCTTATTATGACGCCGGTAGTAGACCAAAAGGAGAACGAGAGTGTTCTTATTATGACGCCGGCAGCAGACCAAAAGGAGAACAGGGGTGTTCTTATTAGGCCGCCGGCAGCAGACCAAAAGGAGAACGAGTGGTGTTTGTTTCGTTTGTGTGGTGTAATTCATCCCTAGTCAAGTAGATCGGTAAATCACCTTCTTCTTTATCTTTTATATCACGAAATTGATGAGTTTAGAGAATAAAACATGCAATTAAATCAGGGGGGTTCGGTTGAGTTTTAATTCCAGGATTAGCGACAGTTTAGCGACGACTTTTCTGTCGCAGTTTTCATGACAAATTTTGGACAGCTTTTAGTCACAGTTTTAGTGACAGAAATTTTTGTCGCTAATTCCAGTAGGCAGAATTCAATACACATATTGATTTGTTTTAGTGCGAACGAGACGGGGTATCTCGGTAGGCTCGGGACTATAATTGTTTAATCATACCTTGTTTAATTCACTTTTAAAAATAAATGTTTTAAATGATTTATTTAGTAAATTAAAGTTATAATGATAAATTAGTTTATAAAATTAAAAAGGGTATACTATTATTAAATGAGTTAAATTATTTTTGGAAACTTCATAAATTAGGAAACGTTCTATTTTTAGCAGGTTCTTTATAACAGTATTATAATATCAGATACAGTAAAATACAGTAATCAGAAGTACATGATATACACTAATCAGAATACAGTATAATGTACAGTAATTAGAAATACAGGATATACACTAATCAGTAAATATTTAAAGACAGTCAGAGTTATCAGATTGTATACAGAACAGTACAACAATACAGGAACATAATAAAGCAAGTTAAGAACAGTAAGAATCAGTAAAAGTAAACAGTAATCGGACAACTTATTCATGTCCCTTATTCTTGTAGCTATTGTGAAGTCTGAGTAGGAGTCGTTCAGTTTTTCCTTACAATCAGTTACTGGACAAGAGGTACGGATTTCCGTCCTTTCAGTAAGGACTCCCTTTCTATGCATGATTAGGATTCCCCGTTTTCAGCCAAATGTTTTCCCCAGTATATGTTTAATTTTATCAGTAATCATGTTAATAACTAAATAAATTGCCTGAGCATTATATACAAGCACGACCAGTTTATGTACTAGTTACGGAGGTACCGTAACCACGACACTAGAGGCACCGGTGTCGTGACTCACATGCAGGAGAATGATATCCTGCATCGTCCCACTCAGCTCAGCTTGGCCATTTTATCAGTATTATTAGTGGGGCGTATGGATGCATCCTAGGCTTATAAGTGTTATAAGTTATCAGGGTGAATGTGGTGTGTGCTCTACATCCTTCACATTGGAGCTAATCCCTCCACCCATCACAGTTATTTAGAGGTCACCCCTCTACAGCATGACGAGGTCACCCCTCCAGTTATTCATGCACGGTTGTTACAACACGTGCCCTATATAAGCTCTGGCAATTAAAATACAGTAAATGCATGTTTTCAGAATTAATAGTTATATTTCAGTTTCAGTATATATGAACCAGGTTTCTCAGGTTTTATGCAGAGTTCTACCACATGTTACATATCAGTCTTATAGCTTCATTGTTGTCTTCTATTCCATTACTTTCAGTACACTCTTATCATGCTATATCCGTTCACTGAGCGTTATGCTCAGCCGTAGTTCCCTTTCATGTTCTAACGGCAGGTACACCAGGACGCTCTTAGGATTCTAAGAGCATGTGCATTTGGATGGAAGCTATCCAGACTTCTTACTTTATGTACTTACATTATTCTGCTTATTTGGACATTGTTTAGTCCTTTCCTTCAGTATTTTTACTTTTCATGTTTTGGGCTTATGTTGGATTGCCAATGTTTGATTCCAGTATTTCCTTCATGGTCAGTTAATGTTTTAGGACATTTACCTTATGCTTTGATGACACGCCATAAATATACGTAACGGTCCACTTATCCAAGTGGGGTGTTACAACGATTTTTGTTACAATTTACAATCTATACAAAAACAGATACTCATTGCATGTTATACTGTAGTGGTTAAATGTTCCCCAATCATGTTAATTAGTTAACAAATCAAACAAGAAAACACATTTGTGACAATCCCCACAATAAATACACGCGAATAGTGTTTTCAATTGATTGAATGACAAAAAAATAATTTGTTTTTTCACAAATCAACGATTTAATTCTAATTTCAATAAAAAGCACTTTGAATTTAATTATTGTGACTAAATTGATCAATGATAATAGATAAATCATAAACAGTACATTCAGATTACCATAATGAATATCATTGTACGATTTGGATGTTCAATTACCTTTGCCCTTCTTTTAATTGCTATGTGCCGGCGCCGAAAAAGAAACAGAGGAAGAAGAAGTAACGCGGGAGAAGAAGATAATAAATGTGTTTTTTTGGGTTTGAACACAAGCCCAAATGGAATGTATAATGGGGTAAATTTGTTAAGTTGCCCAAATAATAACTTTCGGCTGCCCAAAATTATTTAGCTGCCCAAAAATTGGGTGTACCTTTTCGCAGGAGAAAAATGACGAATAAACCAGTTGCCCAAAATACCAATTGCCCATATTCAAAATATTGCCCAAAAGTACAATACCGTATTTATACCCGACAAATACTGATAGTATTTGCCAAGAGTCATTCTGCTTCCGTTGCCCTGTTGTCTTAAAAAATAAGTTTTTTTTTTTGAAAAGAGATGAATTAAAGGCTCTTGTGGGAATTGAGAAAATGAAAATAAACTCTTTTGATAATTAGCGCTAAATTGAATTGAAATGTATAGTGGAAATGAATCCATCTATAAAAAAATATGATATCTAAAATAACTTTTCTCAGTTAATTGTAAAAATGTTTATAATTATAAGTCTCTTAATGTTACACAAACATAAAATGATTCTTCACGTTAATAAGTTCTTAAACTTTTTTTTATAGTTTTATAAACCTATAAGTAAACTCACCATACTTTTTTAACCTGTTAGCAAAACTTTTTTTATAATTATTATTTGATTTAATTTTATTTGAACAATTAATCCGAAAACCCTACTTAGTACTTACAACAAAACAGTAGCATCAAAACCCTGCTTACATCTCAATCTTTGTTTCTTCCTAAAAACATGTTATCAAAAATGACATGTATCCCATCCTTAAACCCACCCAAAACCCTCTCATCATCATCATCCTATTCCGTCAATAAAACTTTACCCTTTTCATCATCATCATCATCAGCAAAAACCCTTTTCAAGATTCCATCAAAGGGCTTAACTGTAATGGCGACTAAGCAGCAAGAAAATGAATTGAACTTGAATTTGTTGACTAATAGTGACCGTAGAAATGAAGTTATAAACGCTGCCAAATATTCGCTTTCGAATTGTTTATCCGAGACCAATCTTTGTGCTGAAATCCCTTCTCTCAAGTCTAAAACAAGGGGAAAGGTATATAATAATTTATAAATTTGTGAACTTTATACATATTGCTACTGTTTTTAGGCTAGTTCCACTCCGAAACCGATATTTTACTTATTATTATTTGCCGGCTTTGTATCCATGGTGGTATTAGGGGTTTTAGGATGTGCGTGCTAAATTATTTATTGTATTTAGGTTGTGTTTGAGTAAGCTTATTGGTGTCAAACTAGCTGTTATAGCTTATAAACTGATAAGTCAATAAGCATAACCTTTTTCAGATAAGCTTCACAAATGCAAAGTTAAGAATCAGTATAATTAAACAGGTGGTTAACTTAATATTGATCTTATTTATTGGTTATGCACATATCTCTAAATTCTATTAGTAGGTGATTATATAAAAGTGAACTTTATACAAAATGCTACTGTTTTTTAGGCTAATTGATATTTGCCTACTTTGTATCCATGCTGGTATTAGGTTGTGTTTGAGTTAGCTTACTGAACCAGCTTATCGCATTCTCAGAATACAATAGGCTCTTTGCATTTAGGTTGTGTTTGAGTAAGCTTATTTGTATCAAACTAGCTGTTTCATAGATGCTATGGTGGATGAGCTTATCTGAAAGACATTATATAGCTTATAAACTGATAAGTCCTAAGCACAACCTTTTTCAGATAAGCTAACACAAATGCAAACATAAGAATCAGTATAAGTAAGCAGGTGCTTAACTCTAACATTGATTAGTTTGAGATTATATAATAGTGAATTCGATGGAGATGAATCTTTGTGTTAAAGGAAAGGTATATAAACATTGGGTTGTGTGTGTTTTGCCTTTTTATTAAATAGATGAAATGATGCGATCTTTTTAAAGTGTCTTTTTAAGGTTGAGTTGATCTGAAGCCGATATATTGTCTATGTGCTTGTTTGCTGCTTTTGTGCAGATTGTGGTGTGTGGTTTATTTGGTTTAATTTGGGGGTGTGGAAATGTCCATTGTTAAATTTGATGATTGCATTTAAGAACTAGAATGAGGTAATATAGTGCGTGTACGTTTTATGTTTATCTCAGTTATCGGTGTATCTCTAAATTCGATTAATTTGAGCTTAATACACCAAACATTATATTTATCAGAGTATTAGAACCTTCACCATTTGCTGCAAGTTATTGTATCTTGACAATATGCTCTCTATATTGGTAAGAATCATTAGGATCGCTAGTGCTTAGCTGTATTATTTACTTCTATTTTTGTTAGAATGATTAGTAAGCCTTATCCTTCAGCTTTATAGCTTAGATAATCGCATTTATGTTAGAATGATTATTAAACCAGTGACCAGTTTTTTAAAATAAAGAAGATAATTGTACTACAAGAGTTATTTGGTATAATTAACCTTTACATGGAAGTCCTTGCTTATATTAGGTATGACGCTCGGGATCCCAATGTAGTTGATGAAAGTTTCTTTTGGCACATGAGTTTAGATAACATGCTAGCATTTAAAGTGAAAATGTAGCATTTCTTTTAAATTAAGAGGGTAGAGAATCGCAGTTATGATCTTCCCGAGATAACTTTGAACAATCTTTATGTACATTAAGGTATAAAATATTAAGAAAACGCCATGTACGTCTGTTTTTTGGTCATCTATAAGAAAGTTCTGCTTAATAGAAGTTTGCTTAACAGGAAAGAAAATGAATTTGTGATTTTTGAAGTTACTATTTATCTCTTCATGTTCATGTTGTTTATGTAATACCTCTTTCCCTGGTCATTGCGTAACTTAATTTTAGTTTGAAAATTAACTCCAGCTATTGAAAATAACAACTACTAATATAATCAAAACGATTATATCCCCTATGACAAAAGCAACAGTTTAAATTAAATGATTCCAATCTTGTTTGCTACCTAAGTTCATCCGAATTTTGCATCTATAGGTTAGAGATATTTACGATGGAGGAGATTATCTTGTGTTGGTCACAACGGATCGACAAAGTGCTTTTGATAGGGTTCTTGCTTCAATTCCATTCAAAGGCCAGGTAATTAGACGCTGTCATCTCCATTCATTAAGTGTCATCCATTATGTGATTTAATTACTTGCAATGATGATAGAAAAAGTGTGATTGAAATTACTGATATTTTACAGGTTCTTAATGATACAAGTTTATGGTGGTTTAACCAAACTCAACACATCGCCCCAAATGCAATAATAGCAGTCCCTGATAAAAATGTTACCATTGCAAAGAAATGTACTGTTTTTCCTGTAGAATTTGTTGGTAAGTGCTACTAGATTAACTTGTTAGACCTTAGTTTTACATTCCACGCCCTTCTGACCTGAAATGATAAGTTGTTGCTAAAAGATATCAGAATTTAAGGTTTTTTTCCCCAAGGCGACATATAACATTTACTCGTTTTTTGCAATCTGTAACCAAAATTCCAAGACAGTTAATACTTCAAGAATATTAAGCTAAACACCTGATAAGCATATTGCTAAACCTTTGTAGTTCGAGGATATGTGACTGGAAGTACTGATACATCGTTATGGACGGTATACAAGAACGGTGTGCGGAATTACTGTGGCAATGTTATTCCTGAAGGTTTGTAGTCACAGCATTGGCCTTGTGTATAATCTGATTCATTGTCTTTAGTTTGTATTATAACGTCTATGCGTTTTTTTTAATTGGCAACAGGAATGGTGAAAAATGAGAGGCTACCTGCAAATATAATCACCCCAACTACTAAAGCTGCAGATCATGATGTTCCCATTACTCCAGAAGAGGTTTGTATCCCAATCTTCACTTTTTTATTTATCCAACTTCACAAACCTGATTCATAATTGGAGAATGGCTGATCTCGTAAAAATTGCAGTAATAGTGTTGGTTAATATCTGCGCCATTTTTTATGAAAATTAGATGAAGCGTCGTTAATTGGTAGATTTTGACACCAAACATGGTTTGTGAAGTTGTTTGATTGTTAGTTAATTGTCAAAAATACCTTATTGTTTTAGTAATGCCTGGGTTTCCGACTCGACCATGTGAGCCGACTAATCCCAGGGCGACTACCTATGATGCACGGAATCGCCATTTAGGGTGGCGTTCCCGTTTGGGATCGGCTCGGGAGCGGATTCGTCTGCGAAACGGCGCGGAACCGTTTCTTGACCGATTCCTAATACATAGAACCGTTTCTTGACCGATTCTGGAGCCGTTTCGGTATTCTAATCCCGTATCCAACCCGTATCTTGCTTTTTTAGGGTTTGAACATGGAAGTTTTCCGGTGATAATATGAACTGGCGGCGTTGTTATTTGCTACGAAGAAGAGGACTATAAAAATAAACAAAATTAGCCCAATAGCCCATTTTAGATATAAGTATGAATTGAAAGCCACCTAATATTACTAGTTTAGGCCCAAGCCACATACAAAGAAATTTAAGATTCACATTTTACAATCATGGCTCGTTAATGTTAATAATTGTTATTTGCAACTTCATGAGTTCTATACTTCTATTGATAGTTTAAAAACTAAATTTTTTTCGTGTGGATCTAATATTAAGTCTCCAAATATATATATATATATATATATATATATATATATATATATATATATATATATATATATATATATATATATATATATATATATATATATATTTTAGAACGGCAAATGTTGATGGTTAGTGAGTCGAGTCGTGCAATGACATCCAAGCGGAAGAATGTTTTCTTCGAACCCTCGCCTAGTTATGTTAGACTCCTTGCATCATATATATTTATTTTTTATATATTTTTATTGCCGTATCCATGCCGTTCCCGTATCTTGATTTTTTTATTTTTACCGTTTCCCGTTCCCGTATCGTTCCCGTATCCCCGTACCGTTCCCGTTTCGGTGCAACATAGGCGACTACCCATTTGGATAGCCCGGATACGTCGCAGGTGAACCTCCGTGGCCACCCCCAAAATACCTTACTGTTGTAAAAAATTACAAGTAAATCCTGTACAATGAAATAATGACATCAAGTTTGCAGTGGTATTTAGTAGTAATAGATATATAAGTGATTTAATAAATGTATTGTTACTCCATCTTCATCTTGCAGATTGTCAAACAAGGGTTGATGAGTCAAACTGATTATGATGAAGCAAGTAGGAAAGCATTGAGCTTATTCGAGTATGGTCAGGTATCATTTCTAGTTTTTTAACTGGTCCAAACTTACTTTTGATATTACAAGGGAAGTAGTTTATGATGAACCCATGACAATGGGAGTAACGTTGGGGTTTTATGACTTGAATATTGCAGAGAGATTAATTAGATAAAGTTTAAAAATGTTTGAGTTGATACTCATATTATACAAACCTAAAACATTTTTCGGTAAATACAAAATAAAATAATGTTATTGTCTTAAGTCAAATCCCTCTATTTATATGTAATGGCAATGTGTCAAACAAGATATTAACATGGAAAACTTCCTAATGGAGGAAAGCATTACCACGCCATATGACAGACCGTTGGAGTACTAGAGCATGAACTTATATGGATTGAACTATTGCCAAAACTTTGCTTTATATTTAATAATCCCAACGGAAATAGTTTACATATTATTTCTGGTTATGATCTAGCATCTGTACATTGGATTGTTTATCCTGTGATCTTTTACTATTGTTCTGAACGGTTGTTTCTGTGATTTTTCTATATATTTGCAGCATGTGGCGTCAGAACATGGTATGATATTAGTCGATACAAAATACGAGTTTGGAAAGGCCCCTGATGGTTCAGTGCTATTGATTGATGAGGTCTCACTTGCTTTATTAAACACACATTTGCGCATGCACACTTGTAGCTGTAAGTAGTCATGATGACTTATACAAATTGATGATAGAAGTTGTGACCATTTATGCAGGTCCATACTCCTGACTCAAGCAGATACTGGTTAGCACATTCTTATCAGTCCCGGTTTCAGAATGGTCTTGAACCCGAAAATGTCGATAAGGTCCAACGCTTCTCTTTTTGGCTACTTGCTACTTATGACTATGTTCAACTAGAATTGTCACTGTCGTTGTATGTACTAGCTTCTTACAGAGTCAGTGTCCCATGAAAATGCATTGTTTGAGAAGAGTGTATTACTACTTGTCAACTGTTTGAAATACTCTCGTAGTTACTGTCAGTTAACCATGTAGACCCAAATGGGTACCGTCTATAGTGATAGTAATATTGGGGTAAATCCAAAATTTATTGGGATATAAGGCACTATGCAACGGAATTCCCAGAAAGAAATATGTTACAATATTCACTTGTGGAGGTCATTTGTTTACCTTTTACAGCTGGTTGACATTGATGTATGAAATTTTGTTAGGAGTTTTTGAGGCTGTGGTTCAAAGATCACTGCAATCCCTATGAGGACAAGGTAATTCACATCATTTTTAGATACCTATATTCAAATATTCCCTGTTTAAAACATGACTCAAATAATGATTCTTGCTATTGTTTAACCATATAGGTTCTCCCTGATGCTCCAGAGGAGCTTGTTACTGAACTTGCTTGGCGGTGAGAGATTAAGTTATTAAACTAGTGTGCTTGACTTTTAACTAAACACCATTTTTTCAAAAATCAACCAATGAACAGCAAGTTTTGGACATATGAATGCGTTTAAACAGCTGGGGCTTTTTTTATTCAGTCTTTCGTAATAAGGGGTGTTTAAATGTTGATTTTGAAAGTCATGGTCAAATTTTGAAGAATCTGATAGATCCTGGAGTTTAGTATTAAGATCGATTATTATTATTAGTTATTTACTTGCCTTTATTGCATTATCTTAGGGAATAAGTTAAGTTTAGGGATCTTTTATTATATATAGGGTGATCAATGCTGTAATGTTAATTATGTTGAATATGAATTAAAGTATTGATTTGGTTATCAATCTGGGGGGTCGGTTTATCTCATTAATATAAGCCATCGGGGGGTCGGGTTATCCCATTGTTATAGCCTATCTATCCTTTTATCTCTATAATCGATCCGGTTCTTATCAATTGGTATCAGAGCTGTTTCGATTCTAGGGCTTCACACACAAAAAAAAAAAAAAAAAAAAAAAAAAAATTGTTCATCAAGTTACTGTTCACCAGTTACTGTTCCTGTCGGATTTTACTATTCATCGGTTACTGTTCCGGTCGAATTTTACTATTCATCACCTTGAGTTGCTGTTCTTGTTCCATATTACTAGGGGTGTTCACGGGTCGGTTCGGTTCGGTTAGTTAGACGATTTTGACTATCCATCGCGGTTCGGTTAGTTAAATTTACTATCCGTAACCGAACCGTACAACGCGGTTAACCGGACATACGGTTACCCGAAATGAGCGGTTACCCACGGTTCGGGTCACGGTTAACCATTAAATAAGTTTCATAAAGTTATAGTTTATAAATAATAACATGGTTTACAACATAGAATGACGTTTTCGTATAATTCAACGACATTAAATAGATAAAAATCATATAAAAATTATTTTGTTATAAAAAAAGTGCATTAGAATATTCATAAATAACATATTAACTAAAAAATATTTATTCGATATTTATAAACTGCGATCACATTAATTAAATTTACACATACATGTTTAATACATGTACTATAATTAGAACATTTAGTTAAAAAATTTCATGTATAATAAAAGTAGGGTACTAATATAATTAATAAATGTACTATAATTTGAATATTTAGTTAAAAAATTTCAAGTATAATATGTGCGGTTCGGTTCGGTTAACCACGGATATCTAAAAATGAAAACCGTAACCGAACCGTTATACGCGGGTTTTTTCGGTTTCGGTTTTTTAAGGTTTCGGTTTTTTTCGGTTTCGGGTTTTTTCGGTTTCGGATTGAGCGGTTCGGCTCGGTTCGTCGGTTTCTCGGTTTTTTTGAACACCCCTACATATTACCATTCATAAGAAGGAATGGAAACAAAGAGCTTTGAAGAAGGGTTATTTGAGGTCTTGAAACAGTTAGAATCGGTTTGTGAAGATTTCAGACAGGTGCGTCAAGATTTGTCAATCGCGCGTCAAGATTGCTCATTGTGGCTTGAGAAGTTTCAAGGAAGGATAAATGCAGTAAAAGAAGAGATTGAGCATGAAGGAGAAGTCCCTTCAGTCGGGGTCCAATTAAATCAGCAGAGTCCTAATAGGAAGGTGAAGGCAAGATTGTTTTGGAAAAAGTTTGTCGTTTCTGGTGTCCGAACTAGAAAATCTAGAAAGCTAGGTACCTCACTTACCGGGTTCGAAAGATGTGGATCTTATGAACAACTACAGGTGCGCATAAGAAATCTCAAGAAGCTTTACAAGATATTGCAGGACTGCTACATGCACTTGAAGGATGCAAAAGGCTTACAACGAAGAACATGGGATCCCGGAATCACGTGAGGCAAGATTTTGGAGCAACACCTTGAGGACAAGGTGTTTTTGGGGGCGGGAGTATTGATAGATCCTGGAGTTTAGTATTAAGATCGATTATTATTATTAGTTATTTACTTGCCTTTATTGCATTATCTTAGGGAATAAGTTAAGTTTAGGGATCTTTTATTATATATAGGGTGATCAATGCTGTAATGTTAATTATGTTGAATATGAATTAAAGTATTGATTTGGTTATCAATCTGGGGGGTCGGTTTATCTCATTAATATAAGCCATCGGGGGGTCGGGTTATCCCATTGTTATAGCCTATCTATCCTTTTATCTCTATAATCGATCCGGTTCTTATCAATTGATAGATCCTGGAGTTTAGTATTAAGATCGATTATTATTATTAGTTATTTACTTGCCTTTATTGCATTATCTTAGGGAATAAGTTAAGTTTAGGGATCTTTTATTATATATAGGGTGATCAATGCTGTAATGTTAATTATGTTGAATATGAATTAAAGTATTGATTTGGTTATCAATCTGGGGGGTCGGTTTATCTCATTAATATAAGCCATCGGGGGGTCGGGTTATCCCATTGTTATAGCCTATCTATCCTTTTATCTCTATAATCGATCCGGTTCTTATCAATTGGTATCAGAACTGTTTCGATTCTAGGGCTTCACACAAAAAAAAAAAATAAAAATAAAAAAATAAAAAAATTGTTCATCAAGTTACTGTTCACCAGTTACTGTTCCTGTCGGATTTTACTATTCATCGGTTACTGTTCCGGTCGAATTTTACTATTCATCACCTTGAGTTGCTGTTCTTGTTCCATATTACCATTCATAAGAAGGAATGGAAACAAAGAGCTTTGAAGAAGGGTTATTTGAGGTCTTGAAACGGTTAGAATCGGTTTGTGAAGATTTCAGACAGGTGCGTCAAGATTTGTCAATCGCGCGTCAAGATTGCTCATTGTGGCTTGAGAAGTTTCAAGGAAGGATAAATGCAGTAAAAGAAGAGATTGAGCATGAAGGAGAAGTCCCTTCAGTCGGGGTCCAATTAAATCAGCAGAGTCCTAATAGGAAGGTGAAGGCAAGATTGTTTTGGAAAAAGTTTGTCGTTTCTGGTGTCCGAACTAGAAAATCTAGAAAGCTAGGTACCTCACTTACCGGGTTCGAAAGATGTGGATCTTATGAACAACTACAGGTGCGCATAAGAAATCTCAAGAAGCTTTACAAGATATTGCAGGACTGCTACATGCACTTGAAGGATGCAAAAGGCTTACAACGAAGAACATGGGATCTCGGAATCACGTGAGGCAAGATTTTGGAGCAACACCTTGAGGACAAGGTGTTTTTGGGGGCGGGAGTATTGATAGATCCTGGAGTTTAGTATTAAGATCGATTATTATTATTAGTTATTTACTTGCCTTTATTGCATTATCTTAGGGAATAAGTTAAGTTTAGGGATCTTTTATTATATATAGGGTGATCAATGCTGTAATGTTAATTATGTTGAATATGAATTAAAGTATTGATTTGGTTATCAATCTGGGGGGTCGGTTTATCTCATTAATATAAGCCATCGGGGGGTCGGGTTATCCCATTGTTATAGCCTATCTATCCTTTTATCTCTATAATCGATCCGGTTCTTATCAGAATCAGAATCTGATAATGAGAAGTTAAAGCTAGGGGATGGAAATGTGATTTTTTATGTATCTTGATAACTAGTTTATACTTTGACCCCTTGATGTTTAGAAATCGTAACCGACTCTTTAAACTGATTATTACTTCTTTAATCACCAGTGGATATCCAAACACTTGCTTATATTATGTAGGCCTTCACTTATTTATTGAGCATTTTTTCAAAAATGTGGATTGTTTTTAACTAAGAAAAAGCATGATGCTGTAAAAAGTACTGGTAACACATTGCATCACGTGGTAAATTGTTTTCATTCTCTAATATCACTCTCTGAAACTGAATGACAGGTACATTTTCTTGTTTGAGACAATAACAAAATCCAGATTTCAGATACCCGATACAACGGTAAATTTCATGGATCCTGTTGTAGCTTAACTGATTAAATAATAGTAGTCCCTTAAGTTGTTATTTTGCATTTGCAGGAACCTATACATGATCGAATAACTCGCAGTGTCTCAAAGGCATTGTCATCTCTACAGAACTAATTTTAACGTGTGGCCTTCTTAGTTAATAAACAATGATCAAGTTTCTTGAAGCTTGCACAATTTGCTATGCGTTGTAAACGAGCTTCTAATTTAAAATCAGGCCACTGTGTGGATGACGGGTTTCATTTTTAAGAGTATGTTTTGATGACATATACTTCTCTTTACCTAATTGCATTGGTAGATTTAAGTTGATCTACATAAAGAATTCGTATGGTTTTAACGTGAAATTATGATGACAAAGTAAAGAAATAGCTAGAATTGTAAGAGGGATATGATCAATGGTGCTTAAGGCACATGTATGCTTTTCTTGCCAAGATGTTGGAAGTTCAGAATTGCAATAGGGTTTACCAACTTGTGTATATAGCAACCTGCTTTCAAATATTGCATGACGTGTGACTGTATACATCTTACCATGCCCATACCTCTCCAGTCTCCAGTGGGGTTGGGTTGTACCGTTGTAGCTTCCAAATATTTCTACGTACGTCCTAAAAGCATACTCTATGGCTGTATTCTCAATTTTTGTAAGCGTCAACAGGCCGAGGGAGTGGCATGGTGAAAACTTATCGCCAGCGCCACATCAGCCGTCTCTATCTTTCAACTTGGGTTTTGCTAACCAATGCCCACTAGGCAGAGGTTAGTGGACATTAAATGAACACAAACATTCAAAATTTAAATAAAAATGTATTAAGTACACATTAATTCTAGTGAGAATGATGTTTATATATAACAATTTATGAGTTTATTTAATTCGTATTTAATGTATTTTAATGTAAATTTGGAATGATTGTGTTCATTTAGTGTCCACTAACCTCTGCCCAGTGAGCATTGGTTAGCAAAACCTTTTCAACTTTAATGGTCACTTTACATTTACCTTTCATTAAAAAAACTCACTTTATATAAAATCTACTTCAATAAATACTCATTCACACTCGCAACTAAAATAAAATATAATAGAAACCTCACATTTATTACCACCACTCAAGCTCACCTTTGTATGTCTAAGTCGCGTGTGACTGCGTGAGTTACATAAGAGGGGTGGGACTCTATCAAACTCACAAGTAAGTATACTCTCATATCGTCCGGCCTAAGCTTCACTTGGATCTACTGATTCATGTTGACGTTTTCTTAACTTTTTGTAATTAATTTCTCTCACAACCCAATTCGTCATTAGTTGCTAACCATTGGTGAAATTCGACCGTCACTACCAACTTGAGCATAAAATTTAAAAGAAAAATGCTAAAATTACACAAATTTTACAAAACAAAATCCACACAATGAAGTGTCATTATTATTATTGGTTTAAAATATGAGATGATTTGAAAAGTATGAAAGAGATAACCACATATTAACATGACATCTCATTGTGTGGATTTTGTTTTGTAAACTTTGTGTGATTCTAGCATTCAAATAAACGGCTTACCAAAATGTATCAGTGTACACAAATTTGCCCCAACACTTTCATAGTTGACCGTTTGTTTAATTTTTTGATTAAGTTGCGTTTAACTAACAGATGACTTAATGTGAAAGACATTAGTTTTATCACTTATTACTTTAAGTCATTTCTATTAATTAAGTCAAACAAACATTTTTTCACATGACATGATAATTATTTTTTTTCATATTATCATTTAAATTATTTTCAAACACCACCTTAATTTCTTTTTGACATTTTATTCTAATAAAATATTATCTTACGCCCAGACATTACAATATTTTTTTAGAGTATATCAATCTTAAATGAGGTTGTTCCTAAAATACTTGATTAGACTTTATACTTAGGTTGATTCTTCATTAGCTTTTGAATTAACATCGAAATATATTTCTTATTAGTCCTGTCTCAAAGCGTTAAAATGAATACAAGTATTTGAAAAAAAAAATGGTCGATTCAGGGGTGCTTATGTTATGTTAGCTTATTTATTGGGCTTATAGCTTATTTGGGAAAGACTTTTTTACAAGTTTTCAGCTTATGAGCTTATTAACAGTCTGATTTTACGGCTTTTTAAGTTCATAAACTTAAAATGACAAGTCTATAATTATGAAAAGGTTGGCTATTAAGTTTTTAATTTACATTGGCTCGTAAGGCCGGTATATAAATTAACACAAACACCCTTAAACGTTAACATGAAATACCATGAACATTTCCTTATTGCTATCACCAATCAGAATTAAAAACAACTATTTTCAGGGAGAAAAAACATGGAACTACCTAATAAGGCATTTATCATGATCTTTAGCATTTTGATCATTTTCTCCGTCATTATAACTCACATCAGATGAATCAGAAGTAATATCACCCTTTTCCATCCCATGTTTGTTATAGGTGGGTTCTGAATTGTACCCAACTATTGTCTCTTCATCATGCATGCTTGAGTCATGTTGTCGTGATTACAGAATACATATTGCCGACCAAAATCAAGCATAATAAGTTCAAAAAGCATATTCTCTATATTTTAGATGAGTTACGGTTGTAATATGAAAGAGAGAATATTCATGAGGTTAATGCAAAGACTTTTGTAGAAGTTCTTCGCTCACAATTCAAGATATTTTTTGCCCCATGAACAGTAACTTCTTTAGATTCTTTGAATTGCCTACATAAAGCGAATTTATTTATTTTTCAACCTTATTTACATTTTTTAGGATGTATTTATAATTTTTCCTTTCTCATGTGATTAGTGACTCTTCTGCTCTAGATTTTGAGGAAGAAGTAGTTATTGAGCAACTCTCAGTTGAGTTGACTCCTGACCCACCACAAATTAATGAAGGGTGTTATGTGGATTTTCAAAATCAATGCTTTTCGATTCAAGAAGATTTTCAAAATTATAACAATTTTCAAAGTAATGATCAAGAGGATTTTCAAATTCAACCTTCACAACCCGAACCGCGGGTAACCGCCTTGCATTATACAGTTTCGGGTAATAAAATTAACTACACGTCCCGCGATGGATAGTTAAAATCGTCTAAGTAACCGAACTGAGACGTGAACACCCTATATGTTGAGTAAATGGCAACTCCATTGATATCGTCTAAACACATTAGTTCATACAAGATAAACTCGCTTCATATGAGCTCAAGAAGCCGAGTCTAAACACATTAGTATCAAGCCCCTGTAGACCTAAGCTTGCTAAGCTTTACAATGAGTTGGCTTGTCTTGGCTAAACGACCAAACACAAGTACATGTTCCCATACAGAAAAGATTCTAGTTTTTGTACCCCTAATAAGAGAATCTTTCATATATCTGCATAACCAGTATTCATCATCAAATATTTGCATAAGTTCATGAACGATTTGACCTTGAATTCTACTTCCTCCTTTCTGGAAATAAATTAAAAATATTCTTTCTACTTGTTTTGATCCGAAGTGATCACCTTTTATATTGCTAATCAGAATGAAACTCCAATGCAGGTTTCATCTTTCGCCCTCTGCAAGCAAATCTTTGTGACAATTTTAGTACAGAATGAAAGAGAACACTGCAGATAACATTAGATAATAACAAACATTTGTTCATGTTCCAGTTAAGATGGTCCAGAAAATGGGTTTAATAGTTTGAATACTTCAGACGCTAAACTAATGGATGTGCATTGTGTAGATGCATAACTGATATTCGCTTGTTAAGGGCAAACCACTAACTCTACAAAAGCCGCTATCAAGATATATTAGTATATATACATTTGAGGAACAATCTTAGTTTCTAAAAAAATGAACTCAATTTCTCAACCAGCTCTCTGTATTGACTTTATCATGCTTTACGTGTTGCCTTGCAAAGAGACAACGTACTGTAAGTGGCACCAATTTGTAAATTAAAAAAAAAAAAAAAAAATCTCGATTACATAAGCCATAACAAAATTTCGAAAACTACCTAGTATTAGTGTTTTTTGGTAGAGGTGGCTGGGTCAAACGGGTTGGGCCGATTCGCAATCAAAAAAATACTGTAACTAATATGCTAATCAAATTACAATAACTATGTTACTACAAAAATACCCCAAGCATTTTGATTATATGAATTTAGGAGGTTCTCAAACATTTCAGTACCATTGGGACGTTTGAAAATTTCCTCATCTACTTGTATTTGGGAGTAAATGTGTCGAAAATTTCCACATTTACTTCTTGAATGGAAAAAACAGTCAGTTGTCTCATAATAGGTGGAAATATATACACTCTTATAACTCAAAAGTAACTTGAACTACATGGCCAATAGTCTTGTTAAACTGCTAGACTTTATAGAATTTAAGTAAATCTTACAGCCCGAAATCAATACCACAGGCATTCTGTTAAAGTGGCAATGATAATTTTAGCGTTAGAAAAAATTATTTACCTATCTTAGGTTTTGATTAACATAATAACTAGTTCTGATTTTTCAAGGTGCAATTATCACTTTCACAATACATACCCAAGAAAATGTATTCCTTCTTTCTTGGAGTAGACGCGACATGTGGGCAGAAGAATATTTAAAAAGTGAGGTTACGTAGCTAAGCAAAGAACTTAACCAGCTAAAGTGACAAACCCTTGTTCAATAATTTGTGGCCAAACATATACTTCATTTGTGAATCTAGAAATGGTCATTCATCTATGAAGTATCCATTTGCGAATTTTGCATACCATATAAAGGATGGATTCAGTAATCTCAGATTAACCAATAGTATTTGAAAAAAAAATGAGCAAAGGCATAGCTAATACCTGAATCAAATTCTTTGCCTTCTGAATTACTACTTGTTTTCATTTAACCTATACACATCTATGACAATGCACTGATTTGTGAAGCTTGAACAAGTGTCTTAGTATCATCATCCATATCTATCTTATCATCCTCCATCAGTTTAACAACATCACTAAATGGTTCTCGTTTAGCCACATGTAGCTTGATTATAGTTCGGTATACAGACAAACTGGCAAGATTAAGATCTCTAAGCATCTGTAAAAATTCATTCGCCTCTTCTAAATTCCCATTTTTCTCAAAATACTCCAACATAGACTCGACGATCACAGGATCCGGCCTCCACTTACACTTTTTCAACATCTTAAACCCATTCCTCATTGCAAAAACCGCTTTTTCCATATCTTCATTCTTAACATATCCCTCCATAAGTATCTCCCACGTCTTATAATTCGGGCACCCGCCTTTTTCCAATGTGCGATAATGTAATCCCTCGGCCTTTTCCATCAATCCATTCCTAACATAGCCACCAAGAAGAACATTACTCACTCTAATGTCATATTTCCTACACTGAGACTCCCATTCAACAAAAATCTTCTCGGCCTCTCTAAAATCCTTAAATGCCACTAAACATCGCAAAATACACATATAATTTGCACATGTTAGCTTCCTGTCAACCCTTTTACAAGCTTCCCAAACACGAAGAACCCCTTCTTTGTCTTTCAAAGAAGCGTAATTCGTTATGAGAAAAAAGTAACCCAAATGGTTATAAGATGATAGCATATTCTCCGCAGTTCTAAGTGCCAATGTTGCCTTTTCAACAAGTCCCGACTTCATGTAAATATTAGCCAATGTACAAAGAGAACTCCATCCAACTTTAACTTTCGTATCATTTTTCATCTCTTCATAAACCATATCCACATGTTTGACCCCATAAACCTCATTACACGCGGTCATCCAAAGATTATAGGAAAGCACATTTCTTGGTATTTTATTTCGCTTCATCTGGGATATAACAGAGAATACTAAATCAAACTGTGAAGTTGCAATATAAAGCTTCATCATTGCGTTAAAGGGATGTGGGGTCACATGGGCACCATAACCATACATTTTCTTCATAAGCAGCTCAGCTTTTTCTACGGATTTTTCTTTAACATATGCGTTAAGAAGATGGATATATGATGCGTTTCGTGAAGCAATGTGCGGTAGTTTTGCGAAATAATCTTCTGCTTCTTCTAAAGTAGCGACTTTGACTGTTAATTCTAACCTCATAGCACGATCAACTTCTGAAAGTTGGAACCTTTCTTCACCCTCCATCCATTTCAATACCTAACAAAAATTGTACCTCATAAATTTACTATTTCATTAGCCTGAAAAAATCTTTGACATGAAGGGATTCTTTGGATGTGCTTCAATTTCACTTCTAGATAAATAGGCAATTGTACGTTTATCTCTATCCATAACTAATCAGAATATCATAATCAGTTCATGCAAACATTCAAAAAGGTATTAATTACAACAAGTTGGACCTTAAGCGAAATAAAAGAACACAAAAAGAGCTTGTTCATGTAAGTTCACTTAAGTTTACCTAACGAAAGAACAAACAATAATGCTTAAACGAATGGAGTTACTCGTTCGTGTTCACTTGTCAATTAAATTAGCTTGTTCGTGTTCGTTTATACTTTATACTCATTCATAGACTCTTAACGGGCATATAGGAACGACCAATGAGCAAGCTTATCATGATCACAATATGTCACTATATAAACATTAACGAACATTAACGAACAGAGAACCATAAACAAGCCACATTACTGAAAAGACAAACCTCAAAAGCATGTTTATACCGGTCACGCCTGACAAGCTGCCTGACGACATCTCGAACCTCATAAACCGAAACTTTCCCACCTTCCTGACTCCAATTTCTCAGCACAGACATGACACTTCTTTTAGGATCAACTAAAAACAGGAGCTTGCTTCTAAAATCAATTTGAGTATCTTGAAATGTAGATAAAGTGTTCGACGAAATGCCTCTGAGGAAATTTGACCTGTTGGTTGGTGGAGTGTGAAAACTGCAGGAAACTGTTAATGGGTTTTTATGGGTTTGTTAAAATGATGAGATTGGGATGAAGAGAATGGTGAATTTACCTTAGTTGTTGTTGAAGGTGCTTCAGTAGTGAACGAATCGCCATGGTTGTTTGCTGTCAAGCAATCCGGGTCGGCTCAAATGTGATAGTTTGGTTTAATTAAACTTCAGTTTTTTTTTTTAACTAAAATTGAAGTTCAGGAAGCAATCATGAATTTTTAATTGATTTTTAGTTGACCGGTTTAGTAAGCGGTTCATCACATCTTTGGTTTAATCGATTGAACCGTTTAGCCGGTTGTCGCGTATATTGGAAAATGTATAGTTTAGATATGATACAACTTTTTAAAGGCGAGGCAGTGCACCAATAAGCTAGGGGTAATGATATCTACACGGCTAATTTTACTTGACCCACGGAATCATTCTGCATTTTTACATTTATACCACGTAGTCATTTTGTTCATTTCTTTTATTTTATTTTTATGTCTGACTTTTCATATTTATTTTTGCATGTTGTTCTCTTCCTACTAATTTCAAGTTCTACCTCATATTCTTCCTTTGGCGTCACTTATAAAGATTGAACTATAAATTAATTTGAGCAAAATAATCTACGTAACAATTAGTTTACACTTTTAAAACAGAGCATGCGTTCATGATCCTATATATACTTTTTTTTTCTGATATTTTAGATTCAAGTCTCCTGGTGGTACTAAGTACTAACCATCAAGTATCAACACATGTATTAAATCATGCACGCTAGAAAAGTTGACCAAGAGTTAGTTGATTCGGAGACGGCTTATGGATCAAATAGCAGCGACGATACCTCGAGGTTTAATACTTGATGCTTGTGTGAGCAAATTAAATGCGCATGGTCTCGTCGATCTCCCCGGTATCAAGTCATACTAGTTCAAGTTTTTTGGCAGACATGTTCATGATGATGCATTGTGCATATGTTTTAACTAAATCGCTTATACGATTGTACTATGTAATTTGAATCCCACAGATATGGGTGGCTTTTATGAACAAAAAGAGCAAATTAAAAAGAGATTCAAACTTAAAAGAAGATTCATTATTCTTTATGGTTCAAAACAGGTGTTGTTGATGTAAAACCTCTGTTTTTACCTTTTGACTTTGTCCTATAGTGTGCATAATATACTTGAACTCAATGTAATCTTACTTCATTATTTTATGAAGCACCAGTCTTGTAGCAAATCACACTGTTCATTCAAGTATATCATTATTATATGGATGAGACTGTGGACCTTTTTAATTTTACTTGAGCGTCTTGAAACTCATATACAAACTTACTTTGGACACAAAATTTACTACAATACTAAACATTACCTAACCACTTACATTTTTATCTATACTACACTTAACATGTACTAGATATTTTGAAAACTCACATTTCCCCACATGTGATATATCACCCGCGGCTAGGAAGCCTCCAACAAAACCAAACATCACACTTTACCATACTAGGATCTTGTACTAGGATTGGGCAATTAATGAAGGTACTTGGTTGTCTCCTAGATACCCCTCTCTAGCCGAATACATGCATCATCTCACTTGTACAACACCCCCACATTATGGCAAGAACCTAGTCACCTTGACCCTTGCCAAAACCGGCGACCTATTGCCCAAACCATGAGCCAATGTACATTTTGTGCAATTAAGAGGGTGTACTAGAAATCTAGGGCAAGATATACATAGTACCTAACTAGACAAGGCAAAAGCCTTCCCTTCTCTCTCTCTTAGACGTTTAACCCCAACTCACCACACTCATCTCCCTAACTACTTCATATCTACCTTAAAATACTTCCATTTGAGTACAAACCTTCGGCTAAAACAAAGTAACATGAGCAAAACATCCTAGAGCATTTACTCACATCTCATGTACTTCCAATCATTCTCAAACAATCCTACATTTACTCCCTAGCATTAAATTTAGCCGAATCTAGCATTGAAGAGGGATGATGGTCATGGCATACATATAATTCGACTAGGGAAGCTTCACTTGTTCACTCCTAAGAAACCTCAAGCTATAGTGTTACTACTACTTCATCCTACCTTGATCTAAACAAGTAAGTAAACTCTTCCATATCTTATGTTTCTCATGCATGGCATTCACCTAGAACTTAGGATGAGCAAGGCTAGAATGCATGCACACGTGAACCATGCTAAAATCTCTTAGCAAAACCCACGGCTTGAATGTCATGGTTACAAGGAATAGTGTCTTCAAGTTTTGACTTATAATCAACATATGTAAACAAGAAACTAACCTAGGTTTGCTTCATAGAAAACTACAAGTGTTAGACCTAATGGTTAGCTAGGTTAAGCCCTAGATGTCTCGGCCTAAATAGTCTAGCCAAAGGAAAACACATTGACCTATCACCTTGGAATAACTTGTGTTAATATGGAAAGATTGATTATGTAAAACACTAGAAAAGCTCAAGCCATAAGCTCCTAACATTCGTCTTATTTTAAAAACCAAGTATGTATCATGGCTTATTAGATCTTGAGATAATAACTAGTATGATATAATGGAAAATCCCCTTTTGATAAGTTAAATCAATACCTAAGCTACACAAATAAGCTATAAGCCAAACCATACTTGTGAATAATCAGATAAGCCATAAGCTTATTTGGGCCGAAACGTATTAGGCCCAAGTTGTGAGTATTGGTTATACAAATTTCACTAAGTGTATGGCTAAATATATAAGCCCATTGTTAAGCCCATGAGCCCAAGTAAATGAATTGGCTAAATAAATAATTGTAGTAAAATTTACTAAGTATAAATTAGCCCACTAGGAGCCCGTTTGGCCCAAGAAACATAACCGGGCCCTTAATGGGCCATCCGAGCCCATTAATCACTAAATATACACATTGGAGACTTTTTGTGCCAATTGTGTAATATAATGAAAGTACTAAGCTGAAAATGAAAAGGTATAGAAATTATGAATACTTTTCGAAACTTAAAACTAGTACAAGGACTAAACTTGTCGAATTGGAAGTATAAGGTCACGGTTATATATAGTCGAGCCTTATTTTAAACCCCAAGGACTAAACGTGCCTTTTTGTAAACTATCTGCAAGCCCTAAAACCTTTTCGTGCCTTTTTGGGCCTTATTCGAAACTTGGGGGACTTATGTTGACTTTTTGGAAACTTATATTAAACTAGTTACTCTTTGGGCCCCTTTTGTATTTAACCGAAACCATAGGGACCCCTTTTGCCAAACTAACAAAGATTTATAAACCTTAAACAAACCCTAGGGGGCTGTTTTGCTATAAGCCGAAACATATATAACCCCTAGGGGGCTGTTTTGTAACTTGGGAATACCTTTAAACCTTAACCGAAACTACAAGGACTAGAATTGTCAAACTGTGAAACTTATATAAGCCCTAGGGGCGTTTGTGTAAATACCGGGGGTATTTATACTAAATTGGGGGACTAGTTTTGCCATTTCCCTAAACTTGAATAAACCTAATTATTAACCGAATACTTTAAGGGCCATAAGTGACAACTTGTGAAACCTTTATAAAACCCTAGTTACATATATAACATAAATACTAAAAAGGTAAAACAAATTAAATATAAAGGTCCGACACTTGTATATTTTTCCAACCTATAATGTGATGATTATACAAATATCGGAAACATTGAATTTAATTAGATGGTATACTTTTAATGAGGTACAAATTTAATATGATTGACTTACAAAAATAAATGTATTAATTATATTTATTTTTTTTCCTTCACATTAAATATTTATAAAACTCCTTTTTATAAATATTTAAATCACGTTATAAATAGTACAAGTACGAGGATATTAATTAAACTAAGATTGATTAAATTAACTATAGTATTTATGTTATAAAATAAATACAGCTATAACTTGTACAAACTATGAACCAACTACGGATATCATGATAAAATGCTTAAAAACCTGTAGAAGCATATACTGATGTTTCAGTAACCTTTGTACAACCTTTTATACTTTTACTGAGACTGTGTAATTATCTAGGTTGTTGACTGTGTGTTGGGCATTACTCCAGATTCTTGTGACTATTACTGTACTATTAAGGTGAGTTCATGGCCCCACTTCTCATATATTGACAAACTTTTAAATCCTTTTTGGGGGAGAAAACATGCAACTGATTTATGGATATAAACTAAATTGTATCAACTTTGATTATATGTGCCTATTGTAGAATTCCTCATGACCCGTGAACTGAAACTGTTAAAACCGTTGGATTACCTGAATGTTATAAGTAGATCTATTTGGGATTGACCATCCCCACCTGGGTGAGTCATGCTCACTGTGCCTTGGCCGGGACAACAGGTGTTTACCATGTCAGCACTTATTATTGATGGGTGCCTTTTTAAGGCGAAGCGCTCTCATTTGTTGAGGGCTCAACTATGTCAAGTGTCAGTTTCGGGCAATAGGCAGTATAATTACCTTTAAACATTAATGCTTTGTGCCTTACTGTTTCAGTGACTATTTATATCCAAACTATATAACTAAATCTATGAATTAACCAACATTTTTGTTGACCCTCAAAAGTATGTTTTTCTCAGGTGTTTGAAGCAGGTAGTTGCTATATGCATGGACTGTAGCATTTGAGTAGACACCATCTTAGCAAGCATCTGGGGATTTTCATATGGGACTCATGAACAATATTTAATTTATGTCAGAACTATTTTAAATAATGATTTGCACTCTTGGTCATGTAATAAATGTTTGATAATCTTTTATCTGATGCTCTATGTACTATTTGCTATTGATCCACCCACGTGACACCCAAATATTATATCCGCTGCATTTGACCGATTTGGGGGTGTCACAATTGAAAGGATCAAAATTCGGCTGACGATCTGAGAAGAGCTAGATGTACACTTCGGTGGATATTATCATCAGATAGCATTGGTCGTACAAAGTTTTTGATTTTCAAATTTCAATGGAAAAAAATACTGTACTAGATTGACGCACAAAGTCAAAATTGGTAAAGTCGTATGAGGGTATAAACGTAAAAGGGCAATATCATTCCGTGTGCAGATCAAAAAGCCCCGTGTACATATCAACGTCCATAAGCTAGCTGTCCCAACTAAGACAAGAGCTAGCCTCTTATCTGGAAGGTTGATTTATATACTTTGAAAATATTGTCTATTAAATATCTGTATAATATAAATATTTTAATTTAACTTTTTGTTTAAATTGACTTATTTAGTAACCGGTTCATTAGATTTTTGGTTTAATCGGTTGAATTATCATGTCTAACTGTCGAGTATATTTGAAAATGTAATGTTTTTGTAATTTATCTTACATACAATTACTATTCTATTGCCGCCGGTCCTTTATTTATGTAAATTAATTCTAACCGTTCAAAGTATACTAAATTAAATCCTGGCCATTGAAATTGAAACATTATCTATTTTAACAAACTTGAGCCGAATGTGGAAAGTTCTACTTATCATGTGAGGATAATACTTCTGGTACCAAACTAGCGTTAAATGTGGGAGAGTTATACTCGAGTAAAATAGTATGTATACCAACATAATTGAGTAAAAAGTGCCCTGTAAATTAGGAACGATTATGGGCGTATTGAATTATATAAACCTATAGAAATATACGATCTCTCACAATCCCTTTCTCCTACTAGTCCACCTCCACTAACCGTTCCTCTCTTCCTTCTGTAGCCTACCAAGTGCTCCGGCCAAGTACTCTGGCTCTAACTGATATTCTTAGTCAATTGCGTTTTTTTCTTTCATATCCTTGTGTTTGTTTATGTGTTCTTACACATAAATTCTTTTTGATAAATATCTCATCTAATCTTGCGTTTTCTTATATATGGTTGTTGTGTTTTACCGTCAGGATATAGGAGTCAGGATATGGGATAAAAAGAATACTTCCAGATGTTGTATTGCTTAAGGTAAGCTTTTCTCAAATATCTCGAGATTTTTCGTATAGATTTCAAAGTGTGAATGGGTGAGATGAAATGTTGTGTTTCATTGAACATAGGTCTATGGGTATTTCTTTTGTTTGTGTTTCTTTTTTTGAATTTACATTTGCTGTTGGTTGGTGATTTATGTTAAGAGGCGTTTGATTTGTAGTTTATGTTATGCTAATGGAGCATGAAGACATTGAGGATGGATAAAGGTTGATTATTTATATGAAGAGTGTTTGATTTGTGATTTTTGTTATGGTAATGGAGCTTGAAGATATTTTGTATGAATGAAGATTTTGATTCAGAAATGAAGATTTTAAGATTGGTGTTACAAAATTGTAGAAGTACTTATATGTAAAAAAGAAAGAAAAAATCTTGTCTTTCAAAGCATTTTTTGGATCATATAAACAATTCTTATAATGAAAATCTGAAGGTAAACAAAATGAAAATAAAAAAAGTAGGCAAGTAGCGATTATAAAGGATTGTGTTGCAAAGATGAATTTAGGTGATGATGGGATAAGGTGAGTAGTCTAGAGAAAATATGATATGTGGTGATAGGTTAGGATGAGTATTTAAATATGAGGTCTATAAAAATATAATGGTTTAATAGGTATATAGCAGTGTAATTGTTGATACAAAAGTTGGATGATCCTTGCTAGATCCGAATTAGACTTAATTCGGGTTGGCTGGGCTCCGACTCTTGTACCAAGTGAATAGTCTTGCTGAGATCCTGCGCACTAAAGCAACACGCGTTAAGCTTACCGTGGGAATGTATCCCACGATTAGACTCCGGCGTGAGAGTAAGTAATCGGTTAGGGTTAAGAATCGGATGTGAGGTTTTAAGTATGTAGAATGTAATACCTTTGTGGAACCCTTGGGGATTCATTATATAGGCAGTGAAACCCTAATAGGCTCACTGTTTACTTCGGCCCCAATTATAGGATAACCACCATAATTAACTTGATTGCTATCTTCTAATTATGGTTAGTGTATATCTTATACCTTTAGGGTGAATCCCAACCCTAATAAGATTGTGATTCTGTCTAACCCTGTCCCGGCTGTACCGGGCCGTGGGCCGCACACACTTTATGCGGCCACTGTTCATTCAAGCCCATAAGCTTAACTGATTAACCCAACCCATTCGTGATGGGTCAGATACGGGGAGTACCCATGGGCAGGGTCCATGACCCGGCTGGGGACTATACGTCATCATGTCCCCCTAGTCTAGTTGTTACAGCCGTAGGTGGAATATCTAGACTAACAAGATGCCCCCCGGACGTACCAAGGAAAGAACATCTTGAAATGTTGAAATGGATGAAAACCATATTCCGGCTGCACGTGACAACTTTGTTAGGAAGGTTATTCCTATAGAAAACCAGCCGCACGTGACGACCGAGACAAATTAAATGAAACATTGAATATGGTCTTACGTATGACCGCATATCCCGACACAATTGACTGTTCATCTACCATGTTTACTGACAAAGTGCAAACAGTCAGTACCTCGAGCGACGCAATCTCCTGAGTCAGAAGTGACCCGCGGGCCCCACCTGACTGTCCACTTGCCACTCACTTCCCAACCACACGATTTAGGTTAGTGGAAGACACGTGTCATGAATCTAACGAACCATGACCAACGAGGCAACCCTATAAATAGGTTGCTCATAAGGCTGTGTGTGACACACAATCTTTTTCCAATTTCTGCCATTAACGCTTTCTTCCTTACCACCACCTTCTTTTGCACGGATCCTCTCTTACACGGGTTAGAATACCACGCTTTCATCTTGCTTTAATTAATTATGGCTCATAGAAATAACCCTTCCATCGGATCCGTGATAAATATAATGACGGAAGATAAATTAGGGCACTTTTGCTCTGATTTCTTCATTCCTGGCAACCTTCATCCCTCTCTCCCTGGTGCCAGGGACCTCATAACTGAGGCACCCCAGGGAAAGATTGGCTTATACACTCGTCTCTTTGATGCGGATAATTACCGCATTCCTTTTACCAGATTCCTCGTAGATCTACTAGGTTACTATGATGTGCATATCACCCAGTTACACTGTATAGGCGCATGTAAGATTAGCCAGTTCAAAATCCTATGCCGTGCACGAAGCATTCCCCTAACCGTATAGTTATTTAGACTGTTCTGTACCCCCAACTTAGTGAATGGATGGCTTTTCTTTAAGAAACGATCCCCAACCAGCCCCACAGCCCATAATTAAGGTATGGACTCGTTGAAAAACTGGTACGACCACTACTTTTTTATTGATGCAGTAGTTTGGCCGACTGAGATTGTATTGAAACATAGATTATCCCCTGAAATTCCTCCCCGGGCCGGTACATACAACGCCCAGCACGCCCAAGAAATAGATAGGAATAGGAAAGGGTTTCATAGGAATCTACCCGAGTCATTCCTTTGCATGCTAGGGATTAGCCGCAACTACTTTGGCCCATCAAATAGATACCCTGTATTTTAGAGAAGGCATGGTGAAGGTAGGTATAGTATCCGCACCCTTAAACATATATAAATCCGTTGTCCGTAACTAACATATTCCTTTGCTTTACAGAAATGAACTTCTTTGGAGTCCTACGCCAGGGAGATCCTAAAACCATACCAGAAGGAGCCCCCCCTAGACGAGAAAACGAGCTACCCCTTCTTGAGCATACCCGCAATGTGACAATCGCCCTAGCGGCCATACCGGACCCCCAATCTGAAGAGGAGGACGCAACAATTATGAAGTCCCCCGAAGAATTTGACAACGAAGATGGGGACAATTTGATGCTGGAGAATGAAGCTGGGCCCTCCTCCCCGCCTAAGACTGCCACCCCTGCCCATGAGGAGGAGCAGGGTGATAACATAGACAGAACTACCTCCAGCCTCCGCCAAATGCTGGGCGATGATGAGGAGGAGGTACAACGAGTAGAAGAGGAGGAGGAGGAAGGGCCCCAACCCGTCCCCAAGCGCACCTGTAGAAAGAATAAGCGGGTAAGGAGAGCCACTTAGGCCGTGATAAGGGAACACAACGCCTCCGCAAAGAGACTGCGCGAGGATCACCCCCTCTACCAATCTGGGGAGAGCACAAACCAAGCCTCAGGGACGGCGCAGGGTGCTCCTATAGCTCAGGACGTGCCGCTACCAGTTGTGGAGCCGGTCACTCAGGTGCCTCCCACTACGTCAGAGCTGGAGAAAACCACCATGTAAGTCCTTCGCACATGCTTGTCATTACTTCTCTCTTCCAAGTAAAAGGCACGTCCTTCCGTAATAATTTAATGTGTGTCAATTTTTGTGGCAGGGATGAACAAGCTGGTGCCGCACCCGTCCAAGGGACGAGGAAAGAGAATGAACCTGTCCTGCATGCTGTAGCGACCAAATCTAGCCCAGCCTTTGAGGAAGGTACTCCCACAGCTTCACAAGAGATACCAGTGTCCGGCTCCCCCACACACTACAACCCCGAGTGGAAGATAACTACCACTTCTAGAATGAGGGACGCAGAAGAATGCCGGGACTACCTGAACAACTGAATTCCACCCGGCCTAGTAAAGGACATAAATTCACTAAGTCATTCAGACTTAGTAGATGAATATAATGGTGCCTTGGTGCATCAGATGGCTATGGGTACTTCCATGCGGGTAAGATTTGCGGCCGCCCTAGAGCATGGTGATTCTCTAAATAGGAAGAATGGCCGAAGGGAGAAAATGATTGAAGACCATGAATCCCAGATTGCCGCCCTTCAGTCCCAACTCGCTACTGCTGAGGCCACCATTAAAGAACAAGTCGTGCATGCCAATGCTCATGACCAACATGTAGCCGAGCTTGAAGCCCAACTTGAGACTGCAACAACTAAGGTATGTATCCGTATAGTATCACACCCACGTCCACATTATTCTCTATTCTGACCTTAAGGTATCACATGCAGGTGACCGCGGCAGAAGATTTGGCCAAGACCTCCACTGACCAAGTATCCACCCTCTTGAAGGAGCTTGAAGACGCACATGCATTGATCCAAGGCGAGGAGATGCTGAAAGAGGAGCTTGCCAAAGAAAGGACCGCGGTGGAACAGTTGATAGAGGCTTCCACACAAAAGGATATAGAGCTAAACGCCCTGAGCGCAGACCGTGATGAAGTGTTGTACCCCGGTCGGTGAAGATCGTTGGACGATATTAACTATCGTACTTATGGCAGGTAGTTTCAATTAAGAACCTCCTTGACAAGATTTCGCGGGTAAACCCGTTCTCTTTATTCGACCGTCCAAAGCTGACTGCGAACATAAAGAGTGAATCATTTGGATAATAATATCCGCATGATTTGAAGCCGTCAATTCATGTTCCTGGAAGAAGTGAAATTTAATTAAGAACCGCACCATCGTTGCTTTCCAGTTGTCACGAGCTTGATTCGTATAGAATCTTGCAAGTTACCTACCAAGTGCTGTTTGAGGTTGACACTAGAAGGATTTCCACTCATTACTGTGAACACTAAGGTATCACTATGAGTGTTCTGGAAAGACCACTAAGATATTGCGGGGATGGGTTGTGCCAATTTATTTGGAGTGAATAAATCAATAGATAATGCGTTGACTCCGTGTGATTAAAACAAATATCTTTTAAGAGATATCTGAGTTAGCTGGGATGGGTTGTGCCTTGCATCACTGGGTCCATGATGTTTGTATTAAATATCAAGAATAATTAAACAATGATCTTAATAGCATATGTATTGACCCGGTTTCTGCCTAAGGTTGTAAGGAGGGCTTCTTTCTTTACACCCTTTATCATTACAATTCTTTTTCATTCTTCAACCCCTTCAATGCTTACCAATACGTCATAACTAGCACCTTGTTGTGATTGTTCCAGTGCTAACTTAAGTATGTGGTCAGCATTCAGCTACGTTCACAATCTTTCTCCATCTTTCCTAAGGACTACTATATTTATCTATGGAATGTCCTTGGGAAGATTCCTCCGGTTCTAGAGGAATCATTGGACTTTAACCTATCCTACCATCCTTATGTCACCACAATCTTCACCGTCGTGAATAGAGATGTTTTGGGTAAGTGTATGTCACCATGAAATCCATTTTGAAGTGCAAATCCATTTTGCTCCCCCTTAACATATGCCACGATATCCGAAAACATTTCGCACATGTCGGGATGAGCTATCACGTTAAGTCAAACCATTTGTGATTAATCATTTCCCATATTAAATCACATTTTCTCCCCCATATTAAAAATATTAACCCAATCGATGTTTTTAATATCAATTGATTTAATAGCATTTTAAGAAAATTTGGGAAGAAAAATGCAAAGCCAATTATCTTCATGAATTACACAAGCTCCCCTCAAATTAATGAGGGTGTACTTGAAACGTAAATTAAATACCTTTTAAACACAAGTGTAAGGTATTTATCACGTGCAAATATCATATATGATAATGTATTCACAATATTAGCGATTTATGAGGTTGGACCTGAATGATGGAGAACATCATATGAAAGAAGCACATGGTTCTTTTTCACGAATGTTGGTCGCCTCATCACGTCTGAAGTTATCTCTTGAATCCATGTGATTGATATCGTTGTCTTGACACGAACATGTGAACTTGGCACTTTCGGCGTCAAAGATTCTGAATGCTGGACAATTGCTCCCCCTCAATTGTTGACCCGTGTTCTATTGAAAGTGTTGTAGTCGCCGTTTGAGTAGTCGCATCGTCGAGTATGTAGATATCAATTGTAAATTTCTACGGTTGGTGGAGATGATAACTTCATAAAAACAAGATTTCTCTTGTTTTAACAAATAAATGCACTGACACATACATAAATTCGTGTTTGATTGTGTTATTATGTAAACACAATCCCTTACATGGTTATAAAGTAAACCATGCCCGAGAAAATTAATTCCCGTTGTTGAGTCAAAGCTTTACGGTGAAATGCTTGACTTGAGTATGAAAGACGGGTTACTATCTGAAATAATAGCAAACCATTTTGAGCATGTTTTAAAACATTTGAACTTCTGCTCGAACTTTATTTACAACCCCGTGTCATTATTGAATGACATTTCTAGTATCGTAAATATTATCGATTCCAGAAGACATGCTCTTTTTATCAAAACATTTTTGAACACACAATTTTGAAAGATTTAGATAACCTTTTTGAGAAATTCTCGAAAAATTGTGTTCAACGTTTTTAAAACCAATTACTTGAGCTTAAGATGTTGAATATCTTGCAAAATGAGCTAAAGTCCGAGAAGTTGTAAACTTCCCGTTGTTAAGGAAAAGTTTATCATCGGCGATAAAATTTTCTTTTAACTGAAGAACGAGTCCTAAGTTGACATTTACTTAGAAGTCGTTTTCACGAGCTTGAAAAAAAACTTTGAATGTTTTAACGTAAAGCTCATGACCGAGAAAGATGAATTTCCCGTTATGAGGAAAAGTTCTCTTATTTAAAAGATACACTTTCCTTTCTGAGCTTAAAACTTGGAATGTTTTAATACAAACTCATGACCGAGAAATTTAATTTTCACGTTACGAGGATAAGCTATCTTTAAAGATAAGCTCTCCTAAAATTGAAGTCCGAGTTACAGTCTGATATTTAACTGTAAGTCGTTGTGCATGAGCTTAAAAACTTCGAATGTTTTTATTATTAGCTCATGCCCGAGAAAAATTAATTTCTCGTTGTAAGGATAAGTTTATCATCGGCGATAAACTTTCCTTTTAATTAAAGAACGAGTTCTAAGTTGAAATTTACTTAGAAGTCGTTTTCATGAGCTTGAAAAACTTTGAATGTTTTAACGTAAAGCTCATGACTAAGAAAGATGAATTTCTCGTTAAGAAGAAAAGTTCTCTTATTTAAAAGATACACTTTTCTTTATGAGCTTAAAACTTGGAATATTTTAATACAAGCTCCTGACCGAGAAAAAATTAATTTCTCGTTACAAGGATAAGCGATCTTTAAATATAAGCTTTCCTAAAATTGAAGTCCGAGTTACAGTATGATATTTTAACTGTAAGTCATTGTGCATGAGCTTAAAAACTTCGAATGTTTTCAATATTAGCTCATGCCCAGAAAAATTAATTTCTCGTTGTAAATATAAGTTTATCATCGGTGATAAACTTTCCTTCCCTTGAAGTCCAGAGCATAATCTGAAATATAATTATACGCCATTTACACGAGCTTAAAACTTTTGAATAGTTTTAATGTAAGCTCGCGTCCGAGAAAATTTAATTTCTCGTTAATGAGGATAAGTTTATCATCGGCGATAAACTTTCCTTTATTTGAAGATCGGGTCATCATCTGATATTTAATGATGAGCCTTATACACGAGCTTAAAACCTTTGAATGGTTTTAGGATAAGCTCGTGTCCAAGAAAACTTAATTTCTCGTTAAGAGGGTAAGTTATCGTTGTGTAGATAAACTTCACTGTCTCTGAAGTCCGGGTCATCGTCTGTCATTTAACGAGGAGCCATGTACACGAGCTTAAAACCTTTGAATAGTTTAAATATAAGCTCGTGTCCGAGAAAATTTAATTTCTCGTTTTGAGGGTAAGTTATCGTTGACGAGATAAACTTCCCTTTCTTTGAAGTTCGGGTCACGGACTGTAATATGACTGTGAGCCAATGTGCATGAGCTTAAAAACTTCGAATGTTTTTAATTTTAGCTCATGCCCGAGAAAACTTAATTTCTCTTTGTGAGGATAAGTTTATCATCGGCAATAAACCTTCCTTTCTTTGAAGATCGAGTTACAGTCTGTAATGTGACTATAAGTCCTTTACACGAGCTTAAAACCCTTGAATAGTTTTAAATGTAAGCTCGTGTCCGAGAAAATTTACTTTCTCGTTGTAAGGATAAGTTTATCATCGGCGATAAACTTTCCTTTATTTGAAGATCGAGTTACAGAGTGTAATGTGACTGTAAGTCCTTTAGGTAAGCTTAACCATGAATCCCCTGAGACACTTGTTTATCCGATATCTGCTTCTTCAGCAACCAAACTCTAAGAGTATCCTTAGTTGAACGGTATACAATGATTGGACCGCTTCGTTCTTTTGGAACATCAGCTTTGGTACCTGCATTCTCATTAAGAATTTGCATGCTTTGATATGGGTTAGCGATATCTATCTTAGAAGCAAGTGGGGGTTCACAATTGTCTTTTCTTGTGCCAGAGGCGACCTGAGTGGATGATTCACTTGTCTTAGTTGGCAAACGTTTCCGTTTATAGAAAACCTTAAGTTCAGGCTTAAGTGATGTATCATCCTTTTCAATTCCCTCCCTAATAGTCTTAGTAGAATCGGAGATTATCCTAGTTAAAGGGCACTCGTTTCCTACAAGAGTGAAAGTTCTACCAGTGGGGCGCCACATTTTACCAATGGGTTTGATTTTAGCAACCCACTGGGATTTAAGTCTAGCACGGGAGTTCACCTCATTAAGTAGTTTCTTGATACAAGAATCATGATTTGCCGTAAAGACACATTTTCTACATGTTTTACAAGTAGCATATTTAATGTCCAAGTAAGATCTAGAATTCCTGGACGATTGATTGATGCTCCTAGGATTTGACATGCTACGGTTAGTAGTGTTGGGTAATCTAGAAGGCATCTGTCTAGGTTTGAAATTCCTATCTCTTACTTGTGTCTTTTGCTTAACTTCCCTCAGACCAGATTGATGGTGAACGTCATTTGAACTAGTTCTAGACGTGGTTGATACACTGGCTTTTGACCAGGTAAAAAGATTCGTTTAAGTATGTCTCTTCGAATTGAAAAAGGAGTTTAACGTGCGACTCAGCTGTTCTTTGGTGAAACAAAAGTGTGTCGTTGTAGTATATTAAAAATGTGCAAAAACAATTAAAGTAAATGACTTGAAAGTAAATCTAAAACTAATTAAAAGTAAAAGGCAAGTATTTAAAAGCGAGGCTAAAATTAAAGGGTACTAAAAGTAAATAACGCAAACTTAAATCTAACTAAAGCTTAAACTAAGGCAAGACTAAAATAAATCTAAGGCAAATAAACTTAAAGTGCGACTAAGTAAAAAGGCGGGAAAATTAAAGCTCGAAATTAAGAAAATTAAAGACTAAAATGAAAGAAACTGAAAATTACCCTTATCCGGAATAAACCCTATTCGGAATATTAGGCTTACTTGGAATATGTCACCTATCCGGAATAATACCCTCTATTCGGAACAATGCAGCCTATTCGGAATAATGGCAACTCGGAATAATCCCTATGCGGAATAAACCACCATGCGGAATAACAGTCCTATTCGGAATAATACCTCCTATTCGGAATTTGGACCCTTATGCGGAATCTATAACTCTACCCGGAATATCAAGCCTATGCGGAATCTTTTGCCTATGCGGAATAAAAACCTTACTCGGAATAAATGCCCTATTCGGAATAACACCCCTATCCGGAATGTAACTCCTATTCGGAATATATATCCTATGCGGAATAATGGCTTCTATTCGGAATCTTAGGCCTACTCGGAATAATGGATATTCCGAATAGAGTACTGAGGACAAGACCTTGATACGGAATGATCTTGGCTTGCGTTCCTGGGAAAGATCAGAACCTGCAAACACCGAAACTAACAACCGAAGAACAAGGAACAAAAATATGTACAAATCTAAACAAAACAAAGCTAAATCAACCACAAGATTAAAACAAACTAACAAATAAACATATACTAATGATAAACAATCAATCCAAAATAATCAAACTCACAAAACTAAACAAAATAATCAAAACCACTTTGATCAAAATAAGAAAAGTAAGAACATGAACATGAACATAAACAATAGAAATCAAAGATTAAGAAAGGTAGAATGAGATTAACAAGATAAAGATAAAGATTAACAAGAAATAAAAGAAAAACTTACTTGAAATTAAATGGTAATTAAGGTGCAAGACAAGTATTTAAATTTGACAAGTATTTAAATGACAAGGTAATTAAAAGTGGAAGAACTAATTGTCACTATTAGCCAACAAAGAAAAATAATTAACTAGCCTAATCTATATATAGGGGAGGATTAGGAAGCTTCCTCCCCTCCTTCATTTTCTCTTAATTACAAGATTAAGTCCTTCCTTCTTTAATCTTATTTTAATTGCACCATTAGTCCTTAAGCCTTTATTCTTCATTAATCTTGGACTTTAAATGGTTTTGTCTCGGGATTTCTTTGAACTCGTCTTGCATTTCTTCAATAAATTAGACTTGAGTTCTTCGGCTTTAAGTAAACTTCCGTCTTTTGACTTTTTCTTCGATAAATCTTCAGAATTGGTCTTGGACTTCCGTTCCTTTTGCACTCTTGACTTCTCGACTTCATCTTTCATCTTTTTCTTCAATAAAAGCCCGTGAATGCCGTGTTTTCTCCACTTTTCACCTTTTCGTCCTAAATCACAACAAAAACACAAACCACGCATAATTCTGACATAAAAGACATAAAATACACGTTTTGGCTTGGTAATTATTGTAATTAAGTGGTAGAAAGGATGGGTGTTTACACACCTATCAAATCCCCTACACTTGACCATTGCAATGTCCTCATGCAATGCATTAGTTACAAAGCACGTTTACACTTTTCATCATAATCAATCCACAATGGCCTTTATTAAAGAGATAGAAAATTAAAAACATACAAAGTAAAGAAATCAAAAACATACCTTGCGTTTTGGAAATGTCATGAATAATCATCATCCTCAAGTTTTCACTTTCTCCAAACCAAGCTTAAAAACGAGATCATTGTTATTATAAGTTAGCAAACTAACACGAATTTATGTGGGCCAATTACTCACTTAGACTCCCTTATTCCTAGGTGTATCTCTTATATTTTATTGTTGTCTTGAATGATCACGAGGATGCATTGTTGACTTATTTCGATAGTTATTTAGTCCGAAAATGAAGTGAACGATTTAATCAATAGTTAGCTAAAGGACAAAATCTTTTAAAACTGCTTCTCGGGACCTCATAAAGTTCATATCTTGGCATAACTCGCTTCGCGATTTGAGACCTTTCTCGGACCGATATTTGGCAGCGACTTCATACTTCAAACCTTGAGAGACGTTCATGAAATTATGGTCTTCTCTTCATATAGGAATTTCTTCACTTGAAGTTTTGAGAGATTCATACTTGGACCACGACTTCTTCATTTTTCTCCAATCTTTATTTTGGACTTTGATATACAATGATCCGCCTCCTTTTATGACTTGGATCTATTTATCCTCATACCTTGCTAGGGTCTTTTCGGATGCACTTCTCCATGACTTTTGGGGAGTATTTGCTTTTCGTCGTGTGTCTCGATCATTCATATTGATTTTAGATAAATGATTCTTCACATCACTTTTGGATCTTTAGCAACAAAATATAGCCCTCATGCCTTGTTAGGACCTTTTTGGACTCGCCAATCTTCGCATCCCGCTTCAATAAGTTATGCCTTGGCTATGAACTCTAATCCATACCGAGCAACTTTTAAACGATCTTGGGCTAGAAGCTAAGTAACTTTTCAAATCGTACAACCTTATTTATTGCAGATAAAATTATTAGCAAGCGATGGGAGAATAGGCTTTTAATTAACTCACATAAATTCACGAAAGAATACCGAACTTATAATTGGCTCTATCATCTCTCGTTCTCCACAGTTTAAAATCTCAAGTCATGAGACTCGTGGATGCTTAGCCTATTAAATCAAAGTTTTGGGTTTTCGAGTCGCCTATGGGATCTTGCAAATTCTTAGACTTTTTCAAGTTTAGAAATCGCATTTTAAAGTTCCCTTGATAAACGAATCTCTAGGATCAATTATAAGAACTTGCGAAAAGTTCTTGTTCTTAACCCGAGAGAGTTAAGCCTTTCGCGTTTTATAGCTCCCTATATAAAAGCCTAGCAAAACTTGACTTAAACATGTTAAGGATACTAGCTAGAGTAACTTAGATAAGTAAACTCGGGTTGAGTCAAAAGATTCACAACGTTTGAAAATTAAAACCACTTTATTAAACATTTATTCTAATAAGGAAAGAAAAATAACTATACAAAGGGAAAAACTAATAGGCCAAAATAGATCAAAAATTTTGAAAAATGTCGAAAAATTGGTTTTACGGTTAAAATGAGGACAAATACAAGGAAAAGACCACTTAACTTCGATAGAAGTCCCCCTACACTTAAGATAAACATTGTCCTCAATGTTTAAGCATGTGGGAGTAAACTCCCCTACACTTAGGACATTGTGCACGTTGTTTAAATCTCGCTAAGAAAGAGACAACTAAAGAGATTCCTATTTTAATATTGAGAAAATATAAAATAGTGAATCGAAAAGAGTTTAGGATAGAACCGGGATAATGGAACACGGAATCACAGGTCGTCAAGAATCATCAAGAGTGGATCTTTGAAGCTCGAATCCCTGATTAAGAAGAGAGGAGAGGAAAGCAAACCAGCGGGTCTCCCCTAAACTTATGATAAAGAAAGCTAAAAGATAGATGCATGGGTTGCCTCCCAAGAAGCGCTTGATTTTTGTTAACCGAGTCGTGAGCCTGACTCGACCTTGATCATCAATGGAAGAAGCATGAAATATATCCACCAGGATCAAAGACATAGTTTTCGTCCATCAAATAGCATAGGCTTAAGGCGAACAAGGCAAGCCAAAGAAGAGTAGGCAAGGTTCCCTTAAGCAGCGATGGAGCACGGTGGAAGCAAGGGTGAAGTGGTGCAAGCAGATTTCCATAAGTTCCAAAGATATTTCCTTTTATTTCATCAGGTGGATACTGAGATGGCTTAAAGATTTCAATTCCGGGGTCGAACAGCTTTTCCTTTAGGGGAAAATAGCACTCAGGCTCAGTAGAATGGGAAGAAGATCCGCGAAGAAGCACAACCTCGTCCTCAGAAGGTGGACAAAGAGGTGTTAACTCATACGTGCTGCGGATATTGGTGTCGACCGGTTTCTTCTCCTTTGAAAGAATGTGCTTCAAATCCAAAGTAGGATCAAGACGATAATCTTCAAAATCATAAGGAGGAGTATCACTCTCATGAGGGAAGTAAGTGTTGAGAAATGTAGAGAAGTCTTCGTCAAATGAATAATCATTCAAAGTAGGATCGAGTGATGTTGGAGGATCTTCATCATGTGAAGAATCACTCGAAAGAGTATCAGCCTCATCAAAATCATCATATGTGGGCAGCTCGGGATACTCGGAAGTACAATCATCAAAATCATCCGAATTTGAGCTAGAATCATCATCATAAGCATCAAAGACCGGTGGACAATCATAAATGGGAGAAGGTTCCAAATTGGACCGAGAATCATCCACATCATCATGAAAAAGTGGATTATCAATGGAAGAGTCGAATAGAGAATTGTTGTAGACGGTAAAATCATCGAGCACATTAATCATATTCATTGATTCGCGGCCTCCAAAGGTTGTACTTGTAAGCTTCCCCATTTTGAAAACTTGTGCATCATCCCCGACTCGTAAGATTAACTCACCTTCGACAACATCAACTAAAGCTCGTCCGGTTCTCAAGAATGGTCGACCAAGTATTAAACGAGTACGAGGGTCCATTTCATAATCAACAACGACAAAATCGACCGGGAAAGTGAATGTGCCAACTTTGATGAACACGTCTTCGGCTATACCAACGGGGTAAGCGAGAGTGCGATTTGCAAGTTCAAGAGTCATCTTTGTTGGAGTGAGGTCGGGTAATGATAGTGTTTTCCAAACACTCAATGGCATCAAATTAATACTGGCCCCGAGATCAGCAAGGGCAGTAAATTCTTCAGTTTTGTTGAAAACGCTAGGCAACACAAAACGACCGGGATCTCCAAGCTTTTCCGGAAGTTCTTTAAGAATAACTACAGAGCAGTTTTCATTTAAGCGTGTGTTGGCGAGTTCAATCAACTTCTGCTTCTTGTTAAGCAATTCCTTAAATGCTTTCACAAATTTGGGCATGTGGACAAGTGCCTCAAGAAAGCTAATGTTGAAGTTCATTTGAGAGATCATCTTCACATAGCGTGACACTTCAGCGTCATCCTTGGTTAGCATTTTGGTCTTGCCTAAACGAGAAGGATAAGGGATATTGGGTTTAGGTGGTGAAGGTGAAGGTGTAGTAGGTAAAGGTTGAGATGTTGAAGGGTCCTTCCTAGGTACATCGTCATGACGAGGCGGAGACGGTAATGGTGCACTAATACTAGGTGTAGGAGGAGTAGGGATAAATGGTGGTGGAGGAGGTGTAGATGATGGGGGCGGGATTGGTGGATCGACAATGGTAATTCCACTACGAGTAGTAATAGCACTCACATTTGCTCGTGGATTGGTGACGGTGTTTGAAGGTAGAGAACTCGAAGAAGAAGGTTGAGCGGCAGGCAAGAAACTAGCAAGCATATTCTTCAAATCATTGGTTTTATTGCTGAAGGAGGATTGAATATTATCGCGAAGCTCGGATCTTATCTCATTCCCTTGCTTGGTAATATCTCCTTTCAGATTGATAATTTGGCTCTGCAGATTCTTGATTTGCTCACCTTGGGTTCTCATGATGGCTTCAACATCGGGATTTATGGGTGGGGCTTGTTGGGCGGGTGGGTGATAAGGATTAGAAGCTCTTGGTGGGATTTGGTTGCTTCTATTGTAGTTGTTGGCGGGGTTTTGGTTTTGAGGAGAAAAACCGGGTGAAAGGTAGTTGTTTGATCGGTAACTCAGCAGATTTCTATCCCCTTGAGGTCGAGCTTGGTAATTTTCCGGTGAATAATTACCATAAGCTGCATATACATTTTCCGGATTTCCTTGAGTAGAAGGACAATCGGTGTATGAGTGAGGACCGCCGCATGTTTCACAAGAAGGTGCAACCGCTTTAACTTGTTGTTGTTGTTGGTTTGAAGCGAGAAGCGTGATACTTTTGCTCATTTCAGTCATCATGCGGGTGAGTTCGGTCATATCAGGGTTTGCTGAGGTAGAAGAAACATTGACTCTTGGGTTGTTCCTTGAAGAAGCAGAGGAACCCCAGTTTTTGTGGTGAGTAGTCATGTTCTCAATTAGCTCTCTACACTCCTCGGGTCTCCTTTTCATGAATGTGCCACCGACGGCTGCATTAATCGTATCACGATCATGAAAAGTCAAACCGTTGTAGAAAGTATCAATCAATGTGACAGGGAGCATGTTATGGTTTGGACAATGATCAATCAAGACATTATATCTCTCCCAAGCATCAAAAATAGATTCATCGGGATCTTGCATGAAACCGCTGATTTGATTGCGAAGGCTTGTGACCATGGATGGTGGAAAGTAGCGCGACAAAAAGCGTTGAGTCATGTCATCCCAAGTGTGAATAGAATTCTTCAGGAGACGATCAAACCATTTCTCGGCATGATGTGATAAAGTATGTGGGAAGAGTTGTAGGCGAAGAACATCCATTGTGGCACCAGGAAACTTCATGCTTTGGGTGATTGTAATGAACTTGTCGAGGTGTTTGTTGGCATCATCATCAGGCATTCCTCTAAAAGGATTTGTTTTGCACTTGCTGAATCATGTGGTGCTTCAACGAAAACTCAGGAGCGTTGATTTGCATCGGCGCAATCGGTCCTCCTCGTCCAAACATGGTAGGTTGACAAAGCTCCTCCATGGTCTGAAGATCGGGCTGTGGAAGATCATTGTTGTTATTGTTGAGGTGCGGTGGATTATTATTGTTTACACCTGACATACTTAAATCTTCTCGAGTCTCGGGCTCTTGATAATTAGAAGATCTAGTACGCATACACCTGAAAATGTAAAAGAAAAAGAAACCAAACACAAAGACAATAGATATACACAATAAAGATAAAATCTTTTTGGACCTTTGAAATTTTAATTTTTATGTATTTTTATCAATTTTTAATTTTTATGATTTTTTGAATTTTTTATGCAAGAAAAATAACGCTCACAAGTGAACGGATCCCCAAAAGCAACGCGTCTTTCACAAAAAACCGTTAATCTTTAGAAAAAGAGCCGGCAGCGGCGCCATTTGATACATTGGCTTTTGACCAGGTAAAAAGATTCGTTTAAGTATGTCTCTTCGAATTGAAAAAGGAGTTTAACGTGCGACTCAGCTGTTCTTTGGTGAAACAAAAGTGTGTCGTTGTAGTATATTAAAAATGTGCAAAAACAATTAAAGTAAATGACTTGAAAGTAAATCTAAAACTAATTAAAAGTAAAAGGCAAGTATTTAAAAGCGAGGCTAAAATTAAAGGGCACTAAAAGTAAATAGCGCAAACTTAAATCTAACTAAAGCTTAAACTAAGGCAAGACTAAAATAAATCTAAGGCAAATAAACTTAAAGTGCGACTAAGTAAAAAGGCGGGAAAATTAAAGCTCGAAATTAAGAAAATTAAAGACTAAAATTAAAGAAACTGAAAATTACCCTTATCCGGAATAAACCCTATTCGGAATATTAGGCTTACTCGGAATATGTCACCTATCCGGAATAATACCCTCTATTCGGAACAATTCAGCCTATTCGGAATAATTGCAACTCGGAATAATCCCTATGCGGAATAAACCACCATGCGGAATAACAGTCCTATTCGGAATAATACCTCCTATTCAGAATATGGACCCTTATGCGGAATCTTCAACTCTACCCGGAATATCAAGCCTATGCGGAATCTTTTGCCTATGCGGAATAAAAACCTTACTCGGAATAAATGCCCTATTCGGAATAACACCCCTATCCGGAATGTAACTCCTATTCGGAATATATATCCTATGCGGAATAATGGCTTCTATTCGGAATCTTAGGCCTACTCGGAATAATGGATATTCCGAATAGAGTACCGAGGACAAGACCTTGATACGGAATGCTCTTGGCTTGCGTTCCTGGGAAAGATCAGAACCTGCAAACACCGAAACTAACAACCGAAGAACAAGGAACAAAAATATGCACGAATCTAAACAAAACAAAGCTAAATCAACCACAAGATTAAAACAAACTAACAAAGAAACATATACTAATGATAAACAATCAATCCAAAATAATCAAACTCACAAAACTAAACAAAATAATCAAAACCACTTTGATCAAAATAAGAAAAATAAGAACATGAACATGAACATAAACAATAGAAATCAAAGATTAAGAAAGGTAGAATGAGATTAACAAGATAAAGATAAAGATTAACAAGAATTAAAAGAAAAACTTACTTGAAATTAAATGGTAATTAAGGTGCAAGACAAGTATTTAAATTTGACAAGTATTTAAATGACAAGGTAATTAAAAGTGGAAGAACTAATTGTCACTATTAGCCAACAAAGAAAAATAATTAACTAGCCTAATCTATATATAGGGGAGGATTAGGAAGCTTCCTCCCCTCCTTCATTTTCTCTTAATTACAAGATTAAGTCCTTCCTTCTTTAATCTTCTTTTAATTGCACCATTAGTCCTTAAGCCTTTATTCTTCATTAATCTTTAGACTTTAAATGGTTTTGTCTCGGGATTTCTTTGAACTCGTCTTGCATTTCTTCAATAAATTAGACTTGAGTTCTTCGGCTTTAAGTAAACTTCCGTCTTTTGACTTTTTCTTCGATAAATCTTCAGAATTGGTCTTGGACTTCCGTTCCTTTTGCACTCTTGACTTCTCGACTTCATCTTTCATCTTTTTCTTCAATAAAAGCCCGTGAATGCCGTGTTTTCTCCACTTTTCACCTTTTCGTCCTAAATCACAACAAAAACACAAACCACGCATAATTCTGACATAAAAGACATAAAATACATGTTTTGGCTTGGTAATTATTGTAATTAAGTGGTAGAAAGGATGGGTGTTTACACACCTATCAGTGGTCTTGGTATTTTTAGAGAAACTAGAGGCAATCATGTGATTAGGTCTTGCTAAAGCTGTTTTAGTCACATTGGGCCTAGATAGTAGAGTGACTGGTCTAGAAAGATGAACCATATCAACTTGGGAGGCAAACCGCGGTCTCGAGGATATTGATCGCTCAGATCTAAATGTAGTCGGTTGTCGAAGGAACTGATTTGTCGGCGGTTTCCCCAAGATTGATGGTTTTTCAAGCTTAGTGTCCACACTAGTTCCTTTGGTTTTCCTTAATTCATTTCTCAAAGAAGCTATAGCAAAAACTTTTTCCTGTACTTGAGCCTTTAAAGTCTCATATTCTTTGAGCAAGTTATCTTGGGATGCCAATTTAGATTCAAGCAACTTAATTTGTTTCAAAAGATTATCCTTTTCAGCTTTAGAATCAAGAACAGTTTGATCCAATTTTTGTTCAAGAACAACGTTTGAATTTTAAAGTTTTTCAAAATATGTTTCAAATTTCTCCGTTTTCTTTGAAAATTCAATTTTAGCATCCTCAAGCTCTTTGGATTGCTGAGCTGAAATCGTTTCGAGCTCTTTTATCTTGGAATCGGAATCAGTTAATAAAGCAGTCATAAAGCATTTATCATGATGTACTAAAGCATTCTGAACCATCTCTCCCCCATTATGACTCACATCGGATGAATCAAAAGTGGTATTTCTATCACTCTTTTCCATCCCATGTTTGTCATAATTAGGTTCAGAATGCTCAATATGCGGCATTTCATCAGCGTATACATCATAAACAACATTACATTGTACCATGTTCGCAGGCTCTTCGTTATAAACGGGTAAGGTGTCATCAAAAGAGATCTCGTGACCATTCCCTGACGTGCCTGGTATCATGTTGTCCTCCTGATTCCGTGCTCTTGCCATCGTTAGGCTCCAAGTTGTCAACCATATGACCATTCTCCTCTTGCATCTGCATCATAGATTCTTGCACTCCATTATCATACGCTTGCTGAAGTCGGGATCTTTCATAAATTAAAGACGAAACTGATGACATTAATTTCAACAGTTTATCACGGAAGTCTTTAACCTCGTTCTATGTGTATTGAAAAAATGATCGGCATATCCCTGAATTGTCAGACTTGATGATATTGAATTGGAGGAAAGGCGTAAGTTGTGTCACAAGAGCCTGATATGCAGTTTCCGATGCAGAGTGATTAAAGTCTTCTTTTTGAAGTTGATCAGCAAGTTGGTGCAAGTTGAGAAATAGTGAATCGATGAATGTATAATGATTTTGACCAAAGAGTGTCACAAATTCTCTTCCTCCTTGAACCCATGCAATGGTCATAAGATGTGACTGAAGTAGTCGACATGAAATTATACCACTTTCTCTAGCTGTGTTTTGCATGAGATGCAAGTCTCCCTTTTGAAATTTCGAATTCAACAAATCCATTGAGAGTTCGATGAAGATAAGGATTGATGATCGAACGAGTTATGAAATGAAGTACTTTTGTTGTGATCAAATCGATCCCTTGATTAGTGTATTCGAGAAACCCGAATAAACAATCACGTCTTTTTCACACGTCACAAACCGTATCAAAATCAAACTCGGCTCACATCCAACTATAAAAAAATAGAAATGAAGCAACCTTATATTTCCTAATCACATCCTTGTATAATTTTTCCTTCTTACTAAATGTAAAAGATAAGGTTTTTCCTATTAAGGTTACGAGGGCGAATCTTTGACTCAAATCTAGGTGGCCTAAACTGGGTATGAGCCTACACCTTTGGATGGGATGTGTAAAATACAAAAAAAATCATTTAAAAATGTTTCTAAACTTTAACCAAATATCTAAAATAGAACGGGGTGTTTTTTCAACAACTTAGAATGTAACACAAATTTTTAACCCAATCTCAAAACACAAATAAACGTCTTTTCAAAATAGTCCAATCTCAAAATTGTGAACGTCTTTGACTTAGTCTACACCAAACTCAAAACACGTGGCTTCCAAAAATCTTGGTAACTCCGTCTTAATAAAACGTGTGGCAGACGTGGCCAAATAGCTTCCCAGTATATAAAACTAACACTCAATATATAAAAACTAGAACCCCTAATTTATCTCCTAAATTTATCCGCCCCATCTCCCTATTTTCTCTCCAATTCTTGTATCCTCCGTCAATAAACTTCACTTCCCAAAACACCCAATTAATCTAAACCTAATCTATCTTTCTCCAAAACACCCAGTCAATCACACAACAAATCAATCTATTAACTTTTGTGTCTTACTCGAAAATTAGATCACTGTCACATTCTAGTGTTGTTGTTATCAGTGATGATTGATTCGGTTTGGTTGGATCTTCTAGATCTTAAATAGGTCTCGGGTAAGGTGTGCAACTTAATTTGTGATTGCATGTGAGTTTTCTTCTATTTTATCGAATCAAAGGCAAACAGATAACTGATTTGTTATTCTGTTTCTTTATTTTCGAAAATAAAAAATGGGTTTAAAAAAAATCCTCACAAAAATCGATGATGATTTTGTTCAAACAGTGATGATCTAAAAAGATCTATTACATATGAGGTGAATCTAAGATATATTTCTGATTAGATGTGGATTTGTTTGTGTCACAACTAAATAAGAAAAAAAATGGGTTTGATGTCGAGAGTGAATTTGTTGGTTTTGAGTGTAGGTGTGAGTTAGGAAAAATGGGTGAGTTTGTTTTGAGATGAGTCTGGTCTGTGTCGATTGTTAAGACGGGGAGTGTTTTGAGTGTTAGAGTCTTGTGATTTGTTTTATGAGTCTGATGAGTACGGTCTCGGATGATGGTGTTAGACGAGGATGTCTTGCCTGCTTTTAGTCAAAAATGATTTTAGTCCAAGTTTTGTCTGAGTCAACTCTTTGTTTGTGTCGCAATATTTTAAACAGTCATCGCAATATCAATAGGGTCCTGTTTATCGCAATATCAACAAACATACATCGCAATACTCAAAATATTTACCATCGCAATATCCAAAACTACTTCCATCGCAATAATCAAAAACACTTTCATCGCAATGTTTAAAAACTCACCATCGGAATGTCACGAAGAAATTTCAGCAGAGTTTCGTCTCAATGAACCTTAATCCCGTCGCAATCACAATCGCAAAGTGCAATTGCAACCCACGTCGGAATAAGGGTGTCAGAATGATTTGATCGCAAAGTAGAACCAATGGTTATTGCGATCGGAATGAGCAGATATCGGAATACTGGCAACCTTCTATCGGAATATGACAAAAAAATAATCCATCTGAATGTGGAAAAAACTTTTCCGATACAAAAACTTGGAATCTTGATGAATACGAGAAAAGTGAGATGCTAGACAATATGACTGAAACTTAAACTCAAATAAGACAAAAAGTTGATTAAAAAAATTAGAAAAACAAATTGATACTTTTGAGACTTTTTATAAAAAAACTGATACTTTTGAGAAAATAAAAATTGATATTTTTCAAGAATGGTATCTGAATATATAAAAAAAATTGTGATCCGTGACCAAAAAAAATAAAAAAAATAAGATGAACTTTACAAGAAAGAAAGAAAATAAAATTAAACTTTACCAAAACAATAGATTAAAACGTGCCAATCCGAAGAATCAACCAAGCTCTTGATACCAATTGCAGGTCTACGTTTTCTAAGGATTAAGCATGTTATAGTTAATCTATTGAGATGGATGTAGAATAGAAGAACTAGAGAGAGAAAGAAGAAAGAGAAAGGAGAGAATGAGAGAAATGGTTGATTAAGATGAAATGTGTGTAAAAACTAAGTGACCAACCTCTCCTAACATGCTAGGAGGGGGTATATATAGCCCACCCTACATGTGGGCTATATGGGCTATATTGGATCACTAGCCCAATATCATTGGAGTGACCGATCCTTTCTAAATACGTAAAAACGTATTTCCAACACATGCACTTTAGGATTTGATTAATTAAAAAATTGTAGGAGTATTTTAGTTTAAAAACCGAAAACCTATTCAAATTGATTGTCCAAATTGAATCAAAACGTCTCAAATTCACTTGATCTTCGTGTACAACGAACTTGGATCATCAACGTGTTTAATTAAATCCGTCTTCGACTCATTTATGGATTATTACCTTTTCCTAAGGGTAATTTCTTAAATTTGTCCTATATCGTATCTAATTAAAATACACCGACATTCCACATCACATCAAAATTTTTTGGCGCCGCTGCCGGGGATCTTGTGTACGATTCGTTTCGTTGAGATTTGTTGATCGTTGATTTGAAGACCCTTTCCGTCCTCAGAAAGTTTTGTTATTTTTCTATTATATATAGTATGTATCGTTTTTCGTGTTTTTTGTGATTACTATATTATATTACGTAGAACAATAAAATTACATATTTCTAAATAAGGCCTTAGTTGGGATTTCATCACCTAACTATTGTATTCGAATCCAAAACGAAAAATAAAAGGCAAAATAGATAAATCCTAATAAAAAGTTTGAACTCGATTTATACAAACTATAAGGTGGGTATAAGGCGACGAGCTATAAAAGGCCGTCTAAGGAAAAAGGTTTTTAAGTGCTTTATGCCACCTCGTTTCCCCGCTTACTTGTGCGTATATTGAGAGGGACGACCGATTATTGGTTTTCCAACTCAAGTAGTATTATATCTTATTTTTGTAGTTTACTTATTAAACCTCGAGACGTTTAGGGTTTCACCTATCGTTTCAAAGTCGACCGAGGGTAGATTACTTCCGTAGTAATTATCCTTATTCCTTGTTTTTATCAATCTTTTTGATTGAGCAATACCAAATAAAATACCAAAAATAATATTCTTCTTGTCTAATTTCTTTTCTTCAACCCTTTAAAATTCTCTTCACTTTGGTTTATGCAATTACGATCTTCTCGACTTTTGATTGATCACAATAGGCTTGAAAATATTCCTCGCGGAAATAGAAATCGTCAACAACGAATAGTGGAACCCGAGCTTCCACCTATTGTTGTAGAGATGGCCGATAACCGAACAATGGAGGAATTGCTCCGTGCACCCACCGAAGGGTATGGGGAAGCAATCGTTGTGCCGGCTATTTTGGCGGATCATTTTGAGATTAAGTCGGGTCTTTTATCACTCATTCGTGCCGACCAATTTCATGGCAATGAGACCGATAACCCGCACTCTCACATTCGGAATTTTCATCGTATTACCTCGACTCTCAAGTTTAGAGATGTGCCGAATGACGCGATTAAGCTCATGCTTTTTCCGTACTCGCTCGAGGGGAACGCTAAGCTTTGGTATGAGAAAGAACCACCGGGTTCGATTTTGACATGGGATGTTTTAGTGTCTAAGTTCATAAATTACTTCTTTCCACCATCCAAAACAACACACTTTAAGAATGAGATCACCAGATTTGAACAAAAAGTGCATGAATCATTTGGAGTTGCTTAGGAAAGGTTTAAAGATTTGTTAAGACAATGTCCACACCACGGTTTCTCGTAATTGCACCAAATCAATACTTTTTATAATGGACTTAATATGGTTGAACAAGATTCTTTAAATGCCGCCGCGGGTGGTAATATTTTAAGAAAAACTCCGAGAGACGCATGGGGTATAATTGAGAATAAGTCTAGAGTGCAATATTCACGAAACACACCGGTTGTTTCTAATGTGAATTCATCTAATACTGAGATTGCTAGATTAGATTCTAAGATTGACACGATTTTGAATGAGATTAGGAAGAATCCTCATGGAACGATTAATATGGTTGAGAAGTTTTGTGTATCATGTGGTGGAGCACATCCTAATTATGCTTGTTCAACCATGGGGTTTGATCAAGCTAGTGCTTTTACCGCGACGGGAACTTATGGCCCTAACGGTCAAGCTCCTTGTCAAAATCATGTTGCTCCACCGGGTTTTCCACGGGTTCAAAATAGGTACAACAATGGGAATAATAGGAATAATTTTAACCGTGGTAACCAAGGGAATTTCAATCAAGGAAATGGATTTAATGCTAATCAAAACAATCAAGGTTTTCAAAGCAATAATCAAAATGATTTGTCAAGCTATATCAAAACAAATGAGGCAAATTTAAAAGCTTTTCAAAACAATATTCAAGGACAAATTGCAACTTTGAAAAATGAGTTTCAAAATACGATTAAGGGGCAAAATAACAAGATTAAGCTTAACCAACAAAGACTTGAGCAAAACCAAAACCGTTTTGAGCAAAGATTAGAGCAAAGTCAAAATCGTATGCAACAAAGTTTGGAACAAAGTCAAAATAAATTGCTTTCGATGTTTAAGGGATTTATGTCCAAACCATCTTCTTCTTCGGGTGGCTTACCTAGTAATACCATTCCAAACCGGAAGGGAGAGATTAAGGCCATCACCGTTTATGACGTTTATGATGTTTTAGAAGAAGTGATCGAGTGTGATCCTCTACCTAAAGCAACCTTTCTAGATGTTACCTAGGCTACTTTTAATATGAATAGTTCCAAGGTTTTCTTTGATTCCTTTCCTGAGAAATATGGAGATCGGGCCAATTCTTGATACCTTGTATTTTCAAAGGGTTTGAGGTATGCAAAGCTCTAGCCGATCTAGGAGCTAGCATCAACTTAATGCCCTTATCCATATGGAAGACTCTTGACTATTTCCCACTTACTCCCACTCGAATGATCATTGAGCTTGCTAATGGTACCACCACCCATCCGGTTGGTATAGCGGAAGATGTAATTTTTAGAGTGGGGGAGTTCATTTACCTTGCCGATTTTGCAATCATTGATTATGAGACCAATCCTCGTGTGCCTTTAATTTTAGGACGACCATTTTTGTGCACGGCTCAAGTTCAAGTTGATATGAGGAAAGAGGAGATAAAATTGTTTTATGCGGATAAAAATATTGTTTTCAAACCGGAAAAAATTCCAAGATTTATTTCTAAGAAAGTAGAAAGTGTAAAACTTGTTAAAACTATTGAAAGTAACACAAACAAGCAATCTCTCTTTTACAAAGATGTTTTACCAATTATGGAAACCTCATTTTGTGATGAAAAAAGTTAAAGTTAAAGCGAGATGCTTGTTTTGTTGAAACGTGTTGTAATATTACCTTGTCTCCACTTACTCTTGAGGATAAGATTGAAAAGGAAATTGATGATTACCTTAGTGCACCATTTGATGCTAGTGAGTTTAATTGTGAGATATTCGATCCCGAGGGAGATATTGCTTTAATTGAACAATCGTTGAAAATGGACTCATTTTCACTCTCTTTGAAGGACCAAATTGATGATCCTAAGGCACAATCTTCATTTGAAGAGCCTTTGATTCCTAAATTCACACCGAGTGAGGATATTGACTATTAGTTAGATAAGTTCATCGATGAACTTGTTGATCCACTTCCACGGGGAAGTGAAGACGTTTTCGATCTCGAGATCGAGCGTGATTCTCATGTTTTACCTACCATTCTCGAGGAGTTCTCCGATGAAATTCCTTCTAATGAGAATGATGATTTTGTATCCGAGTGTGACACACTTGATACTTTGTCGGATATTTTTGTGATGACAAGATTGATGACACTTTTGTGACTTACTCAAATCCTCTCTTTGAAGCTTCAATGAACAATATTCCATTGTTTCAAGAGGATTTTGAGAGCATCATACCTTCTACATCTCACAACCTTTGTGATGATGAGCTCTTCATTAAGGAGTTGGATGAGTTTCTTTACATAGACATTCCTTCGGAATTTGAGGAAGAGTCTAATGACGATGATGAAAATCTTTGGTTTGATCACCTGATTTATGATGATGATAATGTTGATCCGGAGGGAGAAATTACCTTTACTCCAATTCTCCTTCCCACTCGCTTTGATCTTAATGTGCGGGTTTTTCATGCGACTCATTTTGAGTATCATGACCCCTTTGTTCACATTCATAAGAGTGATAAGGTCAACAAAGTCATGCAAGTTGATACCATAATTGTTGAGACTTTTATCCACCCATTACCATGTGCTTTATATGATCTTGGATTAGCATGGGGGGACGACACCGTGTTGTCTATTCCCTTCTCTCCCGAGGACGAGGTATTCGACCCCGGAATCATTGATTTAGGGAAATCTCAGCCTTTCACCGATGCAATAATTGAAAGACTATTCGATCATCTAGGTGCGAGTTTATCTCGGGGAGCATGCTTTATCCATTTCGTGACTTGTGACTACTCTATCTTTTTAGAGATTTATGTTGGATTTTTATCCTTTCGTTTGTCATCCGACAACGAGGATGTAATCTTTGACCCCGGCATCGTGCTTTATGTTGGATTTTATTCCATTATGCCAGTTTTCACCATTTTCCCCAAGGACCAATGAATGCGGGGCTCGAGTCGAGCTCATGACTCGGTTAACAAAAACGAGGTGCCTTGTGGGGGAGTCCCATACATTCTATCTTCTTTCTATTTTCTAACACTAGTAAGGCTTGATCTTTCAAGCTAGTGCTCGTGTTTTGTTGTGTTGTGAAACTTAGGTATGACCCTAATCATTGAAGACTCTCGTGTTCGGTTTTTGCCGGTCCACTTGATCTTTCATTCTTTGATTGTCAAAAAGGGGCACACTCTCTATCCTTTGATTTTTATCGACTAACGTTTTATCTTGAAGCATAATTAATAAACGACTTATAGATTTGCGTGCTCTTTCCATGTTAGGATTTTGCATTATACTCTTCATGTTTTTACAAGGGGGTGTTACTCTTGAGCTAAGAAACATTGAGGAAAATGTTTGGTTTTAGCATGGGGGAGTCAATCGATATAATCGCTTGCAATTGCTTTTGTCGTGTCTAAACGTAATTGTTTTTCTCGTTTTTCATAAAAAAATTAAATTTTTAGTGTTATTTTAAGTTTAAATAAATAAAATAAGTGCTTTTGACACAAATGTAGGCTTTTCGTTGGTGAAAAATAAGAATAGTTTTTGACTCGACTTGGTTTTTACCTTAGCTTTTTCCTTAACGTGTTTAAATCAAGTTTTGCTAGGCTTTTATATAGGGGACTTTAAGACGCGATAGTCTTAACTCATACGGGTTTAAGAACGAGAACTTTTTGCAAGTTCCTATAATTGATCCTAGAAAGTCTTTTATCAAGGGAACTTTAAAACACAAATTCTAAAACTTTAAAAAGTCTAAGAAAATGCAAGATCCTATAGATGACTTGAAAACCCAAAACTTTGATTTAATAGGCTAAGTATCCATTGATTTCACATTTTTGAAATTTTACAATATGGATAACAAGAAATGATATAGTTTAATCATAAGTTTCTAAGGTTAATTCTTTCTTGTATAAGTATTTTTGTGTTTTATTTAATCTCCTCGTATTTATTTTTCACGCTTGAATAATAATTGCTTAATAAATAAAGTTTTTAGCGGTTTAGGCTTGATTTCTTAACTCGCAACTCCTTCTTTTTCTTCCTTTGTAATTAAAGTGAGAACACATTAAGGGTGTCAGCGTCATGGACTTTTGATCATGGGATTGCGAAAATTTGGCTTACTATAAATATCATAATAATAAGAAGAATAAATAAAAACATGTTCTCTATGAGCCTTCGGGTGGGAGTCATGTAGCACTAACCTTGTCATTTGAGCCTTAGGGTGTATGACATGGGGACGTGTTTAATAAAAAATGCTTCATCATCATGAGTCATAAGGTGGGATGGTGAATGTCAATTCCCTTATTTTTGTCCAAGGAGCCTTCGGGTGTGGATTATAAATAAGGAGCACAATTACATCTTAAAGAGCCACAAGGTGATATGATGTGATTGTTGCTAACTCCACTAATAAGGTCATAATTGACTTTGGAGGATTTATTGTTGCTTTTAAGTAGTCATATTATCCAAATTTCGGGTCCGGGGATTTATCCCTTAAATCGTGTTAAGTTATCCTTGATGTGGGCTTTCTTTAGTGACAACGGTTTTTGAAGTCGAGGTTAGGTTTTGAGTGTTGAGTTTGCATCATTTTTGCCTTCATTTTTGGATTAATAAATATCAAATAAGTCATATGAGCCTTTGGGTGAATGACAAATAAAATCTAGAGATACAATTAGGAATAAAAGGAGATTGAGTTTAACACAAATTACTTTTATGAGTTGTTTTAATTTTTGAGCTTATGATTGACAATGATCTTGTTTTTAAACTTGGCATGGAAAAGTGAAAAGTCGGGGACGATGAATCTATTTGAGTTTTATGATCCTAAAAGTTATTTTTCAAATAAAGAAAGCTTTACATTATGTCTTTACAAAATAAAGTTTCAAAAGTCGAATAAAATTGTAGTTAGTAGTTTTATTTTATCATTGCGTGAGGACACGACAATTGCTTAGCAAGAGGGAGTTTGATATGAGTGATTTTACTCATATCATTTATATCATAAAACATACAATAAATGCATTAAATTAATAAATATTTGCCTTATATATGTTTGTTTGTTGTTTAATGTGTGTAGGTACCGAAGTTCGCAAAAACCGGCAAAATCGGCACGAGTTTGAAGAAAAGATCAACGAAGCCAAATACAAGCTCGTTTTTAGTGGATTTAATCTTAAATGAAGTTAATTGGGCTTGTGGGTCCCACATTTGGTTAATGGGCCCAAAAGCCCAACAAGGAAACAAGTTACAGCCAAAAGCCCATTTCACTTTCTATGTAACGGATTGAGCCCATTATATTTTCAAAATAAATAAAAGACATGCACTTGGGCTCATTAAAACCCATTAGGGTTTGATACATTTGTATCAGTTAAAAACGAATGAAAAGTTATAACTTTTCTCATTTGGTCAAACACGTTTATTAATCCACTCACCTCACACACATCATTTTTCACATTTCGATAGAACCTATGCTACACTCATCTCTCTCCCCACCCCAAATAAACCAAATAACCAGTACTATTCATCTAACCCTAGTTCGTAAATAAAATTGGGGCTTTTACTAATTAAGGGCGCGTGGTATACACGCCTGTTTAATTAAATCCCCTCTTTCTCGGATCTTGAAGATGGAGGAGAGAATAGTGACGTGGCTATTTTTCTTGCCTATGATTGGCTATGACACCTCATTCCTTCCACTTCTCTAATAAAAAGATGACAAGTCAGCACCAAACTAACACAACTAGCACAAGGGATTGCCACGTTGGCAATCCGTGTGCTAGTATGTGTTTTATTAGCCATAGATCAAGTTGGAGAAAGAGAAGATGCAATTTGGATGGCTGTAATGAATGATCTTCTCAACAAACCATCACCAAGAGCCTTGGGGGTTTGGCTATAAAAACCCCTATTTTATCTGTAATTATCATCCAATTTTTTACTTAAAGTTATTATGCTAAAATAGGTTTAGGGTAATTTGTAATCTTTTTTTTCACCAGTATTGTAATCTTTATTGGTTATTAATAAAAGTTTATTTGTGTTGAATTAAAATCGTGTTTAATTTTCTGTTAAGAAATTTATATAACAATTTATTCTTAAATCTGTTGCTATAATAATGTTTACGTTATCTAATTAAGCTAAATAATAGCTCTATTGGATAACTAAAGTAAGATTGGAAAAACTTTCCCCCACTGGGAAGTTTAAAAAACTTGTTTGAGTTGGTTCGATGGAAATAATGGTGGTTCGCATGGAGGTAAACGGTGTTGATTCGGTTCATTAAGACAGCTCAGCGCTGATCTTCTTCCCAATGGTTTCTACAAAAGGTTTGATTCAATTTAATTCTTATGTTATTTATGTTTATATTATTTAGTTTAAAGTTTGAGGCAATATGATTTAGCTGTTTAGTTTGCTTGTTATAATTTGCTTGTCTGTTTAGACTATATAATTTTCTTACTGTTTAGAATTAATTGATTTGCTTATCTGTTTAGAATTAATGTTTTAATCTGATTTTTGAGAGTACTATTAAAATAGGGTTTTGGTTTAAACTAATGAAAGTGAGTTTTTTAATTCAAGTCTTTTGCTGATTTTGATAGTTTAAATATGAGTGTGATGAAAGTCTGCTTCACATGGTAATTTTCAAGTTTCCAAAATCTGATGAAAGTTTGAGGTAAACTTGAGTAAATAAGTTAATTGGTTAGAAATGATTTTAGATTAAGTTTGGTTTGATTTTATCAGTTTTCCTATAAAAATGGTATGTTAAACTACTTATATATTAGCTTTGTTAATATGCTAGAACTGGAATTGATTTGTTAATTGATAGCTGAAATTTGGTTATTATTAATGTCTGCTGTTATAAGGTTGTTTGAAGAGTACTTGTTTTGTTTAATGATAATTGAATGACTGATTTTTGAGTTTTAACTTGCTCTTATTTTGCTGAATGTTTATGATTTGCTGATATATAAGTTCATCTTGCTGGTATAAGTTGCATTTGCTGATATAAGTGTTTACTCGTGGTTATATTGTCTAGTTTAGCTGTTATTTGCTAGTTTTGCTGATTTACAAATGCTATCAGATTAAAATGATCTGATAGTATAATACTGATTCCTATCAGTCCAATATTTCAATCACCAAAGTCATCCCTGTGACTGTTACTTACTTTTACTTTGTTAAAAAAAATTATTCACCAAAAAAATGTCCTTATGGGGCTCGAAACCATGACCTCATGGTTAACAGTTATACACGTTTACCATCTTTTCTAGACATCTGTTTTAGTTATAAGTTGGTCATTATATTTAATAAAGCCTGTTTGATAGTGGGATGTCTGATTTAATTTAGCTTAAATACATAGTTTTATTTAATATAACTTTAAATCATTTAATATATAGTTTTAAAAATAATAAATAGTTTCAATGCAAAATAAAATATGTTTTATTATTTTTAGAAATTTTAAATTAGTTATAAAATTCGTTTTTAAAATAATTAGATTTTAACTAAATTAGTTTTAAATAAAATTGTTTTTAAAAATAGATTTTGTTTAGCTAAGAAGTAAAATTTATTTTTTAAATAAGATTTAATAGTGTTTAAATTAGTTTAAATAAAGTTTTAAAAAGTGTAAAAGAATTTATATTAAATAGATTAAGTTTTTAATTAATTTTAAATAGTGTAATTTTTAAATAGTTTTATAGTTTAAATTTTAAAATAATTGTCTTTAGAATAAATAATGGGGAACGATTCATGCATTTTAGGATTTAATTAATTAAAAAATTGTAGGAGTATTTTAGTTTAAAAACCAAAAACCTATTCAAATCGATTGTCCAAATTGAAACAAAACGTCTCAAATTCACTTGATCTTGTACAACGAACTTGGATCATCAACGTGTTTAATTAAATCTGTCTTCGACTTATTTATGGATTATTACCTTTTCCTAAGGGTAATTTCCTAAATTTGTCCTATATCGTATCTAATTAAAATACACCGACATTCCACATCACATCATTCCCCAGCCAAAATAGTTATCCAAAAGTAGTACTCCAACATACATAATTCTCTAACTCAGTTTGTTCTCCACCCAAGTTTGTTCTCTATTATCCATGGGTTCGTGAAAATCAATATCTTTAACAATTTCGTTAACATTTGATTTTGTCTCTGACTCATCAAACACACTAAACCCATTTGTCTCATTCTCATCGTCATCATTCACATTATTATTCTTCATAACTTCTTGATGACAAACAATGTTAACGGATTCTTCCTCCTTAATGGCATGTACATTCTCTTCAATTGCTTTAAAACGAGCTTCCGTTATATGAGCACGAAAGAATGTTTCTCCTAAAGTTGCAGGATTCGACCTCAATAGTTCTGAGAGTTCTTGGTTCGTGAACCGTGTTTCTACTGCCCGGGCTAATTAAAATGCTTCGCTTAAACTTGTTTGCTTTGACCTCAAGAGTAAACATTGTAGAGATGGTTTAAGTCCAATGATATGATATCATGTAAGTGAAGATTTAGAAATTCCTGTCACTCGACTTGCAAGTATCATAAACTCACTCTCGTATTCGATCACCGTACCCATTTACAATAGCTTAGATAATACATCCCGATCGCTAGTGCTCGATGCCATGAAAAATAAATCGGAAGAAAAAATTAAAAAAAATATAAACTTTTTTTTACGTTGAACAGTACCCGTGAATAGTAACCGGATGAACAATGTAGCTGATGAACAGTCAGATGAACAATAGCCGTGGCGAACAGTAGCCTCAGATGAACAATATTATCCGATGAACAGTAACTTTTTTTTGGAAACCTTGATCGAAATCCCTCAACGAGTTGAGGGCTCTCCATGAAAGCACCAATTGATACGACCCTCTCGGGTAGTATCGGGATAAGGCACCACGTTTAACGGGTGCTGGCTCCTTAAGAACGAGAGATGAGAGGACCAAATATTTGTTTAACTTTAACTTTGAATGAATGAAAATATGATTACATTATTAGACCCTAAATACTAGTTATGAGATAAACATAAAATATAAAAGATACTAAACAGATAAACATAAAACATAAACACATATCCGAAACAAATAGATGATATACATGCGTAACATTTTGCCTAACAAAAAAGTTGTTAAACTCGCATTAAAATACCATGAACAGTAAACGTGAACAGTGAATACACGAAAATACGGTTAAATTAAAACTTTCCATTTATAATATATTACACGTGTCACGATAATAAATAAAAAGTATTTATGTATATTAGAAATGTAACCTGAACACGACATTTAAAACAAGACAATTAAACACGACATTACACGAATATTAGCTTAGCTAGAAAACCATATGGTTTACCTTATGGGCTTATATGGCGGCAGCTAGACAAGAGAAAGGAAAGGAGAAGGGCCTTTGGCCCATTAGCTCAATACTAATCCTTGTTTAATAAAACTTCCAGGGAATAACCATAAGTTAGTTTTATTAAAAATTAAGAAACCCTAGTCCTCTTCTCCTCCTCTTGCCGCCGGTCGAACAAGAACACCAAGGTGGTGTTTGTTGATTTTGATCTTCAATTTTGGTGTGTACGTGTTTGTGTTTATTAACCTTAATCATCTACGCATTTGGTAATCACCACAACCTTTTTCTTTTTATTCTTTTTATTGAATTCACGATTCCATGTTAGTTAATCTTAAAAACAAACATAAAACATGTTCAAGTTAACCAATAATCAAGAATAGGGTTGTCTGGGGTTTGGTTTGGTTCGGCCGACACACAACCGAGAGCACAAGGCTCTCGGCTTGTTCTGTTCGCACCACCACCGAGACCTTAAGGTCTCGGCTTGGCTTGGTTGGGTCGATCGCACACAAGGGAACCCCTGAATCAAAGTTAGGGTGTGTTTAGGCTTGGTTTGAGTGTCAACCGAGACCTATAGGGTCTCGTTGGGACTATGTAGAAAACAGTGGGAACCCGGCTTAAGTCGGGGTAGTCTTGACTCGGGCAGTGGGTAACCGAACAGCAAGAGCAGGGGGAACTATGGCCAGGCAGTGGCAACCGGCTAGCCGATAGCTACTGACCGTGGGTTAGCCGCCGGCTATGTGGTGTCGGCTAGGTACTTTTTGGCCACGAGATTATTTTAGAACACGGGTTCGGGCTCGGTAATTTATAAATTAGTTATTTTATTTATTTGACAAGACTTAGGTTTTAAATAAAATTTATATTTCATGATTTAACCTAAGTATTTAATTTGCCTAATTTAATTAAACATGTTTTTTAATTAATATAATCTATAGTTTATTAAATCAACCATGTTAATTATTTAATAAACTATAACATTTAATCCATGACTTGTATTTGACCAATAAGCTTAAACTTATATTTAGACTTATTAATCAACTTATTCTATTTCTGGAAACTTACTATTTTTGGAAACTTTCAATTTTAGGAAACTTGCTATTTTTAGAAAGTTACTTAGTATTACAATACAAGTATAATAATACCTTAATACATGAATAATAAATAACAGAATACAAGAATAACTATAGTTAACACTTAAAACAGTTAAAACATGACAGGATATAAATAACAAGCTAAGAACACACAGAACCAGTAAAATACGCGTATATCAGACAACTCATACACGTCCCTATTCTTATTATTCGTCAAGGGGGAGTAGGTTCGTCAGCGTTTCCGATTAGCTTCTACTGGACAAGAGGTACGGATTTTCCGTCCTTCAGTAAGGACATTCTCTTCCTTTATTAGAATTTCCCGTATGCAGCCAACTCTTTTCCCAGTAGTTACAGATTTAAATGCTTATGTTTTATTTGTTACCTTAGCCATATACATGCATGCCAGTTTCACCTAGTTATGGAGGTACCATAACCATAACACTGGAGGCACCGGTGTTATGACTTCACCACGGCGAAGTGATAGCTCGTGGCGTCCCTTCAGTTTATTTGGCCTTTATTTATATATTATGTTATCATGTGGGGCGTATGGGTGCATCCTAGTTATAGTTATAGTCAATATTTTCATGGTGAATGTGGTGTGTGTCTTGCATCCTTCACAAGGAGTTGATCCCTCCTACCTAGACCATATTAATTAGAGGCATCCCCTCTAATTGCATGACGAGGTCACCCCTCCAAGTATTCATGTATGTTGTTGACCTCATGACCTATATTGGCTTTTGGTATATTAAATTAATACATATTTTCATAAGTAAACATAAGCTATATTTTCAGAACTAAAACCAGTTAACATGTCATACGCCTAGGTTTTCCCATGACTTATTCATTTCCGCTGCCATTCATGTTTTATATGCTCTTTATATTATTTCATTATTCTATGTCTTCATGTTATGCTATATATCCGTTCACTGGGCGTTATGCTCAGCCGTTTTCCATTTCCATGTTCCCAAACGGCAGGTACCCAAGGTCGCAAGTAGGATCTCAAGAGTATGTGCATTCGGATGGAAGCTATCCAGCCTTCTTTATCTTATGCATTTATCCTACTTTCTCATACTTTATTTCAAATTGGACATTGTTTAGTCCTTTTATTTACAGTACTTATATTTGCTTGTGTTGAGTTACTTGGACTACCGATGTTTGTTTCTGGTATTTCCTTTATGGTCATGAATGTTTATACATTTACCTTCCATGCTTTGATGACACGCCATAATTATCATGTGATATTCCATTTTACCAAATAGGGTGTTACAATTATGGTATCAGAGCCAAGGTTTCGACCTGTAGCTCTGTAAAACATGACCTGTGACGTACGGGTAGTCACCAGCGTCTTCCTAGAACTGACAGTTGGTTTTCATGCATTTATTTCATTTTCTTTTCATTTTCTTTTCATGTATTCATTTCATGCATTCATCTCATTATCGCAGGAATTTTGACTAAGTAATGGTTGGTACAGGACTGACCCTATTTAGTCGCATGTGCTTTTATCGAAACATTTTTTTTGTTTGGTGGACCGACCCATAGGCGTCCACACTTGCCTTTTTGTTTTGTGAACTGACCCATAGGCGTTCACTCATGGACATATCATCATATTTAATGGACCATGCATTTTAAAACTGTTTTATGCATCATAAATTATTTCATGTTTTATACACTATTCATGCGTTTTTATATTCATGTCATATTTTATCAGACTTATTATTTATGTTGCATTTTTGTTTTAAACTGTCAGATGGTGAACACTCGCAATGCTCAAGAGTTGGCTGTAGCTGTCAACGCAGCTTTGCAAGCCCTCCTTCCCCAAATTCGCAATGAAATCAGGGACGAAGTTCAAGCTGAATTCCAGGTTCATGGCAATCAACACGACCCTCATCCGCAGAACAACAAAAATTCTCCACCTCCACCGCCTGTTACCCTTATGACTTGGTTGGAGCGATTCAACAAGCAGAGACCCCGTTCATTTGAGCAGACTGACAGCCCCTCTGAGGCTGAAACTTGGATATCTCACATTGAGAAGATATTTGATGCGATGGATTGTGATGGTGTCTTCAAGGCAAGGCTGGCTTGCTACAAGTTTGAAGGTGATGTGTTGTAGTGGTGGAAATCAGTCAAGCAGTCCAACGGTGGTGATGATGATTGGGTTGCACTGTTGACATGGGACCAGTTTAAAAAGCTCTTCTTATTCAGTACTTTCCACATGCTGGACATGAGAAACTCAAGAGGGATTATCATAATATCCGATAGGTTGCTGAGGAGAACAACAATAAATTCATGCAGAGGTTTCTTCATTTGGGTGGATTTCTGGGCGCAGCACCTGATACTGTTGAGGAGCAAGCTGAGAAATTTTGCTGGGCTCTTCGTACTTCGGTTGCCAACAGTTTGGTGTGTGCTACGTTCACTACAGTGGCACAGGTGGTTGATGCAGCCCGTAAGCTTGAGATGCTTCAGGAACGATAGGAGTCTGGTGATGACCGATCAGTGAAGAGGTATCTTCAATCACCAAACGTTAATCATTCATTTTTCAGTATTTTCATTCTTATATCATCCTCTGTTCGACGTTATATTTCAGACAGAAGACTGACGACCGGAAACCTACGGTCGCTCAGCAACAATCATCCAAGGGAAACGGTCAGTCCTGTGATCGTTCTGCTTCAGATAGGCGTGGCGGTAATGACAATTATCGTAACAATGCCAACCACTCTAACAGCAGCAGGTCCCTACATTTACCTTCTTTCATGTTAAAATGTCTTATGTTATGGTATTATGACACTCCAGCAACTCATATTCAGGAGCAATGGCAATAGAAGGGACCAGAACCGCAGAGGTTCACAGCCTAACCGTTCTGTTTCATCTGGTAACTATTTAAACCTTCTATGTAGTCATGATTATGTTCCATGATCATGTCTCATGCATGTAATCCTGAAACAGGATCTCAGCTAGCTAGGACGCCTATTGGAGGGTTCACGCATCTTACTTGCCCTACTTGTTTGCGCAGGCATTCTGGTGTTTGCCGCCGAGGTACTGGTGGTTGTTTCAAATGCGGCCAGCAAGGCCATCAGCAGAAGGATTGTCGCCAGGGTGAGATAGAAGGCACCTCTGGACATGCTGACTCCAAGCTGTCTCCTACTTCTGGTCGCGTGTTCACTACTACCAAGGAGCAGGCGAACAAGACTTCAGGTACCATCACTGGAAATCTCTTTATGAATGGTCAAGCAGCATGCGTTTTGTTTGATACTGGAGCGACTCATTCAATCATATCCACTTCTTTTGGTCCACGTGTTAGGATTTCCCCTATGCCATTAGATAAAGCCTTAAGCATTTCCACACCACTTAGGGACTCTGTGCGAATCACCCAGGTGTATAGAGATCTTCCCCTAGATTTTAATGACAGAATCCGCAGAGTTGACGCACTTCCATTAGACATGTGCGATTTTGACCTGATATTGGGCATGGACTGGTTATCTAAACACACCAGGTTACGATAGACTGCCACACTTATCGGGTTATTTTAGGAAATGTCAAATCTCCAGAGTACATACACCATGGTTTTCTACCAGGGAGGCCTGTACAAATTATTTCATCCATGCAGGCGCGTGCATTACTATCACACGGCTGTCAAGGCTTCATAGCCAACATTCATGACATTGCTGCTGAGTCTCCATCGATTAAACATCAGCCTATTGTGTCAGAATTCCCCGATGTATTTCCTGATAAACTTCCGGGCATACCATATGTTCGTGAAGTCGAGTTTGGAATTGAGCTCATTCCAGGAGCAGAGCCAATTTCCAAGGCTCCTTACCGCATGGCTCCCATTGAGCTTAAGGTGTTAAAAGATCAGCTGCAGGAACTTCTGGAGCGAGGTTTCATCCGTCCTAGTGCATCGCCATTGGGTGCACCGGTGTTATTTGTGAAGAAGAAAGACGGCAGCATGCGTTTATGTATAGATTATCGTGAGTTGAACAAGATCACGATCAGGAACCGTTATCCTTTGCCACGTATTGATGTCCTGTTTGATCAACTTCAGGGCGCCAAGTATTTCTCAAGATCGATCTGAGGTCCGGCTACCATCAATTACGGGTTAAAGAGCAGGATATCTCTAAGACTGCTTTCCGTACACATTATGGACACTACGAGTTCGTAGTTGATAGGTGTGTAAACACCCATCTTTTCTACCACTTAATTACAATAATAACCGGACCAAAACGTGTATTTTATGTCTTTTATGTCGGAATTATGCGTGGTTTGTGTTTTTATTGTGATTTAGGATGAAAAGGTGAAAAGTGGAGAAAACACGGACATTCACGGGCATTTACGGGCTTTTATTGAAGAAAAGGATGAAAGACGAAGTCAAGAAGTCAAGAGTGCAAAAAGAACGGAAGTCCACGACAAATTTTGAAGATTTATCGAAGAAAAAGTCAAAAGACGGAAGTTTATCAAAAGCCGAAGAATTCAAGTCTATTTTATTGAAGAATTTAAAGACGAGTTCAAAAGAAATCCCGAAGTCAAAAGTCCCTTAAGTCCAAGATTAAAGAAGATTAGAAGAAAAGGACTAAGTACGCAATTAATGAAGATTAAAAGAAGGAGGGACTTAATTATGCAATTAAGAGAAAAGGAAAGAGGTGAGGAAGCTTCCTTAATCCTCCCCTATAAATAGTTTAGGATTAGTCATTTTTCATTTTGTTGGCTAAGGTGACAATTAGTCTTCCACCATTTAAATACTTGTCATTTACATTTCTTGTCAATTTAATTACCTTGTCTTGCACCTTAAATTCATTTAATTTCAAGTAAGTTTTCATTTAATTATTGTCAATCTTTACTTTATCTTGTCAATCTTTTATCTACCTTTCTTAATCTTTGATTTGTTGTGTTTATGTTTATGTTCATGCTTTTATTTTGATCCAAAGTGGTTTTTGATTATTGTGGTAAAAGTTGTTCGATTTCGTGTTTTAAATTGCTTGTTGATGTTTATTTGTTAAATCGTTACTGTTTATATTTATACTTGTGTTTGATTTTGGTTACTTTGTGTTTATATCTGCTACTGCATCTATCTCCTTGTTCTTCGGGGGTTTTTGCTTTGTTTCTGATATTTCCAGGAGAAGTTCCGAACCAAGGAAAGGACTGAAGTGTTCATTCGGAAGTCCAAACTTCCGAACCAAACTTGTTCATTCGGAAGTCCAAAACTTCCGAACCAAGACTCTTCATTCGGAAGTCCAAAACTTCCGAACCAAACATACTCATTCGGAACTCCAAAGTTCCGAACCAAGGGTTTCATCCGGAACTTTTCAAAAGTTCCGAATCAACTTAAAGTTCCGAATCAAGGACCAAAGTTCCGAATCAAGGTTGTTCATTCGGAACTTCCATAAGTTCCGGATCAAGGGTAATCTTCCGACTCAAGAAAGGTTCATTCGGAAGTTCTAAACTTCCGAATCAAGGAGCTTCATTCGGAAACTTCCGAATCAAGGGGTGACCTAATACTTCCGAATCAAGGCAGATTTTACAAGTTCCGAATCAGTAAGTTCCGAACGAAGCATTGTTTTGGATAAGTGACATATTCAGATCAATTTGTTCCGGATCAAGGATTTTGGTAATATTCCAAGTGAAGAAGAATCATTTCATCCAAAGGTGACATTCAGGACGAGTGATTATTCCAAACGAAGGTTTATTCCGAATGAGCTGTATTCAGGTTCTTATTAGCTTTTGTCTTTGATTTTTATTTTCAAGCTTTATTTTTCCTGCCTTTTATTTAATTGCACTTTTAGATTATCTGCCTTAGTTTTAGTCGCACTTTAAGTTTGCCTTAGATAGATTTAAGTTTACGTCATTTTACTTTAGTGCCCTTTTAAGTTCAGTCACGTTTTTAAATACTTGCTCTTTACTTTAATTAGACTTAGGTTTATTATAATTGCACTTTTACTTTAATTGTTTTGCACATTTTAATTTTAAAATACTACAACGACACATCTTTGTTCCCACCAAAAATAAAACAGTGTTACACATAGAGGGCTAAGATCAATTCGATTAGACATACTTAAAACGAATCTTTTTAACCTGAGTAAAATCGAGTTATCAAATGGCGCCGCTGCCGGCTCTTTTCGTTAAGATCAACAGTTTTCTGTGCTAGACACGTTGCTTTTTGGGATCCGTTTACTTGTGAACGTTATTTTTCTTGCCTAAAAAATTCAAAAAATCATAAAAATTAAAAATTGATAAAAAACCATAAAAATTAAAAATTTCAAAAATCCAAAAAGATTTTATCTTTATTGTGTATATATATTGTTTTTGTGTTTGGTTTCTTTTTCTTTTGCATTTTCAGGTGTATGCGTACTAGATCTTCTAATTATCAAGAGCCCGAGCCTCAAGAAGACTTAGATATGGCAGGTGTTAACAACAATAATCAACTACCGCACCTCAACAATAACAACAATGCTCTTCCACAGCCCGATCTTCGGACCATGGAGGAACTTTGTCAACCAACAATGTTTGGACGAGGAGGACCGATTGCGCCGATGCAAATCAACGCTCCTGAGTTTTCGTTGAAGCACCACATGATTTAGCAAGTGCAAACAAACCCATTTAGAGGATTTCCTGATGATGATGCCAACAAACACCTCGACAAGTTCATTACGATTACCCAAAGCATGAAGTTGCCTGGGGCCACGATGGATGTTCTCCGCCTACAACTCTTTCCACATACTTTATCGCATCATGCCGAGAAATGGTTTGATCGTCTCCCGAAGAATTCTATCCACACTTGGGATGATATGACTCAACGATTTTTATCGTGCTACTTTCCACCATCCATGGTCACGAGCCTTCGTAATCAGATCAGCGGTTTCATGCAAGATCCCGATGAATCTCTTTTTGACGCTTGGGAGAGATATAATGTCTTGATCGACCGATGTCCAAACCACAACATGCTCCCTGTGACCCTAATTGATACTTTCTACAACGGATTGACTTTTCGAGATCGTGATACGATAAATGCAGCCGCCGGTGGCACATTCATGAAAAGGAGACCCGAGGAGTGTAGAGAGTTAATTGAGAACATGACTACTCACCACAAGAACTGGGATTCCTCTGCTTCTTCTAGGAACAACCCGAGAGTCAATGTTTCCTCAACCTCAGCAAACCCTGAGATGACCGAACTCACCCGCATGATGGCCGAAATGAGCAAAAGTATTACGCTTCTCGCTTCAAACCAACAACAACAACAAGTTAAAGCGGTTGCTAATCCTTGTGAAACATGTGGCGGTCCTCACTCATACACCGATTGTCCTTCGACACAAGGAAATCCAGAAAATGTGTATGCTGCTTACGGTAATTATTCACCGGAAAATTACCAAGCTAGACAACAAGGGGATAGAAATCTGCTGAGTTACCGATCCAACAATTACCTTTCACCCGGTTTTTCTCCTCAAAACCAAAATCCCGCCAACAACTACAATAGAAGCAACCAAATCCCACCTCGTGCTTCTAACCCTTATCAACCACCCACCCAACAACACCCACCCATTAATCCCGATGTTGACACCATCATGAGAACTCAAGGTGAGCAAATCAAGAATCTACAAAGCCAAATAATCAATTTGAAAGGAGATATCTTGAAGCAAGGTAATGACATCAGAACCGAGGTTCGTGATAATCTTCAATCCTCCTTCATCACTCAAACAACTGAATTAAAGAATCTGTTGGCTAGTTTCTTGCCCGAAGCTCAACCTTCTTCTTCTTCGGGTTCTCTACCTTCAAACACCGTCACCAATCCGCGAGCTAATGTGAGTGCTATAACTACGCGTAGTGGACTTACCATTGTCGATCCACCTACCCCACCACCATCATCTACACCTCCTCCACCACCATGTATCCCGACTCCTCCTACACCTAGTGTTAGTGCACCATTACCGTCTCTGCCTCGTCATGACGATGTATCTCGGAAGGACCCTTCAACATCACAACCTTCACCGACTACACCTTCACCTAACCCTTATCAACCCAGAATCCCATACCCTTCTCGCATAGGCAAGACCAACGAGCTAACCAAGAATGACTGTCAAGTATCGAAATATGTGGATATGCTATCTAAAATGACCATCAACATTAGCCTCGTTGAAGCACTTTGCCACATGCCGAAATTTGTCAAAGCATTCAAGGAATTGCTTAGCAAGAAGGAGAAACTGATTGAACTCGCCAACACACGATTAAATGAAAACTGCTCTGCAGTCCTTCTTAGAGAACTTCCGGAAAAAACTTGGAGATCCCGGTCGTTTTGTGTTGCCGTGCGTGTTCAACAAAACTGAAGAATTTACTGCCCTTGCTGATCTCGGGGCTAGTATTAATTTGATGCCACTCAGTGTTTGGAAAACACTATCATTACCCGACCTCATTCCAACAAAGATGACTCTTGAACTTGCAAACCGCACTCTCGCTTACCCCGTTGGTATAGCCGAAGACGTGTTTATCAAAGTTGGCACATTTACTTTCCCGGTCGATTTTGTCGTAGTTGATTATGAAATGGACCCTCGTATTCCTTTAATACTTGGTCGGCCATTCTTGAGAACCGGACGTGCTTTAGTAGATGTGGTCGAAGGTGAGTTAATCTTACGAGTCGGGGATGATTCAAAAGTTTTTAAAATGGGGAAGCTTACAAGCAAATCCTTTGGAGGCCGAGAATCAGTGAATATGATAAATGTGCTCGATGACTTTACCGTCTATGACAATCCTCTATTCGAGTCTTCCACTGATAATCCACTCTTTGAAGATAATGTGGATGATTCTCTCCCTACTTTGGACGCTTCTCCCATTTATGATTCTCCATCGGTCTTTGATGCTTATGATGATGATGATTCTAGCTCAGATTCGGATGATTTTGATGATTGTACTTCTGAGTATCCCGAGCTGCCCACTTTTGATAATTTGTATGAGGCTGATACTCTATCGAGCGATTCTTCACATGATGAAGATCCTCCGCCATCACTCGATCCTACTTTGGACGATTATTCATTTGAGGAAGATTTCTCTGAATTTCTCAACACATACTTCCCTCATGAGAGTGATGCTCCTCCTTATGACTTTGAAGATTATCGCCTTGATCCTACTTTGGATTTGAAGAGCATTTTGTCAAAGGAGAAGAAACCGGTCGACACCGAAATCCGTTGCACTTATGATTTGACACCTCTTTGTCCCCCTTCTGAGGACGAGGTTGTGCTTCTTTGCGGATCTTCTTCACACTCGGCTGAGCCTGAGTGCTATTTTCCCTTAAAGGAAAAGGTGTTCGACCCCGGTATTGAAGTCTTTAAGCCATCTCAGTATCCACCTGATGAAATAAAAGGAAAAATCTTTGGAACTATTGAAGCCATGCTTGCACCACACCATACTTGCTTCCACCGTGCTCCGTCACTGCTTAAGGGAACCTTGCCACTTCTCTTTTGGCTTGCCTTGTTCGCCTTAAGCTCGTTCTTATTGATGGATGAAAACCATGTCTTTGATCCTGGTGGATATTTTTCATGCTACTTCCGTTGATGATCAAGGTCGAGTCAGGCTCACGACTCGGTTAACAAAAACCAAGCGCTTCTTGGGAGGCAACCCATGCATCTATCTTTTCGCTTTCTTTACCATAAGTGTAGGGGGGACCCTTTGGATTGCTATTTCCTCTCCTCATTTCTTAATCAGGGATTCGAGCTTCAATGATCCACTCTTGATGATTCTTGACGACCCGTGATTCCGTGTTCTACGTCTTCCCGGTTCTATCCTAAACTCTTTTTGATTCACTATTTTATATTTTGTCAATATTAAAATAGGAATCTCTTTAGTTGTCTCTTCCTTAGCGAGATTTAAACAACGTGCACAATGTCCTAAGTGTAGGGGAGCTTACTCCCACATGCTTAAACATTGAGGACAATGTTTATCTTAAGTGTAGGGGGGACTTCTATCGAAGTTAAGTGGTCTTTTCCTTGTATTTGTCCTCATTTTAACCGAAAAATCAATTTTTCGACATTTTTCAAAATTTTTGATCTATTTTGGCCTATTAGTTTTTCCCTTTTGTATAGCTATTTTCTTTCTTTGCTTGAATAAATGTTTAATAAGTGGTTTAATTTTCAAACGTTGTGAATCTTTTGACTCAATCCGAGTTTACTCTAGCTAGTATCCTTAACGTGTTTAAGTCGAGTTTTGCTAGACTTTTATATAGGGAGCTATAAAACGCGAAAGTCTTAATTCTCACGGGTTAAGAACAAGAACTTTTCGCAAGTTCCTATAATTGATCCTAGAGAGTCGTTTATCAAGGGAACTTTAAGATGCGATTTCTAAACTTGAAAGAGTCTAAGAATTTGCAAGATCCTATAGGCGACTCGAAAACTCAAAACTTTGATTTAATAGGCTAAGTATACACGAGTCTCATTCCCTGAGATTTTAAACTGTGGAGAACGAGAGATGATAGAGCCAATTATAAGTTCGGTATTCTTTCGTGAATTTATGTGAGTTAATTATAAGCCTATTCTCCCATCGCTTGCTAATAAATTTATCTGCTAATAAATAAGGTTGTACGATTTGAAAAGTTACTTAGCTTCTAGCCCCAGATCGTTTAAAAGTTGCTCGGTATGGATTAGAGTTCATAGCCAAGGCATAACTTATTGAAGCGGGACACGAAGATTGGCGAGTCCGAAAAGGCCCTAACAAGGCATGAGGGCTATATTTTGTTGCTAAAGATCCAAAGTGATGTGAAGAATCATTTATCGAAAATCAATATGAAGGATCGAGACACACGACGTAAAGCAAAACTCCCCAAAAGTCATGGAGAAGTGTATCCGAAAAGACCCTAACAAGGTATGAGGATAAATAGATCCAAGTCATAAAAGGAGGCGGATCGTTGTATATCAAAGTCCAAAATAAAGATTAGAGAAAAAATGAAGAAGTCGTGGTCCAAATATGAATCTCTCAAAACTTCAAAGTAAAGAATTCCTATTATGAAGAGAAGACCATTATTAACGTCTCTCAAGATTTGAAGTATGAAGTCGCTGCCAAATATCGGTCCGAGAAAGGTCTCAAATCGCGAAGCGAGTTATGCCAAGATATGAACTTTATGAGGTCCCGAGAAGCAGTTTTAAAATATTTGGTCCTTTATCTAACTATTGATTAAATCGTGTACTTTATTTTCAGACTAAATAACTATCGAAATAAGTCAAACAATGCATCCTCTTGATCATTCTAGACAATAATAAAATATAAGAGATACACCTAGGAATAAGGGAGTCTAAGTGAGTAATTGGCCCACATGAGTTTGTGTTAGTTTACTAACTTATAATAACAATGATCTCGTTTTTAAGCTTGGTTTGGAGAAAGTGAAAACTTGAGGATGATGATTATTCATAACATTTTCAAAACCCAAGGTATGCTTTTGATTTCTTTATTTTGTATGTTTTCAATTTTCTATCTCTTTAATAAAGGCCAACGTGGATTGATTATGATGAAAAGTGTAATCTTGCTTTGTAACTAATGCATTGCATGAGGACATTGCAATGGTCAAGTGTAGGGGATTTGATAGGTGTGTAAACACCCATCTTTTCTACCACTTAATTACAATAATAACCGGACCAAAACGTGTATTCTATGTCTTTTATGTCGGAATTATGCGTGGTTTGTGTTTTTGTTGTGATTTAGGATGAAAAGGTGAAAAGTGGAGAAAACACGGACATTCACGGGCATTTACGGGCTTTTATTGAAGAAAAGGATGAAAGACGAAGTCAAGAAGTCAAGAGTGCAAAAAGAACGGAAGTCCACGACCAATTTTGAAGATTTATCGAAGAAAAAGTCAAAAGACGGAAGTTTATCAAAAGCCGAAGAATTCAAGTCTATTTTATTGAAGAATTTAAAGACGAGTTCAAAAGAAATCCCGAAGTCAAAAGTCCCTTAAATCCAAGATTAAAGAAGATTAGAAGAAAAGGACTAAGTACGCAATTAATGAAGATTAAAAGAAGGAGGGACTTAATTATGCAATTAAGAGAAAAGGAAAGAGTGGAGGAAGCTTCCTTAATCCTCCCCTATAAATAGTTTAGGATTAGTCATTTTTCATTTTGTTGGCTAAGGTGACAATTAGTCTTCCACCATTTAAATACTTGTCATTTACATTTCTTGTCAATTTAATTACCTTGTCTTGCACCTTAAATTCATTTAATTTCAAGTAAGTTTTCATTTAATTATTGTCAATCTTTACTTTATCGTGTCAATCTTTTATCTACCTTTCTTAATCTTTGATTTGTTGTGTTTATGTTTATGTTCATGCTTTTATTTTGATCCAAAGTGGTTTTTGATTATTGTGGTAAAAGTTGTTCGATTTCGTGTTTTAAATTGCTTGTTGATGTTTATTTGTTAAATCGTTACTGTTTATATTTATACTTGTGTTTGATTTTGGTTACTTTGTGTTTATATCTGCTACTGTATCTATCTCCTTGTTCTTCGGGGGTTTTTGCTTTGTTTCTGATATTTCCAGGAGAAGTTCCGAACCAAGGAAAGGACTGAAGTGTTCATTCGGAAGTCCAAACTTCCGAACCAAACTTGTTCATTCGGAAGTCCAAAACTTTCGAACCAAGACTCTTCATTCGGAAGTCCAAAACTTCCGAACCAAACATACTCATTCGGAACTCCAAAGTTCCGAACCAAGGGTTTCATCCGGAACTTTTCAAAAGTTCCGAATCAACTTAAAGTTCCGAATCAAGGACCAAAGTTCCGAATCAAGGTTGTTCATTCGGAACTTCCATAAGTTCCGGATCAAGGGTAATCTTCCGACTCAAGAAAGGTTCATTCGGAAGTTCTAAACTTCCGAATCAAGGAGCTTCATTGGGAAACTTCCGAATCAAGGGGTGACCTAATACTTCCGAATCAAGGCAGATTTTACAAGTTCCGAATCAGTAAGTTCCGAACGAAGCATTGTTTTGGATAAGTGACATATTCAGATCAATTTGTTCCGGATCAAGGATTTTGGTAATATTCCAAGTGAAGAAGAATCATTTCATCCAAAGGTGACATTCAGGACGAGTGATTATTCCAAACGAAGGTTTATTCCGAATGAGCTGTATTCAGGTTCTTATTAGCTTTTGTCTTTGATTTTTATTTTCAAGCTTTATTTTTCCTGCCTTTTATTTAATTGCACTTTTAGATTATCTGCCTTAGTTTTAGTCGCACTTTAAGTTTGCCTTAGATAGATTTAAGTTTACGTCATTTTACTTTAGTGCCCTTTTAAGTTCAGTCACGTTTTTAAATACTTGCTCTTTACTTTAATTAGACTTAGGTTTATTATAATTGCACTTTTACTTTAATTGTTTTGCACATTTTAATTTTAAAATACTACAACGACACATCTTTGTTCCCACCAAAAATAAAACAGTGTTACACATAGAGGGCTAAGATCAATTCGATTAGACATACTTAAAACGAATCTTTTTAACCTGAGTAAAATAGAGTTATCAGTAGTCATGCCATTCGGACTCACAAATTCTCCAGCAGTCTTCATGGATCTGATAAATCGTGTCTTCTATGAGTTTCTAGACAAGTTCGTTACCATTTTCATTGATGATATCCAGATTTTCTTTTAATCTAAGGAGGAACATGAAGAACACCTTCGTACAGTTTTGCAAATTCTTCGTTAGAAGCAGTTGTATGCCAAGTTCTCCAAGTGTGAATTCTGGTTAAGCAAGGTGGCATTTTTGGGCCATATTGTATCTGCAGAGGGGATCACCATGGATCCTATGAAAGTTGAAGCCATCACTAAATGGCCGACACCTACATCTGCAACAGAGGTCAGAAGTTTTCTGGGTTTAGCTGGCTACTACCGCATGTTTGTGGAGAACTTTTCACGATTAACCCTACCTTTGACTAAGCTAATGAGAAAAGGAGAGAAATTTGTCTGGACTGAAGAACGAGAGAAGAGCTTTGAAGACCTTAAGCAGAAGTTAGTATCTGCACCTATTCTTACTCTCCCATCTGGTACAGGGGGATTTCAGATCTATAGTGATGCTTCAGAAAAGGGTCTAGGTTGTGTTCTCATGCAACATGGGAAGGTTATTGCATACGCATCACGACAACTTAAACCTTATGAAGAGAACTATTCTGCACATGACTTGGAGCTTGTAGCAGTTGTGTTTGCATTGAAGATCTGGAGGCATTACTTGTATGGTAAATCATGTGACATCTTCACAAATCATAAGAGTCTCAAGTACATCTTCACCCAAAAGGAACTAAACATGAGGCAGAGAAGATGGTTAGAGCTGTTGAAGGATTATGACACCAACATTCAGTACCATCCTGTTAAGGCGAATGTGGTGGCAGATGCTCTAAGAAGAAGGTCAGGTATGATTGCTGGTATCAAGGTTGCAAAGGAGATCATCCGTGACCTGGAGATGTCAGACATTGAGTTTTGTGTACAAGGACAACATGGTTATTAGGTGAATCTTAGAGTGGAACCAGACCTACATTCTAGGATCAAGGAAGCTCAGAAAGATGATGGTGAGATTTGGGCTATTATTCAGAACCTTGATCAACAAACAAAGTTTCGTGCTGATGATGACGGTATCTTATGGCAGGGCACTAGACTAGTTGTTCTTGATGACTCTACACTTAGGGAAGTTGTGCTGACTAAAGCTCACAGCTTTCCATTTTCCATACATCCTGGTTCCACCAAGATGTACCATGACATCAGGCAGCATTTCTGGTGGAGCGGTATGAAGCAGGATGTTGCCACCTTCGTTTCCAATTGTATGATCTGCCAGCAGGTTAAGATCGAACACCAGAGAGCTAGTGGTTTACTGCAACCATTAGACATTCCAGAATGGAAGTGGGACAAGATCTTTATGGATTTTGTTACTTGTCTTCCGGTGACTCAGAAGAAACACGCGAAACACGACGCCATCTGGGTTATTGTTGATAGATTGACCAAATCTGCTCATTTCCTACCAATCCGCAAGGAGCATCCAGTCAGCAAATTGGCAGACACTTTTCAAAAGGAGATCATGAGACTGCATGGTACTCCATCAGAAATCGTTTCTGACAGAGATCCTCGTTTCACCTCACGTTTTTGGTAGAGTTTGTAGAAAGCTTGTGGTACAAGACTTAAGCTCAGCACTGCCTTTCATCCTCAGACCGACGGACAGTTGGAACGTACCAATTAGACATTGGAGGACATGCTGTGGGCGTGTGCTCTAGAATGGACAGGAAGCTGGGACGATTATATCTATCTAGTGGAGTTTGCATACAACAACAGTTGGCACGCTAGCATCAAATGTGCACCATTTGAAATGTTATATGGTAGGAAGTGTCGCGCCCCAATCTGTTGGGATCAGGTGGGCGAACGACTGATTGAGGGTCCATAGATGATTGAGGTGACTAATGAGAAGGTCGTCGTCGCCAAGGCGAAGCTACAAGAAGCTCGTGCTCGACAGAAGAGTTATGCTGATAAGCATCGCAGAGATCTATTCTTCAACGTAGGTGATCATGTTTTCCTCAAGGTATCACCAGCACGTGGGGTCAAGCATTTTGGAATCAGAGGAAAGCTCAGTCCTTGCTTCATCAGACCGTTTGACATCATAGAACGCGTCGAAGAAGTGTCATATCGTTTAGCGTTACCGCCTCAGCCATCGCACGTTTATAACGTGTTCCATGTGTCCTTACTTAGAGGATACAACTATCACCCCCTTCATGTTGTTCAGTATCCGCTTGATCAGATTCGAGAGGATCTTTCATATGTCGAAGAACCTGAGAGAGTTCTTGAATGAAAAGATCGTGTCATGTGGAGGAAGACGATCCCATTCGTCAAAATACTCTACAGGGATCATCCTGAGCGGGAAGTCACTTGGGAGATGGAGGAGTCTATACGAACTTCTTACCCTCATTTCAGCATCTGATTCGGGTATGTTTCTTTCAGTTTACGTTTTCTCTAATTCGAGGATGAATTAATCTTTTAGAGGGGAAAAGTTGTAAAGCCCGCATTAAAATACCATGAACAGTAAACATGAACAGCGAACACACGAAAATACGTTTAAATTAAAACTTTCCATTTATAATATATTACACGTGTCACGATAACAAATAACAAGTATTTATGTATATTATAAATGTAACATGAACACGATATTTAAAACACGACAATTAAACACGACATTACACGAATATTAAGTTAGCTAGAAAAACATTTGGTTTGCCTTATGGGCTTATGTGGCCGCGGCTAGACAAGAGAAAGGAAAGGAGAAGGGCCTTTGGCCTATTAGCCCAATACTAATCCTTGTTTAATGAAACTTCCAGGGAATAACCATAAGTTAATTTTATTAAAAATTAAGAAACCCTAGTCCTCCTCTCCTCCTCTTTCCTCCGGTCGAACAAGAACACCAAGGTGGTGTTTGTTGATTTTGATCTTCAATTTTGGTGTGTACGTGTTCGTGTTTATTAACCTTAATCATCTACGCATTTGGTAATCACCACAAACTCTTTCTTTTTATTCTTTTTATTGAATTCATGATTCCATGTTAATTAATCTTAAAAACAAACATAAAACATGTTAAGGTTAACCAAGAATCAAGAATAAGGTTGTTTGGGGTTTGGTTTGGTTTGGTCGACACACAACCGAGAGCACAAGGCTCTCGGCTTGTTTTGTTTGCACCACCACTGAGACCTTAAGGTCTCGGCTTGGCTTGGTTGGGTCGATCACACACAAAGGGAACCCGACTCGAAGTCGGGGTGTGTTTTGGCTTGGTTTGGGTGTCAACTGAGACCTATAGGGTCTCGGTGGGACTATGTAGAAAACAGTGGGAGCCCGGCTTAAGCCGGGGTGGTCTTGACTCGGGCAGTGGGTAAACGAACAACAAGAGCATGGGAACTATAGCCAGGCAGTGGCAACCGGTTAACCAGGTAGCCACTTAGCAGCCGGCTGACACCATTAGCCACCGACTGTGTGGTGTTGGCTAGGTACTTTTTGGGCTCAGGATTATTTTAGAACACGAGTTCGGGCTCGGGAATTAATAAATCAGTTATTTTATTTATTTGACAAGACTTAGATTTTAAATATTAAAATTTATATTTCATGATTTAACCTAAGTATTTAATTAGCCTAATTTAATTAAACATGTTATTTTTAATTAAATTCATATAATCTATAGTTTATTAAATCAACCATGTTAATTATTTAATAAGCTATAACATTTAATCCATGACTTGTATTTGACCAATAAGCTTAAACTTATATTTTGGACTTATTAATCAGCTTATTCTATTTTTGGAAACTTACTATTTTTTGAAACTTTCTATTTTAGGAAACCTGCTATTTTTAGAAAGTTACTTAGTATTACAATACAAGTATAGTAATACCTTAATACATGAATAATAAACAAAAGAATACAAGAATAACTAAAGTTAACACTTAAAACAGTTAAAACATGACAGGATATAAATAACAAGCTAAGAAGACATAGAACCAGTAAGATACACGTATCTCAGACAACTCATACACGTCCCTATTCTTATGTAGTATTATTCGTCAAGGCGAGGTAGGTTCGTCAGCGTTTTCGATTAGCTTCTACTGGAAAAGAGGTACGGATTTTCCGTCCTTCAATAAGGCAATCTCTTCCTTTATTAGGATTTCTCGTATGCAGCCAACTATTTTCCCAGTAGTTACAGATTTAAATGCTTATGTTTTATTAGTTATCTTAGCCATATTGTAAAACCCTGTAGAATCTTGATAACCTATGAATCTATGAAGTGGGTTGATGTTTTCTAGAGGGAGAAACTAGAGAGAGAAAGTGAGAGAAACTATGTGTCTTTTTATTCAAGTGAAAACAAGAAAATGAACAACAACCAACCCCTTTCCATGGTGGAAAGGGGTATTTATATCCAAGACCTTATTTGGACTTGGGCCGGCCCATGACAAGCCCATGGGCCGGTTTCTTACTTAACTAAATAAGTAACACTAACTACGAGCTATTACAACATTAATAATATTGTGGAGTGACCGATACTTCTAATATACGTAAAAACGTATTTCTAACAATCTCCCCCTAAGGGAGGTCACTCCACGTTTAAAAAGTTCTAAACCTAGCATACTATACTAAGTCTTCGTTCTTCAGCTCGTAGTCTTTTTCTTCTTTCTTTTTGTTGTGAATATTTTGATTTGATCTTTTAGGCTTTGACTTGAGAGCATTGTTCTTTTGGCCTTTCACGTGCGATCTTTGCCTTCTTGTGAAACTTGCCTCCTCGTGACTCCATGTTCCACACACTTATGTCTTTTTGTTGAATTCTCGAAAGCTTCAGAGTTTGGTACAGCGGAAGACTTCATTTTGCACTTTCTTGAATTTTGCTGAACTTTGATGCAGAAAAACATAAGCATGTGGGAACGACTTCTACAGGTACACCACAACACCACCGTCTTCAACTGGTACACAGCAACGCCACCGTCTTCAACAGGTACACAGCAACGCCACCGTCTTCAACAGGTACACGGCAACGACACGAATAAAATGGCTTTGACATTTTATTCTAATTCGGTAGCATTTTACCTCCGGTCGGTGAAGACCGTTGGACGATATTAGATATCGTACCCGTGACGGATAGTTTCAATTAAGTAACTTCCTGACAGGATTTCGCGGGTAAACCCGTTCTCTTTATTCGACATCCAAAGCTGACTGCGAACATAAAGAGTGAATCACTTGGATAAGTTATCCTTGTGATTTGAAGCCGTCAATTCATGAAACCTGGAACAAGTGAATTTCAATTAAGATTTTCACCATCGTTGCTTTCCAGTTATCACGAGCTCAATTCATAAAGAATCTTGCACGTCACCTACCAAGTGCTGTTTGATGTTAACACTAGAAGGATTTCCACTCGTCACTGTGATCAATAAAGAGTCACTCTGAGTGTTCTGGCAAGATCATATGATAATGCGTAGAGGCCTGGAACGAGTTTAAGTTCAATTAAGAATTAAACCACTGTTTCTCTCCAGTTTTTCACAAGATTGGTTCTAAAAGAACCGCACGTGTAACCTACCATGAGCTTGTTTGATGTTGGCTCAAGCAGGATTTCCATCTTCATTGTAATACTTGCGTATTACTCGGATGTTCTGGCAATATTACAGGAATACTGCGTAGGACTCATAAAAATCTCTTACTTTTCACAGTGTGTGAGAAAGCAAGGAATAAATGGAAAGTGTCCTAATGAGACTTTTGATGATCTCTTGGCTCTAGACTCGATAGTGCGTTTTGATTTAGTGAGCGATGGCTGGAGAGGAGTGCCACCTTTTCAATACCAGTCTATTCGGAGTGAATAAACCAATTGATAACGTGTTGATCTCCGTGTGATTAAAACAAATACCTTTTGAGAGATATTTGAGTTAGCTGGGAAGGGTTGTGCATTGCATCACTGGGTCCATGACGTCTTTCTTCAATATCGAGAATCATTAACAAAAATGATCTCAATAGCATATGTATTGACCCGGTTTCTGCCTAAAGTTGTAAGGAGGGCTTCTTTCTTTACACCCTTTATCTTTACAATTCTTTTTCATTCTTCAACCCCTTCAATGCTTACCAATACGTCATAACTAGCACCTTGTTGTGATTGTTCCAGTGCTAGCTTAAGTACTTGGTCGGCATTCAGCTACGTTCACAATCTTTCTCCAACTTTCCTAGGACTTCTAATTCTATCTGGGGAATTGTCCTTGGGAAGATTCCATCGGCTCTGATGAATCATTAGACTAAACCTATTCCTACCACCCTTTTGTCACCACATTCGTCGTAAATTAAGCGTGTTTTGGGAAAGTAAAGCCACCATGAAAAATCCTTAAAAATCACCTAAGGTACTTGTGATATTGAAATCAAAAGTTTTGTACCTTAGGTGTTTTTTGTTCATAAAAAACGCTCCCCCTTAACACGTGCTTTACACATATTAAGTTGGATTATCGTTAAGTCTTTTTCATCTTTTAGCCAAGTATCATTTAAGTCTCCTTAATCCCATTTTCCCCCCTTATCCAAAATGTTAACCATTAATATTTGGGATATTGAATGGATTAACCGGTCTTTGGGTAAAAATAAAATTGATGTTTGGCCATAGAACATGGTAATGCTCCCCCTTAAATTAATAAGGGATAGTTGTAGTGCTTTAGTATGATATATTTTGAAAGATTTAGAATCTCGTGAGAAATTCTTGAAAAATTTTCATACCTTAACACTACATCAAGCCGTAAAAGCACAATATTCACAAATTTACATATTCACAATTAAAAACCAATATAAAGTGGACCTGAAATGTACGACCCATTAGATGGATCGTTGCAGTAACTTGTGGTGCACTAAATATGGTCTACCACCAACGAAACTTTCTAAACTCCTCATCAATCTACGTTCACGGAGCTTTTGATCAATCTTCTTGATCACATACTTCGCCATTTGTCGATAACCCTGATGCCAATCCTCAGTCATCTCTGGTAAAGTCCCACCCGAATTAAGATGCTCCAACTTTCCTCTGACGTATAGGAGAGTCCCATCACTGTACTTATAAAGCTCACCCACCCTCATAAACTTCATTAACCCTCGACTGTTCAAGTAGAAAATGCCGCAATTCGGGACAGAAATGCCGGTATAGGGACATCTATCTACATGTTGAGGTAACACTTGATTCACTGGACGGGTTAGGTTAAGCTTCCTTTGGTAGCTTTCGACTCCCAACTGAAGATCTTCAACTCGTTTCTTGATAACAACGCTTCGTGTGAACATACGAAGTGCTGTATTCAAAGCAATGATGTCTTCACGAGGAATATGTGTGAGTTGATCCCGGGTCATCATAAGCAACATGTCTTCGATATCCTCAAGGCGAATGATAGAAAAATCTCCCTGCTGGATTTTGTATTCTCTGTCATCCTCCCTTTTCAGACGAATCTCCGTCACATGATAATAGCCATTCTTGGCTTCAGTTTTCAGTCCTAAAATGCTGGAGATGCGGATATCGGATCTAACGTTGCTTCCTGAATTGGCTAAGCAGCAACCCCTGTACGCCCTTCGGACTCGTTCGTCCCAATGAGATGCACCTATAACAGGATACATATCATAATTACGAGTTACCCTTGGGACCCAGAGACGGTTTACCTTTTCCTCGATCCAGGGTATTGTCCCCCAGTTGGCAGCTTTCAGCAAGGTCAAGGAGGTTGCGTACTTTGATGAACCCTTCAGAAGATACTCAAGATCATAGGTGACAAAGAAGTCGAGAGCAATCTGATTATCTTGAGAAGGATCAAGTGGAGGTGGAGCTCTTTCTGATTCATGGAGGCCTGGCCTTTGAACGGTGTTAAGAGCTTTCAGGACCTCGTCAGCATAATACTCGAACTCCATTCGGGTTAGCCTGGTTTTGGCGCGAATTCTCTTATCCTTTAGCGCTCTCTTCACCAAAGACGGAGTAACCAAAGTCTTATACTCATGAGCCAGAAATGCACACAAGTCAATCGGGCTGCGGATACGGAGATATAAAACATCTCTGTCAGCGTCTGTGATTGGATCATATTGAGCCGCTGCCGTGATCCAAGCTTGTGGTGGTGCAGTCTCGTCAATCTACAACGTGTCTGCCCAGTCCCGTGTGCTTGATTCAGGAACAGTAGATTGTGGTTCTTGTTGTAGAGGAGTGGAAACGTGAACATCTGCTGGTTCTGATTCAGGCATCTCGGCGGTGTCATGAACGGGTGAGTGTTGTGCAGCTTCAGGTTCAGTTACCGATTCTGCAATCACAGGAGCAACAACAACAGAACTAACAGGGTTAGTGGTAACAGGTATAGACACAGCAATAGATGTACCAGGAATTGATGATGCCGTAGTAGCATTCACATCATGACGCCACTTGGATCGTCTTGATTCCGTGGAAGTAGATGTTTCCTTTGCTGCTGCATCTTTCTTAGACTTGGTTCCAGACTTAGAAGGTTTCTTTGTGCTGACAACCTTATCCCCCTTTTTAGGCTGTGTACCATCATCATCCTCATCGCTATCCTCGTTGCTCCCCTTAGCACTTTCCTCATTACCATCACCACCATCATCACCATCATCATCATCATCATCATCCTCATCATCATCACCATCATCGTCATCGTCATCATCCTTTTCTTATTCTTCTTCTTCTTCACCTTCTTCCTCACCAGTACCCTCTTCTTCTTCACTTTCTTCCCTTTCTTCCTCAGGCAGAATGTGGTATGGTACCACACTTCCAAACGTTTTAAATAACCTATCATCCTCCATGATAGCGTCATTCAGGGATTTGTAAAGAGCCCGTTGAATCCTAGATTTATCAAATGATCCAAGTTCCCTCATACGAGCTTTGAGAATCTTCTTTAATTCAAAATCCGTCAAGTCATAGGCAATTTTGTAGGCGGATTCAGAAGGATTGGATGACTTGATCATCAAGTTATCAGCCGCGAGTGTCTTCAACTCATCACGCAGTTTAGGCATAATGGATTCAACGGATTCTTTCACTCTCTCTTCAACAGAAGCTTCAAGTGCCTCTTTTTGCTCCTTGTATTTATCCCTCATCGCTTGAAGTCTCGTGATACGTGCAGCATGCTTATCAGCTTCAGCCTGCTTAACTTGAGCTAGTTCTTCTGCATGAGCTTTTCGTGTTAACTCCATCTCTGCAGCGAACTTAGCAAGCATCTCTTCTTGGGCTTTCTTAGATGCTTCTTCACTTTGAGCTCGTCTATGTATCTCTTTGCGAAGTTCATCCATCTCTCTTTTGTGATTATCCGTATGTTTATCCAACATTTCTGCCATCACAAATGCAGCCATTGTAGACGATGCAGAGCTGCTCTAGGTTGGTTGAAGAGGCTCGGTTGTGACCACAGTACTGAGAATGGGAGTTATTGAAGGTGGAAGAAATGGTGTTGAAACCGGTCGGGTTGGTAAGGGTTGTATTGGTGGAGGTTGAGTTACTAAAGGTTGAGTAGGTACCATGATTGTAGGAGCACCGGACTCCTTTTTAACACTTGCTGAAACGGGGATGGATGTCTCCTTCGAAGTAGAATACCGTTCAGGTGATCCAAACTCATCAATATCCTCTGGCTCCTCGTACTCTTCAATATTTATCCTTGCACCTGAACCACTACCGCCCGTATCTTTCCTACTCCTTTCAATAGCTATCTTCATTAATTTCCTCTCAGCCTTGTCAAGAGTAGGATCAACAACATCTTCTTCGTCACGTAGAACTAACTCATCAGCCTTACCCTTTCCCTTCTTAACCTCAGTCTTTTTCTTCTTGGTTTCGGGTTCAGGTAAAGCAGCTGGTTGCTTGCGTTTACCTTTACTCTTGACCGTAGTAGACGAGTCTTCTCCAGTCTGAAGGCTTGCTTTTAGCTTCTTGATTTCTAGCAACAGTAGCTTGTAATCAGCAGAACCTTTAATTCTATCCGTCAGAAGATAATCGGGAATAGGACCAGGAATCACACCACCAGATGGTCCTTCATGCCTTAGATCTACAGTGTGATCAGCCTCTTCTGTGTGATGACGACTTGCTGCATGCCTATCAATAGTAACATCATTCTTCATACAATAATTAATGATAAGCTTGATAAATCGAGGGTAAGGAAAGAAATTAGTCTTCAGCTTCTTGTTTTGGAAGAGTTGAAAGGTGAATTCTTCCCACAACAATAATGCATAATCTGCATTTGCGCCTGTGTACATCCCATGGAAGATGTTCATAATTGGACTACGCAAAGCATCATGCCCACTGGTTTTCGGTGTAAGACATCTACTGAGAATACCCAAGATTTCTCTCCAAGGTTGACCTACTTTAGCAGTGGTAAACTCAGACACAACTCGTATGTCAGGACATCCAAGAGCATCGAACATCTCCATGAGTTCGTCTTTAGTAGGATCCCTCGAAAAAACCATACCTTTGGGTGTATCCCGAATGCCAAATATCTTACGGAAGTCTGAAACAGTTAGTGTCTGCTGCTTGTTGTCGAGAGTGAAGGTGATCTTGTTTGAGGTACTCTCCTTGGTAGCCCAGAACTCATACATGTAATCATAAGGCACCGAGGCAGTACTCCTAAGAGCGTTCTTAAAGTGAGATTGATCCAGGATTGCTATGGCTACTTTAAATCCATGGTGAGTGGATTTTGAGACTTGCTTCAGCCGGTAATTGTTTGGTATGAACTTGAGGGCTCTTGCTTCGGCAATTTCGGCTGCTCTAGCATCTTGGATTGCTTGTACTGGTTGATTAGTCATCGTATCTGCTTAAGATAAGACATGAAAGGTTGATGCAAAAAAATATATACTTGTTACTTCTAAGCATAACACATTTCATAACATAATTCAACAAGTACTTATAACATGCAAACAACTATTAATCCAACAACTCTTCATCCGGAACTTTTTCATTCGGAACTTCTTCATTCGGAACTCCTCATTCGGAAGTCCTTCATTCGGAACTTCTTCATTCGGAACTTCTTCACTCGGAACTTCTTCACTCGGAACTTCTTCATTCGGAAGTTCATCCGGAACTTCTTCATTCGGAAGTCCTTCATTCGGAACTTCCTTCATTCGGAAGTTCTTCATTCGGAAGTCCTTCATTCGGAAGTCCTTCATTCGGAAGTCCTTCATTCGGAAGTCCTTCATTCGGAAGTCCTTCATTCGGAAGTCCTTCATTCGGAACTTCCTTCATTCGGAAGTTCATCTGGAACTTCCTTCATTCGGAAGTTCGTTCGGAACTTCCTTCATTCGGAAGTTCATCCGGAACTTCCTTCATTCGGAAGTTCGTTCGGAACTTCCTTCATTCGGAAGTTCATCCGGAACTTCCTTCATTCGGAAGTTCGTTCGGAACTTCCTTCATTCGGAAGTTCATCCGGAACTTCCTTCATTCGGAAGTTCGTTCGGAACTTCCTTCATTCGGAAGTTCGTTCGGAACTTCCTTCATTCGGAAGTTCGTTCGGAACTTCCTTCATTCGGAAGTTTGTTATCCATGTTCATCCGGAACTTTACAAACGCACCCTATAAATGATTAATCTAGTCACGTTTGTGAGTTCTAAGGCAATCTAAGGCAACTTAACATCTTTCTAATGATATTCCGCATAAAACCCACCTAAAAACCTAATCAATTAATCCTAAATTAAGGAATAAACCCTAATCTTGATAGAGTTGATTACCCGAATCAATTAACTTGTTTTAAATGATGAATTAGGCGAATTAAAAGTTAAAGATTCGATGTTATTACCTTGTGGATTGAATGGAACAAATTGGATGATTAAAACCGAGAGTATGTAAAAGCTTGTGTGTGTTAATGGCGGAAATATGATAAGGCAGAAAACAGTGAATGAAAAACGGGGGGGGGGGGGGGGGTTGGTTTGACTTAGGTCAATTTTTTAACAAGTTTCACCAATTGTCACTTAAGTCCCTATAGTTTTCACTCCTTTTCCCTTTTATTACTTATCTTTTCATTTTCTTTTCTAATCTCCCTATCCATTGTTAAACTTAGCCAATTTAACCCTCACACAACTTAAGCATCACAACCTATTAGCAAATCTCCAAGATCTTAAAGCAAATTCTATCACATTGAGCGAGCACTAGTCGTATTCTAAAGCAAGACCACTCGTTAGCCAATTAATTTTCCACAAACACTTTTTGAAAATCGTTTTGATGACGAAGATGATTTAATATTTTCTCCCCCTTAAACGATGACCCGTTTTCTATTTAAAGAGCTGTAGTCATTGTTTAAAGAGTCACATATTGATAAAAACATTTCCAGTTGATGTTTTGAAAAGATTGATTCGTGGTAGCAATAAGATTTCTCTTATTTAGACAAATTAATGCACTGAGACGTACACTAACTCGTGTTAGACCAAGTTGTAAAGTAAACTTGATCCCTTTGCATGATTTGGCTTGTAAATCATGCCCGAGAAAATTAATTCCCGTTGTGAGCCAACGTTTTCCAAGGAAATACGTGACTTTAGTATGAAAACCGGGTTGCAGTCTGAAATAACTACAAGCCATAATGGGCATGTTTTAAAAATGTACAACTTTTATACGGACTCTATTTATGGCACCGTGTCAATATTGATCGACATTTCTAAGGCCGTAAATATTACTGTACTAAAAGACATGCCCGATTTTAAAAACGAAAAGTATTTTTGGTTTTTCTTGATTTTATAATTTTTATGGTTTTTCTAGGTTTTATATTTTTTATGGTTTTTCTTGGTTTTATATTTTTGAATTTTTCTTTTTGGGTTTCAATATATACGATAATGTACATGATCACGAACAAAGGATACGTCTGAATAGTTTACCACCACTATTCAGCTGATTCTTCTGCCAACTCTTTGAGAGTCGCTGGAGTGAATGATTTCATGCCAAGCTTGTCGATCAAAAACTCGATTCGTCCTCGATCTAAGGCTTTGGTGAACATATCTGCCAGCTGATACTCAGTAGTGACAAAATACAGCTCGATCACTCCGTTCTCCACCTGCTCTTTAATGAAATGGTAGCGAATGTCTATGTGCTTGGCCCGGGAGTGTTGAACATAGTTGCAGCAAAGGGCAATGGCGCTCTTGTTGTCACAATACATCGGGATTTTGTTAAATCCAAGACCGTAGTCAGTTAATTGTGATCTCATCCAAAGGACTTGAGCACAACAACCGGACATGGCGATGTATTCAGCCTCCGTGCTAGAAATTGCAGCGCTTTTTTGCCTTTTTGAAGACCAACTAATCAATCTGTCTCCAAGGAGTTGCACAGATCCAGAAGTGCTACGCCTCGTGTCTTGACATCCAGCATGATCGGCATCTGCGTATGATATTAAAGCAATAGAGGAATCTTTCGGATACCATAGACCACGATGAAGTGTTCCTTTTAGATACCGAAAGATCATTTTAACAACATGTAGGTGCTTTTCGGTAGGCCGAGCCTGATACCGGGCACACATGCATACAACAAATTGCAAATCAGGCCTGCTAGCAGTCAGATATAGAAGGGTGCCGATCATCCCACGGTAAAGTTTTGGATCGACAATAATCCCATTCCTATCTTCATCTAACTTGGATTTCTCCACCATTGAAGTGTCCACGGGGTCACAATTTTCAAAGTTATACTTCTTTAAAGATTCTAGAGCATATTTGGATTGATTAATAAAGATACCTCTGGGATTCTAAGAAATCTGTAATCCTAAGAAAAATGAAAATTTTCCCATCATTGACATCTGAAAGCGTGTGGACATTATCTTCTCAAAGCGATTTGACAATTCTATGTTAGTGGCAGCAAATATTATATCATCAACATAAATTTGTACCAGAATCATGTCGTTGTCCTCCTTGAGAGTGAATAGAGTGGGGTCCACCTTGCCTTTGGAGAAGCCTTCCGAGATGAGATATGTTGAAAGGAGATCATACCACGCGTGTGGAGCTTGTTTCAACCCATAGAGAGCCTTCTTAAGCTTGTACACATGATTAGGAAACTCCGTGCTAACGAACCCATCCGGCTGACTAACATAGACTTCTTCCCTTAGTTCACCATTTAAAAATGCCGTCTTCACATCCATTTGATAGACGATCATGTTCATATGAGCAGCATACGCAAGGAATAGTCTAATAGCCTCCAATCTTGCAACAGGAGCAAAAGATTCTTCAAAGTCTATACCCAAGGATTGTTTATATCCTCTAGCGACCAATCTAGCCTTATTCTTCAATACTGCACCCATCTCATCAAGTTTAACCTTATAAACCCACAACAAAGTAAGGATATTAACCTTGTCAGGGAGAGGAACTAATTCCCATACTTCAAGTCTTTGGAACTCATTTAGTTTCTCCTGCATGGCTTCAATCCAAGATGATTGAGTCATAGCCTGTTGCCAATTTTTAGGTTCAACTTCAGAGAGAAATGCATCAAAGTAGCAATAGAGTGCAATCTCTTGTAATTGATGGCGTGTAGAGACTGGTCGATCTAGATCTCCAATGACATTCCTAATTGGGTGATCTTTTGTCCATTTGGTGCTATGATTTTCAATCCTAGGTGGTCTGGAGTGAACAGTAGAAGGAGCTTCTTCTGAGATAGACGCGGCTGAAGGGTTTTCAGGGAACGGTATACCAAATAAAGGAAGCTCTTTTAAGTGAGCATATTCCAAGTCGTGATCAGTAGAATCCTCTTCCACATCATTAGGCACAAGTAGGGGTGACGATTCAGGTGTAGTTTGAGAATCACTTGGTAAAGGTGCATCCGGTTCAATGTTAATTGAAGATGCATTTGATAAAGCTTCATTAGCAGGAGCAACAACTTCAGGAATTGGAGCTATCACTACGGGTGCTGGAAGTTCATCATTTGGGGGATCAAAGAATTCATCAAACAACGGTTGAAACAGTTTATCCCACTCGGGCCTTGTTGGTGGTAAAAATGATGTAGAAGTAGGATTATTGGGAACTAATCCGGAACTAATAGCACCGGTTCCCATCTCATGAAGCGCGGGTTCAGAGCTGCGTTGCTCAGAAGCCATTGCTGTCAGCTCATCGAAATCTGCGTCCATAGTTTCTACAATCTTACCAAGACGACGGTTGTAAATTCGGTATGCTTTCTTGGAGGGTGAGTAACCAATAAAAATACCTATATCGGCTTTCGGTTGAAGCTTGCCCAAGTTCTCACTATTAATGTTTGGATAACAAAGAGCACCAAACACATGAAAGAATGAAACATCGGGTTTATGGTCATGTAGAAGCTCGTAAGGTGTTTTTCCATGGTGTTTCCGAATGATAGAACGGTTTTGGGTGAAACATGCAGTAGATATAGCTTCTGCCCACAAGAACAATAGAGCGTTCGCATAAATCAACATAGTCCTAGCAGCTTCCATAAGCGTACGATTCCGTCTTTCAACGACACCGTTTTGTTGTGGAGTACGTGCAGCGGATGTTTCATGAGAGATACCAACTCCTTCATAGTAATCACGAAGAGTCTGGTTGACGAACTCTGTTCCATTGTCTGTACGAATACGGCGGACAGTAGTATTCAAACGTACCTGAATGAATTTCAGAAAAGTGATGATAGCCTTCGGTGCTTCATCCTTTGTACGTAGAAATCTAACCCATGTAAACCTGGAGAAATCATCCACAATAATGAGAATGAATTTCTTACCGCTCACACTTTCAGTTCTCATTGGCCCACAAAGATCCATATGCAAAAGATGAAGTTTTTCTTGATTGGTGTCTTCAGCTTTGGGCTTGTATGATTTCTTGGTACTTTTCCCCCTTGAACACGCGGAACATAAATGGTCCTTGTGAAATTTGAGCTTTGGAAGACCACGAACTAATTCGTTTTTAGCCAGATGATTAATAGCATCAAAGTTGAGATGAGATAATCTGCGATGCCATAACCATGACTTGGTCTTAGATGCTTTAGAGAGAACACATACTGGAGAAGCGACCATCATGTCTTGTAGGGACAACGTATAAAGATTTGCACCACGAGATCCCTTCAACAAGTCTTTTCCTATCAAGTTGCGGATGAAACAAGTATGTTGTCGAAAAGCAACCTCTAGGTTGGAATCACAAAACTGTCCTACTGAAAATAAATTATGACCAAGACCTTCTACATAGTATACCCTTGAAATCGTAACGTTTCCAATCTGATATTCACCATACCCCATTATCTTTGCTATATGATCATTACCGAATTTAACCGTTCCAAGAAACTTGCTGACGAAATTTCGGAGCATCGAGCGATCTCCGGTCATATGCTTTGAACAACCAGAGTCCAAATACCAGAGGATGATTTGGACCACCTGAAAATATCACCAGACGAGGACAATGTAGAGGTATCGGAATCTGAATGTTCCTTGTTATTAGCAGGTACAGATTTAATAATCTTAGATTTGCTAATTTTAGGTTTCTTAGATTTCCTTGCCTTCTTCTTCCTAGTTAGTGGTGTAGATTCTAGTTGGCTTAAATCCTGAGGTATTTCTTCACTGATAGGCACTATAGTGGGGGCTGACCTAATTAAAGGGCGCTGTTTCCATACTTTAGTGCTAGTGTGCCTAACTAAAGGACGCTCAGACCTAACCTCAATGGATGCATTCCTAGTTAAAGGGCACATTGTTCCATCTAATGTAAAGGTCCTACCAGTGGGACGCCATTGCCATCCAACTTGGGCACGAGTTCTACCAGTTGGCTTCCATTCAAGATTATTTCTAATGGCATTCATTTCATTCACATGATCAATAAGACACAAATCATGACGTTGGGAAAACATACATTCATTACAATTCCAACAATTCAAATTAGAATTCACGAATGGTTTAGGCTTCTGCACAGGCGTAGAGCTTTTAGTCTTAACATGATTCTTTTTATTTAAAACTGAACTAACATTCCTATGGTGAGCTTCTACTTTCTTCTTTTTGGTACTACTAGTGGAGGGCTTGATCTTATCTTTCTTGAGTGGCGATCCTTTAGCCTTAGTAGTCTCTTTTAATCCTGTAGAAGGCAAAGTGGGAACATTAGCAACAGATTTTAAAGGTGCCTTACTTGATGGTGCCAATGACGGTTTTGCTCCTGGAGTCTTATTAAATGGAGTTACAGCAATGGGTCGATTAGTGAGTAGTGCAGAACCTGGTTTACCTATGTATTGCAAGTAGGCTAAGCAATATTGAACACGCTTAATATATTCATGGGCTGAATAATAGTAGCTACTTGAGGGATCTAAGGCATAAAGATCGTCTAAAATATCCCTAACAAGATCTACATGCTTAATGGCATTCCTCATATAATCATCGTAGGTAACCGGGTTTCTCTTATGGAGCGGGTTCTTATAAAGCACTACTGACTTGGTTGTTGGAGCACTAGTGGACGGTGCAGAGTCGGTAGCTAAGTTATCAACAACTTCTTGTCGGGTGAGAAGAAGTGTCTCCTTTAACTCGGCCAAAACCATGTTTTTGTCAATGAGCAGGATGTTTAAGTCAGAGATTTCCTCACACTTTTGGTTCAGTTGTTCAACATAAGATTGTTGCTGTGCTGCATTAAAAGCTAAGCGTTCTTCTATTGAACCATAAAGAGCGGATAATCCCTGTCTTGCCCGATCCATCTCCCTTAGAATAGACGACAGTCTAATTTCTAAGTCCTGGTTTTTAGACTCTGCAGCCTCTAGTTCCAATTTTAGTGTTTCATTTGATGACACATCTCTCTTCAATCTCATAATCTCTTCCTCTAATGCCTTAACTATTGCAATCATCTTGTCACTCGTCTCAACACCGTTTTCACAACCATTTGATATCAAAAGATCCTCATTTTGAGTTTGTTGTTTTAATTCTAAAGATATACAATGTTGTTCGAGTTGATTAAAGCGTTTTGAAAGTAAATTGTAAGAATCTTGTAGCTTTAAAAATTCAGCGGTAGATTCGTGACAAGAATGATTATCTACCTCATTTATAGTATCAGCAACATTTACAGAGAGATCACACACATCATCACAAATATTCACATCATCACATTTAATCATAGCGGATGTAAGCTCATTCGAATAATTAACATTTACAGTAGTAAGCACATCACACGAGATTACTTCGGACAAGAATCGGTCATATTCGGATAAAATATTTTCCTTTTCAATTAGTTGTAGTTCGTAAGCGGTGTCCATTCCATAAAACACTTTTTGAACTTCTCCAATTTGAAATTCAAGATTTTCCTTAAGAGATGCAAAACTTCCTTTTAGACTTTCGACAAATGCATTGATCTCATTTTTAAACACCTCGTTCATGTGTTCGAAAGCCCATTCTCCAGCGTTTAGGCCATTTGAAGTCGTACATTCCAAAATGACCTTGTCAAAATTAGTAAAGTATTGATTAATCTCTTGCAAGTTTAACCATACAGTGCTAACAGGTGGAAGATCCTTTGGAATTTCCTTAGGACCTTCCATGTTGACAAGTGTAGGAAATGTACTAGGGTTTTCTTCATTCAACATGTAGGTTGGTGCTGTAATGAGATCTTTGTCCATATGGAAGCGAATTCTAAAATCCGTTTTAGCAAGCTCCTGATTCATTTTAAAATAATCACAATCGGGATATTTTGCAAAATTGTATGACCGATTCTCATCAACTAGATCCTTATTGGTGCGATCATCGAAAATAACAATCTGGTCTAAGACCAAACCTAATTGGGTTGCATTATAAAGTCTTGGACTATGGCTTAAAGCTTGTTTTGCATACTGTGGGTTAGGGGGAAGGCCTTTTTGACGTGATAAGTTAAATTCTCTAAAAGAAGCATCAAATAAGTGTACTAGTTGAGAAGCAGCGTATTGTCTTAAAAGCAAATAATCTAGACTTCTAATCTTATTAGCAGCATTAATCTCCATTTCATTCTTCTTAGACTCGAGTAATTCAAAATCCATTTGAAGTTTTTGAAAATTAGTGACCACTAACTCTTTTTCTTTAAGTTCATTAGAAAGATTTGCTCTTAAGTTTTCTATTTCTTGCAAATGACCCATTTGTTTGTTTCGAAAATGATCATACTCGGGATTTGTTAGAACACTAGACGAAGGCACTAATTCCAAAGTTTGAACTTTCTCGTTGCATAAGGCAAGCTCATCAGACAAATTCTTATTCTTAGCTATGGTTTCTAAGAGTGCAGCATTCATTTGGCTAAGTAATGTAGCAGGAACCATGACCAAATCTTGTTGAGCAGGAGTATGCGTATGCGAAATGGCTCCCGGTTGTGATTCACTCAAAGTCTGGGGACTCACATTGACATTACTATCATTGATTGTCTCCTCAGTGAAAGACTCACCACCGAAGATTCATTCGAATCAACACGCTCTTGCACAACTTGATGTGGTTGAATACTAGCATCAGTGGTATTATCAGTGGTATTAATAAGTACCTCAGATCTCTTTTCTAGCCCTAAGCTGGAGATAGTTTCCATAAGTGCTGCCTTTGCAGATTGAAATTCATCTGCTTGGTATGCTGCATTCTGTGTGGTGACAACGTCTTGTTCAGCAATCCAACTGTTTTCTCGTATGCAGCCAACTGTTTTCCCGTAGTATAAGTTATGAGTTTGATTGCTTATGTTTAATTAAGATTACCTATAGCCATATACATGCATGACCAGTTTCACCTAGTTATGGAGGTACCATAACCATAACATTAGAGGCACTGATGTTATGACTTCACCACGGCGGAGTGATTGCTCGTGGCGTCCCTTTAGCTTTTGGCCATTTATTTATATTTATCATGTGGGGCGTATGGGTGCATCCTAGTTACATGTTTTTATTCAGGATTACATGGTGAATGTGGTGTGTGCATTGCATCCTTCACAAGGAGCTGATCCCTCCTACCCATAAACCAGTATATTAAATTAAAGGCAGCCCCTCTAATTTGCATGATGAGGTCACCCCTCCAATTATTCATGCACGGTGGATTTTCATGACCTATATTGGCTAATGGTAAAATATGACAAACATCTTTTATAAGATAAACATAAGACTTTCAAACTATAAACCAGTTTTATTAAGACTTAACCAGGTTACTCGGGACTTAGTTTTCTTCCGCTGTTATTATGTTATATGCTATCCTATTCATGCTTTATTGTACATCCGTGCACTGAGCGTATTTGATCAGCCGTTTTCCTTTTCTATGTTCCCAAAATGGCAGGTACTCAGGGACGCTCGTAGACACTAAGAGTACGTGCATATGGACTGGAAGCTGTCTAGCCTTCTTTACATTATGCATTTCCTTTCTTTTGATACTTATGCTTTAGACATTGTTTAGTCCTTTCCTTTATTATACTATGTTTGTGTGTGATGAGCTTTACTTTTGGACTACCGATGTTTGATTCCGGTATTTTCCTTTTTATGGTCAAGTAATGTTTAGACATTTTACCTTATATGCTTTGATGACACGCCATAATTACTGTGATATTTCCATTTCCAAAATGGGGCGTTACAATTATGGTATCAGAGCCAAGGCTTCGACGTGTAGGCTCTCAAATATGACCTGTGATTAGTGGGTAGTCACTACGGTCTTCCTAGAACTGACAGTTGTTTTCATGCATTCATCATTTTTAAGCATACATATACATGTCATTGTTTCAGGGTTTTTGACTAAGTAATGGTTGGTACAGGACTGGCCCTATTTAGTCGCATGTGTTTCATCGAAACTTTTAGATTTGGGACCGACCCATAGGCGTCCCCTCGTAATGTCTTTGTTTTGGGTGAACTGACCAGAGGCGTTCACTCTCGAGCATACAAAAGTTTTCATAAAACTGCATCATGCATTCATACATAAAATTTTCTTGCATAAAATTTTTCTCGTGAAATTTTAGTATAATTTTTTTTCATGTATATATTTATATTTTATGTTTTGAACTGTTTAATCATATGTTTTATGTTATACTGTCAGATGGTTCTCACACGCGAACGGGAGCAGCTCAATGCTGCAATTCAGGCTCCCATGCAAGCCTTGCTTCCTCAACTGAGGAATGACATCCGGGCTGAAGTTCAAGCTGCCAACAATCAGCAGCACAATCAGCCACCTCCTCCTCCTCCTCCAGTGACATTAACAGTATGGCTGGAGAGATTCAACAAGCTCCGCCCTCGAGCTTTTGAGAAGACGGATAGCCCCAGCGATGCTGAAAGCTGGTTGGCTCACATCGAGAAGATTTTCAACGCTATGGGCTGTGACCCCGCATACAAGGCGAGGTTGGCATGCTATCGGTTCGAAGGCGATGTACTCAACTGGTGGTTAGCATTGATTCAATCTGAAGGTGGTGATGAGTGGGTTGATGGTTTGACTTGGGCTCAGTTCAAGGACAGGGTGATGGAGCAGTTCTTTCCCAAGGCTTAGCAGGACAAGCTCAAGAGAGAGTACCATGGGATCCAACAGAGAGCTGGGGAGAATAAAAACGAGTTTATGCAGCGCTTTCTTCGCTTGGCTGGTTTCCTTGGTGCGGCAGCAGGTACTCCTGAAGAGCAGGCACATCACTTCAGATGGGCTCTTCGCACATCGGTCGCAAACAATCTGGTGTGTGCTACGTTCAACACTGTAGCACAAGTGGCCGATGCAGCACGTAAACTGGAGATGCTGCAGGAGAGAGATGAGTTCGGGGAAGCTGAAAGACCCGACAAGAGGTAAACATTCGTATTCAAGCGGTGACCAATCCGGATACTTTCCATATGTCAATTATTCATCTCTTAAATGTATCTTCCAGGCAGAAAACTGGGGACCGGTCTCAGCCGGCTACTCAGTAGCAGCCTCATCAGCCCAAGGGAAACGGTCAGACTAACGACCGTTCTGCTACGGATAGGCGTGGCGGTAATGATAATTACCGTAACAACGCCGGGCACTCCAACAACAGCAGGTCCTAATACTTACGAAATTCCTTATGTTTTATGTTATAACTCATATTCTGACACTTTAGCAAACTTCTACAGGAACCATGGAAACGGTAGGGACCAGAACCAGAGAGGTTCACAGCCTAGCCGTCCAGCTATCACTGGTATTCAATCTTACGATTATCCGCTTCGTCCTTTGTACCCAACTATCATGTCTTATGTAAACTGTTTTTATCAGGTCCTCAGCCAGCCAGAGCACCTGCTGGAGGATACACTCATCCTCTTTGCTCTACTTGCCACCGTAGGCACCCAGGACCATGTCGCCGTAATACTGATGCGTGCTTCAAGTTGGTCTTCCTGGCCATATTATGAAGGATTGCCGTAAGGGCGAGATGGAGGGTACATCGGGACATGCTGAACCAAGCCGCCTCCTACTGCCGGGCGTGTCTACACGATATCTCGAGACCAGGCCAACAAGTCTATAGGTACCATCACTGGAATCTTGTATATGTATGGTCGTGCTGCATGTGTTCTTTTCGATACGGGTGCTACTCACTCGGTTATTTCTACTGCTTATGCTAAGAACATTAGGATGGCTTCCTTGCCACTAGAAAATAGGCTTACTATTTCCACGCCTTTGAGAGACTCTGTATTAATCACCCATGTATACACGAGTCTTCCCCTAGAATTTGATGATAAGGTTCGACCTGTCGACGGACTTCCGCTGGACATGAATGACTTCGACATGATTTTGGGCATGTATTGGCTATCCAAGTATCATGCTACCATAGACTGCATTCATATCGAGTTATCTTCGGTGATGTCAATGCACCAGAGTACATTCATAATGGGTTCATACCCGGACGGTCTGTACAAGTCATATCCACCCTGCAAGCGTGTGCACTACTGTCACATGGTTGCGAGGGTTATCTAGCTACGGTTCACGACATGGATGCTGAATCTCCATCGATTCAGGATCAACTAATAGTGTCGGAATTCCAAGACGTGTTTCCAGCAGAACTTCCGGGCATACCACCTGCACGAGAAGTGGAATTCAGTATCGAGCTTGTTGGAAATACGTTTTACGTATTTATGAAGGATCGGTCGCTCCAATGATAATTATGTAGTGGGCTCGTGATCCATTTAGTAATGTATAGTCCATATAGCCCACATGTAGGGTGTGCTATATATATATCCCCTCCTAGCATGTTAGGAGGGGTTGTTGGTTGTTCATTTCACAATTTTTCATAATTCATCTTTATTTTCTCTCTCTACTTCTCTCCCTTCTCTCCTTTCTCTCTCTACTCCATCATCTCCTTCCTTCTTCTTTTTTATATTTATCATCTAAATCAACCATCCAAATCCATCAAATCATCATGTAGAATAGGCCAATAATTTCGTAGACCTTCAATTGGTATCAAGAGCATGGTTAGTTTGGTTTATTCTTGTTTTTCTTTTGTTTGATTTTGATGGGTTTTGATTTAGTCATGCTTAAATATTAAAAAGTTTGTATTTTTTATAAAAAGTTTGTGTTTTTATGTGTTAAATCATGTCAAATCTTTAGATTTACTTACTTTTTAGATAAAAATCACAAATTTTTATACAAAAAGCAAAAATTTCATTATCAAATCTTAAAAAGTTTGTGTTTTTATAAAAAGTTTGTGTTTTTCTCTTTTTAATTTTGTATTTTTTTTGACTAAATCCTTTCTATTTTGATTGCCTTTTTTGTTTGAATTCTTTAAATTGAACTTTTAATTTTGTCCTTTTTTATTTTTTTAATCAATTTTGCCACTTTAATTTTTTTTTATTATTGATTTTCGTTTATCAATTTTCAGTTTTATCCTATCTGGTTTTTCTGTTATCAGTTTTTTATATAATTTTTTTTTTATTTTTTATATAATCAGTTTTTATATAATTTTCTGTCCTATCGAATCTGTTATCAGTTTTTATATAATTTTCAGTTTTTATATAATCAGTCATCTTTGTCCAGTTCTCCTTGTCCAGTTTCTATTTTTTTTATATATAATCTCAGTCAGTCTCATCAAGTTCCGGGTGAACCTCAGTCAGTCTCATCAAGTTCCGGGTGAACAAAGTTCCGGACGAACAAAGTTCCGGACGAACAAACTTCCGGACAAAAAAAGTTCCGGACGAACAAAAAAGTTCCGGGTGAACGAAACTTCCGAGTGAACGAAAAGTTCCGGGAGAACGAAAAGTTCCGGATGAACGAATACTTCCGAATGAATGACACTTCCGAATGAATGAAAAGTTCCGAATGAATAAATTCTTCCGAATGAACCAAATTCAAACATAACAGAAAACAAACACAAACCCACACAAAATCTTTACTGGACTCTCACAAGACTCGAACATCGAACCTCCCCTCTCGACTCTCAATACTCTCGACTCTTTTACTCCCTCATCCCAACACTCAACCTCACCAAACCGACCTCGACCCAACACCCTCGTCACAATAACACCCTCGACACAACCAAACAGAAAACCCCCACGTCTAGACTCAACACAGACTCAACTCAACTCACATTTTTTTTATGAAGTAACTCGAACAACTCTCTTCCCAAAACCCAACACTCTCGACTGACATCAAAACCCAAGACTGAAACCAACAGTCTCGACTCCACACCCTCGCAGACTCCTCACTCGATCAAAAACTCTCGTCTCTCTTCAACACCTTCACAAACCTTAAACCCTCCCCACCAACACTCTCAAATCCCTCGACTCCCTCGACTCCCTCCCTCGACACAGACACTCACACCAACACAGACCCTCGTCTCACACCCCCGACAACCAACAGACCCTCACAACATCCTCTCGTTCCCCTCTCGTCTCTCGACTCACTAACACACCCAAACACAACCACACAGATACATCCTCACGACTCGACTTCACTCAAACCCACCCAATATTCAAGATCTCAGTCTAAACAAACCTTCATCGATCTACAAACTCAATCCAAGACTGACAAGAAAGACACTACAGATGAGAGAGACTACAATTAAAACTTAAATTAGAAATCCTACCCGAGACCCCTTTTCGGATCTTGAAGATTTGAGACGCCTTGTTTTCATAAGACACGATTCTCGTTTGGTTATATTAATTGATTGTGGGCTTTGATGATTTAACCTTAATTGATAGAAATTGATATTTGGATTTTTGGGAGGATTGGAGAGAAGACGGAGGATTGGAAAGAGAGTAAGATAGGTTCTTGTTTTGGGAGGAGAAATCAAAGTGTGGTGGGTATATTTATTTTAGGGCGGAAATATCTAGGTAGTGGTTTCCACGTGTGTGTTTAATATTCCATTTGACGGAGAATACAAAGTTTGCCAATTTTTGGCAACTGTGATTTTTGGGACACGTTTAAATAATATATCCGATTTTTTTTATTTGTTTTATTTCTTTTACTTTTATTTTTATTTTCTAATTTTAAGTTAACTTTTTAATTTAGTTAATTTAGTATGTTTGTCAATTAATATTTGTCATTTTTGTATTTTAGTCTAATAAATTTTTGGTACATCGTGTTGAGGCGGGTATTTTAAAAGAATTAACGTGGAAAAATATTTGACGGGTTCAAAGTTTTTTGTGGCCGGATTTGAAGACAAAGTGACGAGTCAACGTGACGGGATATATTTTTAGCAAATACGGATTTTTGATCGGGTTTAATTCATAATCGTTTGAGCCGACAACAATTTTTGAGCCGAGTCGTATTGTAAAAACCCGACAACAACAACATCCACATCATTTTTCTTTATCTTTCCTCGATTTTCAATGGATTCGTTCAATTCGACACTTAAAGGGGGAGACTTGCATCGAATGCAAGACAAAGCTAGAGAAAGTGGTATAAATTCATTTCAAATGCTTCAATGTCATCTAGTTACTCTTTCACGGATTCAAGGAGGGAGCGAATTTGTGACAATCTTTGGACAAGATCGTCATATATTCATCGACTCAATTTTCACCACTTTGACCCAAATCGCCGAGAAACTTAACCATAACAACTTTAATCACTCTGCATCGGCACTTGCATATAAGGCTCTTGTGACACACCTCACGCCTTTCCTCCAATTCGATATCATCAAGCCTGAAAGTTCAGTGCTTTGCCAATCATTTCTTCGAGATACACATACCGAGCTTCGAGTCTTCCGTGATACAATTTTGAAACTCATGACATCGGTCTCGTCTTCGATTTATGAAAGATCTCGACTTCAGCAAGGGTATGATAATGGAGTGCAAGACTCTTCGATGCAAGAGGAAACTGGTCATACGGTTGAAAACTTGGAGCCTATCAATGCCAAGAGCACGGAATCAGGAGGACAACATGATACCAGTGGCACGTCAGGGACTGTTCACGAGATCTCTTTTGATGACATCTTACCCGTTTATGACGAAGCGCCTGTAAACATGGTACAATGTAATGTTGTTTATGATGTATATGCTGATGACATGTCGCATATTGAGCATTCTGAACCTAATTATGACCAACATGGGATGGAAAAGAGTGATAGAAATACCACTTCTAATTCATCCGATGTGAGTCATAGTGGGGGAGAAAGTGTTCAAAATGCTATAGTACATCATGATAAATGTTGTATAACTGCCTCGTTAACTGATTCTGATTCCAAGATTAAAGAGCTCGAAACGATCGTAGCTCGGCAATCAAAAGATCTTGAGAATGCCAAACTTGAATTTTCTAAGAAAACGGACAAATTTGAAACATACTTTGAAAAACTTGAAAAGTCCAACCTTGTTCTTGAAAGAAAATTGGATCAAAAAGTGTTAGATTCTAAAGCTGAAAAGGATAATCTTTTGAAACAAATTCAACTGCTTGAATCTAAGTTGGCATCCCAAGATAACTTGCTCAAAGAGAATGAGACTTTAAAGGCCCAAGTACAATAAAAGGTTTTTGCTATAGCTGCGTTGAAAAACGAGTTAAGGAAAAGTAAAGGACCTAGTGTGGACACTAAGCTTGAAAAACCATCAATCTTGGAGAAACCGCCTACAAATCAGTTCGTCAGACAACCGATTGGTAGACAACCTACTACATTTAGATCCGAGCGATCACTATCCTCGAGACCGCGGTTTGCCTCCCAAGTTGATTTGGGTCATATTTCTAGAACAGTCACTCCACCAACTAGGCCTAATGTGACTAAATCAGTTTTAGCAAGACCTCATCACATGATTGCCCCTAGTTTCTCTAAGAATAGTTCAATGAACACGTCTAGAACTAGTTCAACTGATGTGCGCCATGATTTTGGTCAAAGGGAAGCTATTCAAAAGACACATGTAAGAGATAGCAATGTCCAACCTAGTCAGATGCCTTCTAGAGTACCCAACACTGCTAACCGTAGCATGACGTCTCCTAGGAGCATCGATTAATCATCTAGGAATTATTCGGACATTAAATATGCTACTTGTAAAACATGTAGAAAATGTGTCTTTACGGCAAATCATGACTCCTTGATATTAAATTTTTGCTAGGTTCAATTTTATTCTCTCGATATCCTCTCGAATTGATCTCGGTCTTAAGTGGAATGATTTGTTCTTGGTTAATAGAAAGTGGTGATTTGTTTATTTATTTTAAACTAATGACAAGAAATTAAGTGTCGAAGAGTAAAGTTAAAGACTTGAGAGATTAAAGTAAGAAACGAGTTAAAAAATTAAATGTTTGAAAACTTTTTAAAGATTATGCGAGGGAAATAAATGAACACTTCATAAAAACTAACACTTGGAAAACTTTGTGAAAAATAAAAACTTAGTTTGAAAAGACTAAAAGAAAGTAAGATCGAACAAAGCAAATAGGATAAATCGGAATAAGAAAACACACACCAATCGGAATGTTTTCCGATCAAGTGATCGGAATATGGGGAAAAATGGTGATCGGAATGTTGCCAAAGAATGTCAATCGGAATATTCAAACACACACCAATCGGAATGTTTAAGAAACAAACCAATCGGAATACTGAGAAATGAGTACGATCGGAAAATGGCAGACAGTTCAGATCGGAATATAGGGAAACTCACCGTCGGAATATACGAAAAATGGACAAATCGGAATGCTAAAAAAAAACTCACCGTCGGAATCTCAAATCCCTCTTCCGATCGGGTTCAATCGGAATATGGAGAAGGGGATGCCGTCGGAATAAGGGGCCAATCGGAAAGGGTAGTAACAACCCTTCCTAAAATAATGGAAATGGGGAAAAGCTAGGTAATAAGCTAAAGTAATAAGCTAATACCCAAAACTTATCAATCCAAATATGTGACCGAATCAAATAAGCACTTTTATCAACTTATCTAACTCGAAATCAAGCAACTTTTTAGATCAAACAATAAAAACTTAAACTTTTTAATAAAACTTTTTAATGATAAAAATAAGCTTAATCATAAAAGTAAGCCAATAAGCACAAAAGTCTTAAAGCTTAATCAAACGAAAACTTATAAAATGATCAAAAGATTAAATTTTTAGCATGAAATCAATTAGAACAACACGGATCACATGATAATCACACCAAAATCAATCTTAAATCAAAGAAAAGTAGAATGAGATTAAGAGATAAAAGCTTAAAAATGGAACTTGATTAATTAAAGATAATACAAAAGTTTGAATTTGAAAGAGAAAAGAGATGAAATCTAGTGAGAGAAAGTTTAGAACTTTCTCTCTCTAAAACTAGAAACTACCTAAAAACTAAGTGTGTGAAAATTTGTGAGGTGAAGGCTTTATATAGGCGTGTGTATGGTGTTGATGGGCTTTTGATTGGGCTTTGATTTGGGCTTCTTTTTCTTCTTTCTTCTTAAGTCTTCATGCGTCTTTAAATAAACGTTTCCGACTTGGATTTGAGAAGTGTCGGTGAATAATTCCAACTCGTCTTATAATCTATTGTTTTATAGACTCGAGTTCTTCGACATATATGAATCTTCCATCTTTGGCTCTATTCTTCGATAAATCTTCAAATAGGCACAATGACTTCAAATCTTCTGCATCTCTTGGATAATAGACTTCGTCTTGAGTCTTTTTCCTCGATAAAACCCGTGTAATCCCATGTTTTCTTCATTATTCATCCGGTTGACTCTGAAAATACAATAAACACAAAAACCACGCATAATTCCAAACAAATGATACTAAATACGTGTTTTGGTCTCGTTTTAGCCCGATTTAAGTGGTAAAAGGATGGGTGTTTTCACACCTATCAAATCCACAACACTTAACCATTGCCATGCCCTCATGCAATGCTTAGTGACAAAGCACATTTACACTTTTCTTATGATCAATCAACCTTGGCCTTATTTGAAATACTACTAAACAAAAATTAAAGTTCTAAGAGAAATTGAAATTTTAAAGTAAACAAAAAGATAGAAATTAGCTATGTGGAAATAACTTGCAAAGAGATCGAGGACTTACATTAGGGCTTCGGTGCTGCGAAGATTTATCACCCTCAAGTTTCACGTTCCCCAAACTAAGCTTAAAAACGAGATCATTGTTATTATAAGTTAGCAATTCAGACACTTACGCACATGGCTTAATTAAATGCTTAGACTCCCTTATTCCTAGGTGTATCTCTTTTATTTTATTTTTGTCTTAGAATGATCATGAAGATGCATTTTTGGACTTATTTCGATAGTTAATTAGGGCTGAAAGCAAAGTAGGACGATTTGATCAATAGTTAGCTAAAGGACAAAATCTCTTAAAACTGCTTCTCGGGATATCAAAAAGTTCATATCTTGGCATAACTTGGTTCACGATTTGAGACCTTTCTCGGGCCGATATTTGGCATGTACTTCATACTTCATATCTTCGAGAGACGTTCTTGAGATAATGGTCTTCTCATCATAATAGAGTTTCTTCACTTGGAGACTTTTGAGGGATACTCCAACCTTGTTGACCACGACTTCATGATTATTTCTTCAATCTCTAATTGGGATTTTGAGATACAACGATCCGCCTCCTTTTCGGACTTGGATCTATTTATCCTCATACCTTGTTAGGGTCTTTTTGGATAGACTTCTCCATGATCTTTATGGGAGTTGATTGCTTTTCGTCGTGAGTCTTGATCCTTCATATTGATTTTGGGAATAATGCTTTTCACATCACTTTTGGATCTTCAGCAATAAAATGGAATCCTCATGCCTTGTTAGGGCCTTTTCGGACTCGCCAATCTTCGCGCCCCGCTTCATAAGTTATGCCTTGGCTATGAACTCTCGTCATTACCGAGCAACTTTTAAACGATCTTGGGCTAGAAGCTAAGTAACTTTTCAAATCGTACGACCTTACTTATTGTAGATAAATTTTTAGCAAGTGATGGGAGAATAGGCAAATAATTACACCAAGTGGGCTTGCGCAAGAATACCGACTTATAATTGACTCTATCATTTCTCGTCCTCCACAATTTAAAATCTCAAGTAATGAGACTCGTGGACACTTAGCCTAATAAACCAATTAAGGTCTACATGGTTAAGGATACTAGCTAGAATAAACTTGGATAAGTCTATTCGGGTTGAGTCAAAATAAACGCAACGGGCCTAAAATGTCAAAGATTTCTAAACTAGCTACACCACCTATTAATATTTTTGACTTTATTGCGGAATATATACATATGAAAGCAACAATAAAAATTTTAAAAATTACGACTAAATGGCCAAAGTTAATTAAAAATTTGAAAAATGTTGAAAAAGATGATTTTCCGGTTAATTGAAGGCATTTTCATGGAAAAGTCCACTTAAAACTTCGATAGAAGTCCCCCCTACACTTAAGATAAACATTGTCCTCAATGTTTAAGCATGTGGGAAAAGTTTCCCCTACACTTATGACATTGTGCACGTTGGTTAACTCAAGCTAAGGAAGAGACGACTAAAGTGATCAATTTCGAATGTGAGTATGAAGAAGATTGAATCACGATAGTTGAGAGATAGAACCGGATTTCGGATAACACGGGAGCACGGTTCTTCAAAGTTTCCAAGAGTGCACTTATCCCTGTTATCACATCACCACACAAATACAAACACCTATGCAGGCCCCCCTACACTTAGGAGGTTAAAACGTAAAAGGATAGATACTCGGGCTGCCTCCCGAGGAGCGCTTGTTTTTGATGACCGAGTCACGAGCTTGACTCGACCCAAAATTAGTTCATGGGGAACGTGGTGAGGGATGGAATCATCTCCTGAGAGATGTCCTCACCAAAGTACAGCTTCAGACGCTGGCCATTCACCTTGAAATTGGGCCCATTTGGCTGAGAAAGCTCAATGGTCCCATACGGAAAGACGTTGGCGACGGTGAATGGACCAGACCAGCGGCTCTTCAACTTGCCAGAGAAGATCTTCAACCGAGAGTTGAAAAGTAAGACTTGATCACCAACATGGAACTCTCGGTTCTTGATTTTTGCGTCATGGAGGATCTTCGTCTTCTCTTTGTAGATCAGCGAGTTCTCATAAGCTTCATTCCTCAGTTCGTTAAGCTCGTTGAGTTGAATCTTACGATGATCACCGGCTTTGTTGATGTCGAAGTTAGCCCACTTTAAGGCCCAGTGTGCCTTATGCTCCAGCTCGATGGGAAGGTGGCATGCTTTCCCGTACACAAGACGATAAGGTGTACAACCGATCGGGGTCTTGTAAGCAGTACGGAAAGCCCACAGAGCATCATCTAACTTATCGGCCCACGCGGCACAATGCTCTCCCACAGTACGCTCCAAAATTCGCTTCAATCCACGGTTGGATATCTCGGCTTGCCCATTGGTTTGGGGATGATAAGCGGTGGAAAGACGGTGATTGACACCATACTTGGCCATGACTCTTGCAAATTGATCGTTGCAAAAATGAGTCCCGCGGTCACTGATAATAGCACGAGGAACGCCGAATCGAGAGAACAGCGATTTCAAAAAGTTACAAACCACCCTTGCATCATTAGTAGGTAAAGCTTTGGCTTCAACCCACTTGGAGACGTAGTCAACGGCAACAAGGATGTATTTGTTTCCTTTAGATGAAGGAAATGGCCCCATAAAGTCGATACCCCAAACATCAAAGATTTCACACTCTTGAATGAAATTCTGAGGCATCTCGTCTTTATGTGTGATCGTGCCTTGTTTCTGGCAAGCATCACATTTTTTAACCATATCGTGAGCGTCACGATAAATGGAGGGCCAATAAAATCCTGAATCAAACACTTTTTTGGCGGTGTAGTTGGGACCAAAGTTACCACCAGTGGGTCCTTTGTGGCAAGCATCAAGGATTTCGAAAGCTGCCGGTCCATCAACACATCGGCGAATAATCAAGTCGGCACATTGTTTGAAAAGATACGGGTCATCCCAAAAGTAAGTCTTTATGTCTTTGAAGAACTTTTTCTTTTGCTGGGATGTTAACCCGTCAACGAGGATTCCACCCGCTAAGTAGTTTGCAATGTCTGCGAACCACGGGGTTTCGTCAGCAGTTGAGTTGATAGACATTAAGGTCTCCAGGGGAAAAGAATCATTGATTTCTTTGTTCGGATGAGCCCCCTGGTAAGGATCCTCAAGTCTACTGAGATGATCCGCGGCTAGGTTTTCTGCTCCTTTTTTATCGCGAATTTCGATTTTAAATTCCTGGAGCAGCAAAACCCAGCGAAGAAGTCTTGGTTTGGAATCTTGCTTTGTCAACAAGTACTTCAGCGCGGAATGATCGGTATACACAATGGTGGTGGAAAGGACAAGATAGGGGCAGAATTTTTCAAAAGCATAGACAACAGCTAAAAGCTCTTTTTCGGTTGTCGTATAATGCAATTGTGCCCCTGTCATTGTCTTGCTAGCGTAATGGATCGGTTGGAAGTGTTTGTTCACTCTTTGTCCAAGAACCGCTCCAATAGCAAAATCACTAGCATCGCACATCAACTCAAAAGGCAGCTCCCAATTAGGGGTAACTAAGACGGGTGCCTTAGTTAGCTTATCTTTAAGTGAGTCAAAGGCTTCAAGACACTCTTTGGAGAAGATAAAAGGAGTATCTTTTTCCAAGAGGTGGGTCATCGGGCGAGCGATTTGAGAAAAATCTTTGATGAAGCGACGGTAGAAGCCCGCATGACCCAGGAAACTTCTCACACCCTTCACGGTAGAAGGTGGAGGCAACTTGGCGATAACATCGACTTTAGCACGGTCTACTTCAAGACCGGCTTTCGAGATCTTGTGTCCTAGGACGATGCCTTCTTTTACCATAAAATGGCATTTTTCCCAATTCAGAACTAGGCGAGTGTCTTCGCACCGCTTGAGCATACGTTCCAAATTGGCAAGGCACGCAGAGAATGAATCGCCATAGACCGAGAAATCATCCATGAATACTTCCATAGTGTCCTCCACCATGTCATGGAAGATAGCCATCATACACCTTTGGAATGTCCCAGGAGCATTACATAAACCAAAAGGCATGCGTTTGTAAGCAAATGTTCCATAGGGACAAGTGAATGTGGTCTTTTCTTGGTCCTTGGGATCGATGGGAATTTGAAAATACCCGGAGAAACCGTCTAAGAAGCAGTAATAGTCATTACCAGCTAGACGCTCGAGCATTTGATCCATGAAAGGAAGAGGAAAGTGGTCTTTTCTCGTGGCATCATTGAGCTTGCGATAATCAATACAAACTCTCCACCCAGTAACGAGACGAGTGGGAATCAACTCGTTGTGTTCATTGGGAACAACGGTTATTCCGCCCTTCTTGGGCACACAATGGACGGGACTTACCCACGGCGAATCCGAAATAGGGTAGATCAAGCCGGCATCTAGAAGTTTGATAACCTCTTGTTTGATGACGTCATGAATTTTAGGATTAACCCTTCTTTGGCTCTGGATTGTGGGTTTGAAGTCATCTTCCATGAGAATCTTGTGAGTACAAAAGTTCGGATCAATTCCGCGGATATCGGAAATTTTCCAAGCAATTGCCTTCTTATGAGCTTTAAGCACATCGATGAGACGAGTTTTCTCTTCTTCTTGCAAGTCCTTAGCGATAATGACGGGTGACTTCTTCTCTGCTTCAAGGAACGCATACTCGAGATGAGGCGGCAACTCCTTAAGTTCTAAATCCGGAGGATTTTTGACGGGAGGCGTTTTCAAAGTCGTGGCATCGATAGCAATAACCGTGGGAGATGGAGGAGAAGGATTGTCTTCGGTGAGAAGATTGTCAAAGAAATTCATATCTTCATCCCCATCGATAGGAGAATCATTAGTAGCTAAATTCGCATCTCCCATGGTATCTTCAAGATTGTTCCAAAATAAATCACTATCTCCAAATAGAGACAACGATGAATCAATAGAGGACACGGTCTCAACATTGGGAAGAGAGGAAGGAATACTTTTGCAAGCATCAATAAAGTGTGCTTCACAAGCCTCATCCAGAACGTCAATACAATTAACACTCTCGTTGGAATAAGGTTGTTTAGACAACTTTCCCATGTTGAAGACTACTTTATCGTCACCCACTCTCATGATAAGCTCACCGGCTTCAACATCAATGAGAGTGCGACCGGTCCTAAGGAATGGACGACCAACAATCAGTGGTACACGGGGGTCCATCTCGTAGTCGACGACAACAAAATCAGCAGGGAAGGTGAATTTGTCGACTCCTACAATGACGTCTTCGGCTATCCCCACTGGATAAGCAACCGTACGGTTGGCCAATTCCAAAGTCATTTTAGTGGGGACTAGCTCTGGGAGAGATAATTGCTTCCAAACACTTAGAGGCATGAGATTAATACTGGCACCTAGATCGGCTAGGGCCATGCAATTCTCTACTCCCGGGAAATTGCAAGGGATAAGAAAACGACCCGGATCACCAAGCTTGATTGGTAATTTCCTTAAGAGCACTGCAGAGCAGTTCTCATTCAGTTGGGTGTTGGCGAGATCGAGGAGCTTTTCCTTGTCGCTCAGAAGATCTTTAAACATTTTAGCATATTTAGGCATGTGAGCGAGAGCCTCAGCGAAGGAGATATTGAAATTCAATTGTTTGAACATTTTAAGGAAGTTCGAAACCTGAATATCATCCTTGCTTTTGAGCTTCTCTTTCCTCAACCTAGATGGATAAGGTATATTGGAAGAAGAGGAAGGCTTTGGAATAATAGGATAACTCACATCCTTGGGTGGAGGAGGGGTAGAAGGAAGAGGTGGAGAAATTGGGGAAGGAGAAGGATGAGGAATAGGAGCAGGTGACTCGTTCTCCTTAGTCACAACCACCGGTGGAGGTATAGGAAGCTCGGGTTCCTTGGTACCTTTACCACTTCGAGTGGTGATTGCTTTCATCTCCTCTCTTGGATTCGCAACGGTATTACTCGGAAGAGTACCCGAAGAAGAGGGTTGATTACCTTGGAAAAAGCTAGCCATCATGTTCCTCAAGTCATTCGTTTGACTATCCATAGTGTGTTTCATATCAGCTCTCAGATCATTCCCTTGTTTCATCAGGTCTGCTTTCAAGTTGCGCACTTCCTGTTGGAGATTATCCACGATCACATCGTTAGTCCTCATGTAGGTTCCAATGTCTTGATGTGATGCGGGGGTTTGGTTTAAAGGAGCAGTGTATGCGGGTGATTGATAAGCAGGTTGCTGGTAAACTTGGGTGTTTCGTTGTTGTGGTTGTTGCTGCTTGTGAGGAGGGATGTATGGTGTACGAGTTTGTTGTTGTTGAGGAGGGCGGTTGAGGTTTTGTTGTTGGTGTTGGTTGTTAGGATTAAAACCAGGTGGTGAGAGATAGTTGTTGGAACGGTAGCTAAGCAGGTTGCGGTCACCTTGAGGTTTTGCTTGATAAGCAGGTTGAGTATAGGTGCCATATGCTGCATTAACATTCTCAGCAGGGTAGTCTTGGGTGGCAGTACAAGTTGTGTAAGAATGAGGACCACCGCATATCTCACAAGGTTGGCTGACAGCGCTCACTTGTGCGTTTTTGGCGTTGTTGCTGTTGTTGTTGCTGACGGTGTGGGTGACAAGCGATTCAAGAAGCGTGGTGATTTTGTCAAGTCGCTTGTCGCTGTCATTAGTGCTAGCACTAGCAACATTGGTCCTAACACTCTTGGTTTGCACACGAGATTTGTTCTCAATGATATCCCAAGCAGCATTGGAAGTCTTAGCCAATAAATTACCCCCTGAGGCACTATTCAGTGAATCTTGGTCACTCATGCGTAAACCATTGTAAAAAGTATTAATTTGATGTACTTTGGTAAAACCATGTTGTGGGCATTTTCTTAAAAGATCTTTAAAACGATCCCAAGATTCACTGAATGACTCATCGTACTTTTGTTCAAAGTTTATAATCTCATTCCGCAAAGCGGTAGTACGAGAGGGTGGAAAAAAGTAGTTGATAAACTTTGTTTCCAAATCCGTCCACGAGAGAATACTCTGTGGCGGTTCCTTAGCAAGCCAATGCCGGGCTTGTCCCTCTAAAGAAAAGGGAAAAAGTTGTAACCTTATCACTTCTTGTGGAACTCCATTGAACTTGACCGTGTTAGTGAGTTGTAGAAATCTCTTGATGTGGTCGTGTGGATCATCAATGGTTCGTCCCAAGAACGGTTGAGCTGAGACCATCTGGATAAAGCCTGACTTTAGCTCGAAATTGTTGGCGGCAATTGGAGGTATGACAATTGGATCCGTGTTGCTATCAACGTGAGCTTGCAGCAATTCAATCATCGGGCGATTATCCGGAAGGTGCTCATTGTTGTTGTTATTGTTCATGTTGTTGAAAGGCGGATTGTTGTTGTTATTATTGTTGTTCGGAGGTGGTATGTTATTGTTGTTTTGTACACCAGCCATGTCTAAGTTATCGAGAGGCTCGGGCTCTTGATAAGACGTGGATCGAGTGCGCATACACCTGCAAAAGAACGAACAAACAAAGCAAAAATATTTTTGGTTTTTATTGTTTTTTAATTTTTAGGATTTTTGAAAATTGTTATGAAAAAGTAACGTTCACGGGGAACGGATCCCAAAATCCAAGTTTTCACAAAAAACTTTTGATCTTAACGAGAAGAGCCGGCAGCGGCGCCATTTGATATTAAATTTTTGCTAGGTTCAATTTTATTCTCTCGATATCCTCTCGAATTGATCTCGGTCTTAAGTGGAATGATTTGTTCTTGGTTAATAGAAAGTGGTGATTTGTTTATTTATTTTAAACTAATGACAAGAAATTAAGTGTCGAAGAGTAAAGTTAAAGACTTGAGAGATTAAAGTAAGAAACGAGTTAAAAAATTAAATGTTTGAAAACTTTTTAAAGATTATGCGAGGGAAATAAATGAACACTTCATAAAAACTAACACTTGGAAAACTTTGTGAAAAATAAAAACTTAGTTTGAAAAGACTAAAAGAAAGTAAGATCGAACAAAGCAAATAGGATAAATCGGAATAAGAAAACACACACCAATCGGAATGTTTTCCGATCAAGTGATCGGAATATGGGGAAAAATGGTGATCGGAATGTTGCCAAAGAATGTCAATCGGAATATTCAAACACACACCAATCGGAATGTTTAAGAAACAAACCAATCGGAATACTGAGAAATGAGTACGATCGGAAAATGGCAGACAGTCCAGATCGGAATATAGGGAAACTCACCGTCGGAATATACGAAAAATGGACAAATCGGAATGCTAAAAAAAAACTCACCGTCGGAATCTCAAATCCCTCTTCCGATCGGGTTCAATCGGAATATGGAGAAGGGGATGCCGTCGGAATAAGGGGCCAATCGGAAAGGGTAGTAACAACCCTTCCTAAAATAATGGAAATGGGGAAAAGCTAGGTAATAAGCTAAAGTAATAAGCTAATACCCAAAACTTATCAATCCAAATATGTGACCGAATCAAATAAGCACTTTTATCAACTTATCTAACTCGAAATCAAGCAACTTTTTAGATCAAACAATAAAAACTTAAACTTTTTAATAAAACTTTTTAATGATAAAAATAAGCTAATCATAAAAGTAAGCCAATAAGCACAAAAGTCTTAAAGCTTAATCAAACGAAAACTTATAAAATGATCAAAAGATTAATTTTTTAGCATGAAATCAATTAGAACAACACGGATCACATGATAATCACACCAAAATCAATCTTAAATCAAAGAAAAGTAGAATGAGATTAAGAGATAAAAGCTTAAAAATGGAACTTGATTAATTAAAGATAATACAAAAGTTTGAATTTGAAAGAGAAAAGAGATGAAATCTAGTGAGAGAAAGTTTAGAACTTTCTCTCTCTAAAACTAGAAACTACCTAAAAACTAAGTGTGTGAAAATTTGTGAGGTGAAGGCTTTATATAGGCGTGTGTATGGTGTTGATGGGCTTTTGATTGGGCTTTGATTTGGGCTTCTTTTTCTTCTTTCTTCTTAAGTCTTCATGCGTCTTTAAATAAACGTTTCCGACTTGGATTTGAGAAGTGTCGGTGAATAATTCCAACTCGTCTTATAATCTATTGTTTTATAGACTCGAGTTCTTCGACATATATGAATCTTCCATCTTTGGCTCTATTCTTCGATAAATCTTCAAATAGGCACAATGACTTCAAATCTTCTGCATCTCTTGGATAATAGACTTCGTCTTGAGTCTTTTTCCTCGATAAAACCCGTGTAATCCCATGTTTTCTTCATTATTCATCCGGTTGACTCTGAAAATACAATAAACACAAAAACCACGCATAATTCCAAACAAATGATATTAAATACGTGTTTTGGTCTCGTTTTAGCCCGATTTAAGTGGTAAAAGGATGGGTGTTTTCACACCTATCACTCCTGTATCAAAAAATTGCTTAATGAGGTGAACTCCCGTGCTAGACTTAAATCCCAGTGGGTTGCTAAAATCAAACCCGTTGGCAAAATGTGGCGCCCCACTGGTAGAACTTTCACTCTTGTAGGAAACGAGTGCCCTTTAACTAGGATAGTCTCCGATTCTACAAAGACTACTAGGGAGGAAATTGCAAAGGATGATACATCACTTAAGCCTGAACTTAAGATTTTCTATAAAAGGAAACGTTTGCCAACTAAGACAAGTGAATCATCCCATCAGGCCACCTCTGACACAAGAAAAGAAAACCGTGAACCCCCACGTGCTTCTAAAATAGATATCTCTAACCCATGCAAAAGTATACAAACTCCTAATGAGAATGCAGGTACCAAAGTTGATGTTCCAAAAGAACGAAGCGGTCCAATCATTGTATACCGTTCAACTAAGGACACTCTTAGAGTTTGGTTGCTGAAGAAGCAGATATCGGAGAAACAAATGTCTCAGGGGATTCATGGTTAAGCTGCACAAGGACTTATAGTCACATCACAGACTATAACTCGATCTTCAAAAGAAAGGAAAGTTTATCGTCGATGATAAACTTATCCTAAAAACGAGAAATTCATTTTTCTCGGGCATGAGCTTATATAAAAAACATTCCAAGTTTTTAAGCTCATGCACATTGGCTCCTCGTTAAATGACAGACGACGACCCGGACTTCAGAGACAGGGAAGTTTATCTACGCAACGATAACTTACCCTCTTAACAAGAAATTAAGTTTTCTTGGACACGAGCTTATACTAAAACCATTCAAAGGTTTTAAGCTCGTGTATATGGTTTATCATTAAATATCAGATGGTAACCCGTGCATCAAAGAAAGGAAAGTTTATCGCCGATGATAAACTTATCCTAACAACGAGAAATTAAGTTTTCTCGGGCATGAGCTAAAATTAAAAACATTCGAGGTTTTTAAGCTCATGCACAATGACTTACAGTTAAATGTCAGACTGTAACTCGAATTTCAAATAAAGGAAAGATTACCTTTTATGATAACTTATCCTCATAACGAGAAATTAACATTTCTTGGTCATGAGCTTGTATTAAAACATTCGAAGTTTTAAGCTCAGAAAGGAAAGTGTATCTTTTAAATAAGAGAACTTTTCCTCGTAACGAGAAATTAACCTTTCTCGGTCATGAGCTTTCCGTTAAAATAGTCAAAGTTTTCAAGATCATGAACACGACTTCTAAGTAAATGTCAGCTTAGGACTCGTTCCTCAGATAAAAGGAAAGGTTATCGCCGATGGTAACTTATCCTTACAACGAGAAGTTTACAACTTCTCGGACTTGAGCTTTCCTAAGATATTCCAAATCTTAAGCTCAAGTAATTGGTTTTCAAAACTTTGAACACAATTTTTCAAGAATTTCTCAAAAGGTTTTTCTAAATCTTTCAAAATAGTGTGTTCAAAACGTTTTGATAAAAAGAGCATGTCTTCTGGAATCGATAATATTTACGAACCTAGAAATGTCATTCAATAATGACACGGGGTTGTAAATAAAGTTCGAGCAGAAGTTTAAAACATTTAAAACATGCTCCATATGGTTTGCTATTATTTCAGATAGCAACCCGCTTTTCATAATCAAGTAAAGCATTTCACCGGAATGCTTTGACTCAACAACGGGAATTAATTTTCTCGGGGACGTGACGAGGTGACCAACATTCGTGAACAAGAACCATGTGAATCTTTCATATGATGTTCTCCATCATTCAGGTCCTACCTCGTAAATTGTTAATCTTGTGAATTCATTATCATATATGATCTTTGCACGTAATAAATACCTTACACTTGTGTTTAAAAGGTATTTAATTTACGTTTCAGCACACCTTCATTAATTTGAGGGGGAGCTTGTGTATTTCATGAAGATAATTGGACTTGCATTTTTCTTCCCAAATTTTCTTAAAATGCTATTAAATCAATTGATATTAAAAACATCGATTGGGTTAATATTTTTAATATGGGGGAGAAAATGTGATTTAATATGGGATATGATCAATCATAAATGGTTTGACTTAACGTGATAGCTCATCCCGACATGTGCAAAATGTTTTCGGATATCGTGGCATATGTTAAGGGGGAGCAAAATGGATTTGCACTTCAAAATGGATTTCATGGTGACATACACTTACCCAAAACATCTCTATTCACGATGATGAAGATTGTGGTGACATAAGGATGGTAGGATAGGTTAAAGTCCAATGATTCCTCTAGAACCAGAGGAATCTTCCCAAGGACATTCCATAGCTAGAAATAGTAGTCCTTAGGAAAGATGGAGAAAGATTGTGAACGTAGCTGAATGCCGACCAAGTACTTAAGTTAGCACTGGAACAATCACAACAAGGTGCTAGTTATGACGTATTGGTAAGCATTGAAGGGGTTGAAGAATGAAAAAGAATTGTAAAGATAAAGGGTGTAAAGAAAGAAGCCCTCCTTACAACTTAGGCAGAAACCGGGTCAATACATATGATATTAAGATCATTGTTTAATGATTCTTGATATTGAAGACAGACATCATGGACCCAGTGATGCAATGCACAACCCATCCCAGCTAACTCAGATATCTCTCAAAAGATATTTGTTTTAATCACACGGAGACAACGCATTATCTATTGATTTATTCACTCCGAATAAATTGGTATTGAAAAGCTGGCACTCCTCTCCAGCCTCCGATCACTAAAATCCAAAATGCACGATCGAGTCTAGAGCCATTTGAGATCATCAAATATCTCATTAGGACACACTTTCATATTTCCTTGCTTCTTCACACACTGTGAAAAGTAAGAAAGATCTTAAGAGTCCTACGCAAAATCTTCATGATCTTGCCTGAACATCCGAGTAATACGAAAGTATTTACAATGAAGATGGAAATCCTTCATGAGCGAATATCAAAAAGCTCATGGTAGGTGACTTGTGCGATTCTTTATGAATCAAACTTGTGATAACTGGAAAGCAACAGTGGTTTAATTCTTAAATGAATTTAAACACGTTCCAGGCCTCTATGCAATATCTGAGTGATTTTGCCAGAACATTCAGAGTAATACTATTAAGTATTTACAGTGACGAATGGAAATCCTTCTAGTGTTAACATCAAACAGCACTTGGTAGGTAACTTGCAAGATTCTATATGAATCAAGCTAGTGACAACTGGAAAGCAACGATGGTGCGGTTCTTAATTGAACTTCACTTGTTCCAGGAACATGAATTGACGGCTTCAAATCATGCGGATAATATTATCCAAATGATTCACTCTTTACGTTCGCAGTCAGCTTTGGACGGTCGAGTAAAGAGAACGGGTTTACCCGCGAAATCTTGTCAAGGAGGTTCTTTATTGAAACTACCTGCCACAAGTACGATATTTAATATCGTCCAACGGTCTTCACCGATCGGAGGTAAAATGCTACCGAATTAGAATGAAATGTTCAAAGCCATTTCATCCGTGTATATTGTTGTTGCTAACTGTCTTATGCAGCGTAACAAGAAGGTAGCATTGCGGTGTACAATCCAGAAGAAGTCGTCACCACATGCTTATACTACATACAATTAGTACTTCAACAAATTCAAGAAAGCCCGAAGGTCAAGTCTTCCGCTGTATCAAACTCTGAAGCTTTTAAGAATTTAAAAGTATAAGTATGTGGAACATGAAGTCACGAAGAGGAAAATATCACAAGTGAAGAATGCACAAGGTCAAGGCAAGGAAACATGCTCAAGACTAAAGTCAAAGATCACATCAAGCATACTCACAAGAACAAGATCGAAGACTCAAGCATAGATGCTAGGTTTAAGATTTTGTAAAAAGATGTGACCTCCCTTAGAGGGAGATTGTTGGAAATACGTTTTTCCCAATAAAGTCTCGGTCACATCTTAGTTAGCATAGATCACGAGATATAGACTATTTAGAACTTTATCTCTTGGAGCGACCTCCCTTAGGGGGAGATTGTTGGAAATACGTTTTACGTATTTATGAAGGATCGGTCGCTCCAATGATAATTATGTAGTGGGCTCGTGATCCATTTAGTAATGTATAGTCCATATAGCCCACATGTAGGGTGGGCTATATATATATCCCCTCCTAGCATGTTAGGAGGGGTTGTTGGTTGTTCATTTCACAATTTTTCATAATTCATCTTTATTTTCTCTCTCTACTTCTCTCCCTTCTCTCCTTTCTCTCTCTACTCCATCATCTCCTTCCTTCTTCTTTTTTATATTTATCATCTAAATCAACCATCCAAATCCATCAAATCATCATGTAGAATAGGCCAATAATTTTGTAGACCTTCAGAGCTAATTCCAGGAGCTGAACCAATCTCCAAGGCTCCTTATCGCATGGCTCCCATAGAGCTGAAGGAGCTGAAGGATCAACTGCAGGAACTTCTTGAACGAGGTTTCATTCGACCAAGCGCATCTCCATGGGGCGCACCGGTCTTGTTTGTTAAGAAGAAGGACGACAGTATGCGTCTTTGCATAGACTATCGCGAGCTCAACAAGATTACCATTCAGAATAGGTATCCACTGCCACGTATTGACGATCTGTTTGACCAACTCCAAGGGGCCAAACACTTCTCCAAGATCGATCTTAGGTCAGGTTATCATCAGCTACGGGTCAAGGAGCAGGACATCGCTAAGACTGCCTTTCGTATCCGCTATGTCCACTACGAGTTTGTAGTTATGCCATTTGGCCTGACAAATGCTCCACCAGTGTTCATGGATTTGATGAACAGAATCTTCCATGAATTTCTGGACAAGTTCGTCATCGTCTTCATCGATGACATTCTGATTTTCTCAAAGTCCAAGGAGGAACACGAAGACCATCTTCGTACAGTACTACAGATTCTTCGCCAGGAGCAGCTGTATGCTAAATTCTCCAAGTGTGAGTTCTGGTTAGACAAGGTGGCATTCTTAGGTCACATTGTATCAGCAGAAGGAATCACTATGGATCCAGCGAAGGTTGAGGCCATTACTAAGTGGCCAAGGCCGACATCAGCGACGGAAGTCGGCAGTTTCTTAGGCTTAGCTGGCTATTACCGTAGGTTCGTGGAGAACTTTTCCCGCCTAGCACTACCATTGACCAAACTGATGCGGAAAGGGGAGAAATTCGTCTGGACTGAAGATCGAGAGAAGAGCTTTGAAGACCTGAAGCAGAAGCTAGTATCTGCACCTATTCTTACTCTACCATCTGGTACGGGTGGATTTCAAATCTACAGCGATGCATCGGGGAAGGGACTTGGTTGTGTTCTCATGCAACATGGGAAAGTGATCGCGTACGCTTCACGGCAGCTTAAGCCTTATGAAGAAAATTACCCCACGCACGATCTGGAACTTGCGGCAGTCGTGTTTGCATTGAAGATATGGAGACACTACTTATATGGAGAATCATGTGACATTTTCACGGACCACAAGAGCTTGAAGTATATCTTCACTCAACATGAATTGAACATGAGGCAAAGGAGATGGTTAGAGCTGTTGAAGGATTATGACATCAATCTACAGTATCATCCCGGAAAGGCAAATGTAGTAGCAGATGCTCTTAGCAGGAAGTCTGGAATGATGAACGGCATCAATGTCGAAGAGGAAATCATCAGAGACTTGGAGCGACTAGACATCGAGATCATGGTACGTGGACAGCACGGTTACTGGGCTAATCTTAGAGTAGAACCCGAGTTACTATCTAAGATCAAGGAAGCTCAGAAGGATGACGGAGAAATCTGGGCGATAGTACAGAATTTGGAGAAGCAGACATAATTCAGAGTAGATGCCGATGGTATCGTATGGTAGGGCACTAGACTTTGTATTCCTGATGACCAAGAACTCCGGGAAGCTTTGTTAGCTGAAGCTCATAGCTCCCTATTCTCGATACATCCTGGTTCGACTAAGATGTACCATGACATCAAACAGTACTTTTGGTGGAGTGGTATGAAACAGGATGTGGCCACTTACGTCTCTAAATGTCTTACCTGCCAGCAGGTTAAGATCGAGCATCAGCGATCTGGCGGTCTCCTTCAACCATTAGATATTCCAGAGTGGAAGTGGGACAAAATCACCATGGATTTTGTTACCGGTCTTTCGCCTACTAAAAGGAAGCACGATGCAATTTGGGTTATCGTTGATCGACTTACCAAATCAGCTCATTTCTTACCGATCCACAAGGAAGATCCGGTAAGTAAACTCGCAGATACGTACAGACGAGAGATCATGAGACTCCACGGTGCACCATCCAGCATTGTCTCAGACAGAGATCCTCGTTTCACTTCGCGCTTTTGGAAAAGTCTGCAGAAAGCTTGGGGTACACAACTTAAGCTTAGCACGGCTTTTCATCCTCAAACGGACGGACAGTCGGAGCGAACCATTCAGACATTGGAAGATATGTTGAGGTCATGTGCGTTGGAATGGACGGGTGATTGGGACGAATACATCTGTTTGGTGGAGTTTGCATACAACAACAGCTGGCACGCAAGCATCAAATGTGCTCTATTTGAGATGTTGTATGGCAAAAAGTGTCGCGCCCCAATCTGCTGGGATCAGGTTGGCGAGCGAACACTTGAAGGACCGGAAATCATAGAGATGACAAATGAGAAGATCGCAGTAGCTAAGCAGAAGATTCAGGAAGCACGGTCACGTTAGAAGAGTTACGCCGATAAGAATCGTAGGGATTTACACTTTAACGTAGGAGATCACGTCTTCCTTAAGGTTTCGCCGGCACGTGGTGTTAGACGCTTCGGGATTAAAGGGAAGCTCAGTCCTCGTTTCATCGGACCGTTTGATATCATCGAACGAGTCGGTGAAGTATCTTACCGATTGGCGTTACCTCCGCAGCTTTCGCATGTGCACAATGTGTTTCATGTGTCCTTACTCAGAGGGTATCAGTATCATCCCCTTCACATGGTTCAGTATCCACTGGAACAGATACGTGAAGATCTCACTTTTATAGAAGAACCCGAACGAGTTCTTGACAGACAAGAACGAGTCATGAGAAAGAAGACGATTCCATTCGTCAAAATTCTATGGAGGGATCATACCGAGCGGGAAGCCACTTGGGAAACAGAGGAGTCTATCCGGGCTTCTTACCCTCATTTCATATTTTGAATTCGGGTATGTTCTTCTTTTCCAGTTTAATTTATCTATAATTCAGGGACGAATTATTCTTTTTAGGGGGGAAGAGTTGTAAAACCCGCATGCTTTTACCATGCATAGTACCCTTAGGATCGTACGTACTAGTTAAAACTTTCCTAATATAGCATGATTACGATTACGTGTTAGGAGTTTACGTATTACGTACGTGTTAAAACACGATAAGTATTTTATATGCACGATCACATAATAATTATTTAACAATAATTAATCACGAACATGCGATCATGAAATCATGAACGTAATTAAAACACGAACTATTATTAATTACGTATATATATTTATTACGAGCGTAATTAAATATATTGGATCACGGTATTTACGTAACGAGAACAATTAAAACACGAACATAAATAAACACAAACGAGTAACTAAATAACGAGACACGGAAAAAGGTACGGGAACGCCATGTGGGGTCCCTACCCGCGGCTAAACAAGGGCAATGGGCCAAGCCCATTGTCAAATTTACTAAAGGGGGTTATGTTTATTTTTACTACTCAAAAATAACTTACAGAATATTTTAAGAAAAACCTAAAACCCTCTTTTCCTTGTTCTTTGTGCCGCCACCCATAAATCACCATACAAGGTGATTTGTTGATCTTTGATCTTGAAGAATTGGTGATTGATCGTGTTTGTTCTTCGTTCTCTTGATCCACGAATTCGGTAAAACCTTTTTAAACCTTTTCTTTTAATTTAATCTTTTTATTAATTATGAACATGTGATGTTTTTATAAAAACATAATAATTAATCATAGATCTAACATGTTTTGGTGATTAATTAAATCAAAGGGTCGTTTTAAGGGGTGTTTGTTTTGGCCGCCGGCTTCACCGAACCCCAAAGGGGTCTCGGCTTGCCAAGCCGTCCACCACCAAGACCATATGGTCTTGGTTGGTGCGTGTGGGTCCCACGACAGCTAGGGGAAACACGGGGTACCCCGAGTTGGTTCGGAGTACGGTGTCGATTCATATCCGGTTCATGTTTTTAGCCTAGATCCGGTTCATGGTATATGTTAGTTTTTTTATGTTATGAACTTATGTTAAAATTAAATTAATAAAATATGTGATTAATTTAATAACATGACTTAGGTTATTTAATTATTAATAATCATGAAATTATTTTAACCTAAGTATTTATATATTTAAGACTTATAATTAACTAATTATTTTAAAACCATGGATATAATTAATTAATTTACATGACTTAGGTTATATTATTAATATATAATAATACATATTTTTACCTAAGTAGTTAACTTATTTAATTAAAAACATGTTATAATTTAATTAAATATTATAACCTATAGTTTAATTAAATTACATGAAATAATTATTAAACTATACAATATACCATATGACTTAGAAAATAATCATGAAAAACACTTAGGCTTATATACTTAGCTTATTTAACCAGCTTATTTCTAATTATGGAAACTTTCTATTTTTAGAAACTTAATTAAATAAGGCAGCTAATCTATTTATGGAAACCAGCTATTTTTAGAAACTTATTTATTTAAGGCAGCAAATCTATTTTTGGAAACTTTCTATTTTTAGAAACTTTCTATTTTTGGAAACTTTCTATTTTTAGTAACTTTCTATTTTTGGAAACTTTCTATTTTTGGAAACTTTCTATTTTAGGAAACTTGCTATTTTTGGAAAGTTACTTATTATTACACAGTAAGTATAATAACACATGAAATACCTGAAATACTTAATCAGATTAAACAGAATATAAGATTTAATACAGTTTAAGGCTTTAAAACAGTAAAACATAGTAAGAACACATAAAATAAGCTAAGACATGACATAAAACCAGCTATGTATTTAGTAAGCAGATACTTATTCATGTACGTATTTATGTAGCACTAGTGATTTGGAAGTAGGATTCTCGCAGTTCGTCTTTCTCGTTCACTGGACATAAGGTACGGATTCCCGTCCTTTCAGTATGGACATTCTTTCCTTATTAGGATTTCCAGTATGCAGCCAACTGTTTTCCCGTAGTATAAGTTATGAGTTTGATTGCTTATGTTTAATTAAGATTACCTATAGCCATATACATGCATGACCAGTTTCACCTAGTTATGGAGGTACCATAACCAAAACATTAGAGGCACTGATGTTATGACTTCACCACGGCGGAGTGATTGCTCGTGGCGCCCTTCAGCTTTTGGCCATTTATTTATATTTATCATGTGGGGCGTATGGGTGCATCCTAGTTACATGTTTTTATTCAGGATTACATGGTGAATGTGGTGTGTGCCTTGCATCCTTCACAAGGAGCTGATCCCTCCTACCCATAAACCAGTATATTAAATTAGAGGCAGCCCCTCTAATTTGCATGATGAGGTCACCCCTCCAATTATTCATGTACGGTGGATTTTCATGACCTATATTGGCTAATGGTAAAATATGACAAACAGCTTTTATAAGATAAACATAAGACTTTCAAACTATAAACCAGTTTTATTAAGACTTAACCAGGTTACTCGGGACTTAGTTTTCTTCCGTTGTTATTATGTTATATGATATCCTATTCATGCTTTATTGTACATCCATGCACTGAGCGTATTTGCTCAGCCGTTTTCCTTTTCTATGTTCCCAAAACGGCAGGTACTCAGGGACGCTCGTAGACACTAAGAGTACGTGCATATGGACTGGAAGCTGTCTAGCCTTCTTTACATTATGCATTTCCTTTCTTTTGATACTTATGCTTTGGACATTGTTTAGTCCTTTCCTTTATTATACTATGTTTGTGTGTGATGAGCTTTACTTTTGGACTACCGATGTTTGATTCCGGTATTTTCCTTTTTATGGTCAAGTAATGTTTAGACATTTTACCTTGTATGCTTTGATGACACGCCATAATTACTGTGATATTTCCATTTCCAAAATGGGGTGTTACACATATACATGCATGCCAGTTTCACCTAGTTATGGAGGTACCATAACCATAACACTGGAGGCACCAGTTTTATGACTTCACCATGACGAAGTGATAGCTAGTGGCGTCCCTTCAGTTTATTTGGCCTTTATTTATTTATTATGTTATCATGTCGGGCGTATGGGTGCATCCTAGTTACATTTTCAGTCAGGATATTCATGGTAAATGTGGTGTGTGCCTTGCATCCTTCACAAGGAGTTGATCCCTCCTACCCAGACCATATTAATTAGAGGGATCCCCTCTAATTGCATGACAAGGTGACCCCTCCAAGTATTCATGCACGTTGTTGACCTCATGACCTATATTGGCTTTTGGTATATTAAACTAATACAGATTTTCATAAGTAAACATAAGCTATATTTTCAGAACTAAAACCAGTTAACATGTCATATGCCTAGGTTTTTCCCAGGACTTATTCATTTCCGCTGCCATTCATGCTTCATATGCTCTTTATATGCTTTCATTATTCTATGTATTCATGTCATGATTTATATCCATTCACTAGGCGTTATGCTCAGCCGTTTTTCATTTCCATGTTCCCAAACGGCAGGTACCAAGATCACAAGTAGGATCTCAAGAGTATGTGCATTCGGATAGAAGCTATCCAGCCTTCTTTATCTTATGCATTTACCTTGCTTTCTCATACTTAATTTCATTTGAACATTGTTTAGTCCTTTTCTTTATAGTACTTATATTTGCTTGTGTTGAGTTACTTGGACTACCGATGTTTGTTTCTGGTATTTCCTTTATGGTCATGAATGTTTAGACATTTACATTGCATGCTTTGATGACACGCCATAATTATCATGTGATATTCCATTTTACCAAATGGGGTGTTACAATTATGATATCAGAGCCAAGGTTTCGACTTGTAGCTCTATAAAACATGACATGTAACTTACGGGTAGTCACCAGTGTTTTCCTAGAACTGACAGTTTGTTTTCATGCATTCGTTTCATTTTCGTTTCATGTATTCATTTCATGCATTCATCTCATTGTCGTAGGAATTTTGAGTAAGTAATGGTTGGTATAGGTCTGGCCCTATTTTAGTCGCATGTGCTTTTATCGAAACATTTTTTTTGTTTGGTGGACCGACCCATAGGCGTCCACACTTGCCTTTTTGTTTTGTTAACCCACCCATAATCGTTCAGTCATGGACATTTCATCATATTTAATTGACCATGCATTTTAAAATTGTTTTATGCATCATAAATTATTTCATGTTTTATACACTGTTCATGCATTTTTATATTCATGTCATATTTTATCAGACTCATTATTTATGTTGCATTTTTGTTTTAAACTTTCAGATGGTGAACACGCGCAATGCTCAAGAATTGGCTGCAGCTGTCAATGCAGCTTTGCAAGCCCTCCTTCCCCAACTTTGTAATGAAATCAGGGACGAAGTTCATGCTGAGTTCCAGGCTCATGGCAATCAGCACGACCCTCATCCACAGAACAAAAACAATCCTCCACCTCCACCGCATGTTACCCTTATGACTTGGTTGGAGCGATTCAACAAGCAGAGACCTCGTTCATTTGAGCAGATTGACAGCCCCTCTGAGGCTGAAGCTTGGATATTTCACATTGAGAAGATATTTGATGCGATGGGTTGTGACGGTGTCTTCAAGGCAAGGATGGCTTGCTACAAGTTTGAAGGTGATGTGCTGCAGTGGTGGAAATCAGTCAAGCAGTCCAATGGTGGTGATGATTGGGTTGCACTGTTGACATGGGACCAGTTTAAAGAGATCTTCCTTAATCAGTACTTTCCACATGCTGAACAGGAGAAACTCAAGAGGTATTATCATAATATCCGACAGGTTGCTGGGGAGAACAACAATGAATTCATGCATAGGTTTCTTTGTTTAGCTGGATTTCTGGGCGCAACAACTGGTACTGCTGAGGAGCAAGCTGAGAAGTTTCACTGGGATTTTCGTACTTCTGTTGCCAACAGTTTGGTATGTGCTACGTTCACTACAGTGGCACAGGTGGCCGGTGCAGCCCGTAATCTTGAGATGCTTCAGGAACGAGAGGAGTTTGGTGATGACCGATCAGTGAAGAGGTATCTTCAATCACTAAACGTTAATCATTCATTTTTATCAGTATTTTCATTATTATATCATCCTCTATTCAACTTTATATTTCAGACTGTAACACCCTATTTTGGTAAATGGAATGTCACGCGCAATTATGGCGTGTCATCAAAGCATATAAGGTAAATGTCTTAAAAACATTAAATGACCATGAAATGAAATACCGGAAACAAACATCGGTACCCCAAGTATAAGCTCATCACACACAAACATAAGTATTGTAAAGGAAAATGACTAAACAATGTCCAAAGAAATAAGTAGCAAAATGTATGATGAAATGCATAAAGTAGAGAAGGCTAGATAGCTTCCAATCCATATGCACGTACGCTTAAAGTCTATGAGCGCCCTTGACTACCAGTCATTTGGGAACATGAAAGGAAAACGACTGAGCATAACGCTCAGTGCATGGATATACAAGCATAGCATGGAATAACGTAAGCACAAAGACTAATAGCAGCAAAATAGTATAAGTTATAAGCAATCTGGAATCATGTTCATAAAACTGGTTTTATAGTTTGAAAAGAATTATGTTTCTATGAAAATCTGTATTAATTAGCCAAATAGCCCATATAGGTCATGAGGTTTCACCGTGCATGAATACTTGGAGGGGAGACCTCGTCATGCAATTAGAGGGGTTGCCTCTAATTAAATAGTCTGGGTAGGAGGGATCAACTCCTAGTGAAGGATGCAAGGCACACATCGCATTCAATCTGATAATACTGGTAAACATGTAACTAGGATGCATCTATACACCCCACCTGATAATATAATATAATGGCCAAAGCTGAAAAGGGACGCCACGAGCAATCACTTCACCATGGGGAAGTCATAACACTGGTGCCTTCCGGTATTATGGTTAGGGTACCTCCATAACTAGGTGACACTGGTCATGCATGTATATGGCTTAGGCTCTTAAACTAACATAAGTAATCAAACATATAAAACAATACTAGGAAAACAGTTGGCTGCAAACGGAGAATCCTAATAAGGAAAGAATGTCCATACAGAAGGGACGAGAAATCCGTACTTTATATCCAGTGAACGAAGAAGACGAAAGAATGAAAGTCCCACTTCGATCTCACTAATGCTACATAAATAGGATACATGTATAAGTATTCTGTTTACTGAGTACTTAACTGATTATTTGTGTCTTAGCTTGTTTTATATGTTCATGTCTTGTTTTACTGATCTTAAAGTTATGTTGTGTTTATCATATATTCTACGTATTCTGATTAAGTATTACTTGTATTTCTTGTATTATTATACTTGTTGTGTAATAATAAGTAACTTTATAAAAATAGCAGGTTTCCTAAAATAGAAAGTTTCCAAAAATAGAAAGTTTCAAAAATAGATTAACTTCTTAAAAAAGACCAGCTTCTAAAAATAGAAAGTTTCCAAAAATAGTAAGTTTCCTGAATTAGAAAGTTTCCATATTTAGAATTAAGCTGAATTAGTAAGCTAATAATATAAGCTTAAGTTTACTGGTTAAATAACATAAGTCATGTGATTATTTGTATAGTTTATTAATAATATCATGTTAATTAAATAAACTATAGGTTATATGATTTAATTAAATATAAGCATGATTTAATTAAATTAAAGTGTATAAAATACTTAGCTAAAACATGTATTAACACTTTATTAATTATAACCTAAGTCATGTTTATTAGTTAATTATATTCCATATCTTAATAATTAATTAATACTATAGTCTAAATTAAATAAATAAATACTTAGGTTAAAACATATATTATTTTATAAATAATAATTAACCTAAGTCCATGATTAATTAAATTAATTATAAGTCATGTTTATTAATTATTTAATTATCTTGTTAAAAATAATTACTTGTAAAAATAAAATACTTGTACAATTTTAGTCATGAACCAGACCCGTGAATTTAATTTAGACATGTCGTGAACCGAACCGGAAACCCCATGAACCGGACCAACCAAACACCCCTTAACAGTGGCAAACCGGCTCGGCCGGTTGCCACTGCTCGTGTGAAAACACCACCGGCGGCTGCCGGTGGTTCCTCTCGGCTAGCCGCTGCTGCGGTTCCCCCTGCTAGACCAAAACCACCACCGATTGGTGCGGTGGTGGTGGCTTGTTGCTGCCGAGACCCCCAAACACCACAAGGACACCCCGACTCAAGTCGGGGTCCCTTGTCCCTGCTGCCGACCGAGACCAACACCACCGAGACACGAGGTCTCGGTTGGTGGTGCAAACCAAGACACGCCGAGAGCCATGAGGCTCTCGGTTGGGTGTCGGCCGAGCAAACCAACCCGAAAACATCCCTTAATTTTACCCCCATGATTTCATGACATGTTTTTAATTACTTATTTATTTAATCTCATGTTCATGTGTTAATAATTAAATAAAAAGAATTAAAATAAAAAGGATAACAGATTACCGAACGCGTGTAACGAATAGAGGTTAATAACACGAACACTTTACTTGTTTTTAATTCACCAGGATCAATAAACACCCTGATAGGTGTGAAAACACCCATCCTTTTACCACTTATTTCTTGCTAAAACGAGACCAAAACGCGTATTTAATATCATTTGTTTGGAATTATGCGTGGTTTGTGTGTTTGTTGTGTTTTTAGAGCCAACCGGATAAATATTGAAGAAAACATGGGATTGCACGGGTTTTATCGAAGAAAAAGACGAAAAGACGAAGTCTATAGTCCAAGAGATGCAAAAGATTTGAAGTCAATGGGCCTATTTGAAGATTTACCGAAGAAAAGGACCAAAGATGGAAGATTTACATATGTCGAAGAACTCAAGTCTATTAAACGAAGAAATTAAAAGACGAGTTGAATTTATTCATCGACAAATCCCGAATCAGAGTCGAAAATGTCAAATTTACTGAAAAGACGAGAAGACAAAAAAGAAAGGGAGAAAGCCCACTCACCAACCAAGCCTAAGGCCTATAAATAGACCTTTCCCTTCACAATTTGGAACTAGTTTTTCATTTTTCTGTTTTTCTTTCCTTTTATTTCGTAGGAAAACCAACACCATTAAGGTGTTTGGTGATTTTCATTTTTCCCTTTTTAATCCAAGAATCTTGTAAGTTTAATATTTACTTTTGATTGTTTAAACCTTAATCTTTCAATACAAGTCTTCCTTTAATCTTGTTCTTCCTTTTCTTATTGATCTTAAGTTTTAAGTTTTTATTTTGTTGATTTTAATCTTTAAAAACATGTGGGTTTTGTGTTTTTGTTGGTTTGGTTTGATGTTTATTATTAGTAGATGATTAGTGGTTAGTTTGGTTTAATTTTTGGTAAAAACTTGGTTGATTTTGGTTAAAATTCGTGATTTAGTTTTCTCCCTGTTCTTCGCATATCTTTTGTTTCCCCAGATTCCGAATCAACGTAATATTCCGAACCAAGGGTTTTGTCAATTTATTCCGAACGAGCTAAACATTCCGGATGAGCACTTAGTTTTATTTATTCCGCATCAGTTGAATATTCCGAACGAAGCTTTTTATCATTTATTCCGAACCAGCATTGTATTCCGAATAAGCTAATTATTCCGGATCAGTTTCATTTATTCCGCATGAAAGATATTCTGAACCAAGCCTTCATCTTAATTATTCCGCATGAACAGATATTCCGAATGAATAATGTTTTCCGCATGAGTGAATTTTCCGAATGAAGCATAATTTATTCCGAACGAGCCAGTATTCCGAACCAAGCCTAATATTCCGCATGAAGCCCAATTATTCCGGATCAGCAAATATTCCGAATGAGTTAGATTATTCCGAGTAAAGCCCTTATCCCGAATCAAGAGTTTATTTCGCATAAGTGTATATTCCGAATCAAGCTCAGCATTCCGAACTAGTCATTATTCCGCATAAAGCCATTATTCCGAGTGAGCTGTTTTTCCGAACCAAAGGTCTTTCCGCATGAATGTATTCCGGATGAGCAACATTTATTCCGAATCAAGTGTTATTCCGAATGAAGGAAGTTTAGTTTTTTCTTATTTTTCAAGTTTTACGAATTAAGTTTTAATTTATTGTCTGTTTAAGTTTAATTTAAGTTTTATTGTTTTTAAACTGTTTTTAAATTGTCTTTGAATTGTTTAGTTATCTTAATTACTTCGCGCATTTACCTTTTTAGTAGAATAGAAAACCAAACCCTTTTTACTTTCCACCAAGAACAATTGAGTCGCACTTTTAATCGGTAATCAATTCGAAAAGATTAGTTTAACGAACTTTCATACGAGCTTAAAAACCTTGTATTAAATGGCGCCGCTGCCGGGCCGTTCAATTGATGATCTCTGCTCAACCATTCAAATGGTTGAGCATTCTTGGGGCTCAAATCCGGCTTCATTCAAATGGTCTCTGCTCAACCATTCTTGGGGCGTTCAATTGATGATCCTCATGACCATATTAAGAGGTTTCTTCAACTCACTAATACGGTTAAGTATAATGGGGTTTCACAAGAGGTAATACGCTTGCAACTTTTTCCTTTCTCCTTAGAGGGACAAGCCCGACATTGGCTTGATAAGGAACCGCCACAAAGTATTCTTACGTGGACGGATTTAGTGACCAAATTCATCAACTACTTTTTCCCACCCTCACGTACTACCGCTTTGCGGAATGAAATCATTACTTTTGAACAAAAGTACGGTGAGACATTTAGTGAATCTTGGGACCGTTTTAAGGAACTCTTACGAAAGTGTCCACAACATGGTTTAACAAAAGTACATCAAATTAATACTTTTTACAATGGTTTAAGAATATATGACCAAGATTCAATAAATAGTGCCTCGGGGGGTAATATTTTGGTTAAGTCTTCTAATGCCACTTGGGATATTATTGAGAACAAGTCTAGAGTGCAAACCAAGAGTGTTCGGACCAATGTAGCTAGTGCTAGCACTAATGAGAGTGACAAGAGAATTGATAAGCTTACTTCGCTTGTTGAATCACTTGCTCTCCAATCCGCCAACAACACCAAAGCTATCAATGCCCAAGTTAATGCTATGACTCAATCATGTGAAATATGCGGGGGATCTCACTCATACACCGATTGTCCCTCGACTCACGACAATCCGGAAAATGTGTATGCCGCCAACGGTACCTATTCTACAGGAGGCTATCAAGCACGTCCTCAAGGTGACCGCAACTTGCTCAGCTATCGCTCAAACAACTTTCTTTCACCACCCGGTTTTCCCCCTCAAAACCCAAACAACCTCAATCGCAACAATCAAAACCAACCACGTGCTCCAACTCCATATCAAAACCAAAGAAACCCATATCCACCTCAAAGAAACAACCAAGTTTACCAACAACCTGCTTATCAACCACCTGCCTACCATGCTCCTCCCAACCAACCCAATGCATTACACCAAGAGTTTGAAACCTACATGAGGACTAATGATGTGATCGTGCAAAATCTTCAGCGAGAAATGGCCAACATGAAAGCAGATATGGTGAAACAAGGAAATGATCTTCGAGCTGATATGCGAAACACTTTGGCAAGTCAAACGAATGACTTAAGGAACATGATGGCTAGTTTCTTCCCAAGTAATCAAGCCTCTGGATCGGGTTCTCTTCCGAGTAACACCGTTCCTAATCCAAGAGGGGAGATGAAAGCAATCACCACTCGCAGTGGAAAAGGTTTAAAGGAACCCGAGCTTCCTACACCTACACCGGTGATTGTGACAAAGGAAAACGAGTCTCCTTCTCCAATTCCTCCAACTTCTACTTCTCCAATTCCACCACCTTCTACTTCCACCCCTCCACCACCCAAGGATGTGAGTGCGAATTCTATCCCAAAGCCTTCATCTCAACCCAATATACCTTATCCTTCAAGGTTGAGGAAAGAGAAATTGAAGAACAAGGATGATATTCAGGTTTCTAACTTTCTTAAAATGTTTAAACAACTGAATTTCAATATCTCCTTTGCTGAGGCTCTCGCTCACATGCCTAAATATGCTAAAATGTTTAAAGATCTTCTTAGTGATAAGGAGAAACTTCTCGATATCGCTCATACCCAACTTAATGAGAATTGCTCTGCAGTGCTCTTAAGGAAATTACCAACCAAACTTGGTGATCCGGGTTGTTTCTTGATTCCTTGCAACTTCCATGGGGTAGAGAATTGTATGGCCCTAGCCGATCTAGGTGCTATTATAAACTTAATGCCTTTAAGCGTTTGGAAACAATTGTCTCTACCCGAGCTAGTCCCCACACGAATGACTTTGGAATTAGCTAACCGTACGATTGCTTATCCAGTGGGGATAGCCGAAGACGTCTTCGTTAATGTCGAGAAATTCACCTTTCCGGCGGATTTTGTTGTCGTTGACTACGAGATGGACCCCCGTGTTTCATTAATCGTTGGACGTCCATTCTCGAGGACCGGTCGCACTCTCATCGATGTAGCCGCGGACGAATTAATCATGAGAGTTGGTGACGATAAAATCGTCTTCAACATGGGAAAACTTTCTAAGCAACCTTCTGAAAACGAGAGTGTTAATTTCATTGACGTTCTTGATGAGGCTTGTGAAGAACATTTCAAAGACGCTTGTAAAAGTAGTTCTTCTTTCCATTGTTGAGACCGTTGCCTCTATTGCTCCATCACTAACTCCATTTGGAGAAAGTTATTTCATCTTGAAAGAATTTGAAGCTACTTTGGGAGATGTGGACTTGCAATATGACGATTCTCCCTCCAATTGGGATGAAGACATTCGTACCATTGAGAAACTACTCAATGAGGACCATATTTCTCCACCATCTCCTAAGGATATATCTATCGATGAACCGAATTTGACTACGCCTCCATCGAAAATCCTCCGGATTTAGAGCTTAAGGACTTACCGTCTCATCTCGAGTATGTTTTCCTTGAAGACAACAAGAAGTCACCCGTCATCATCGCTAAGGACTTGAAAGAGGAAGAAAAATCCCGACTTATCGCCGTGCTGAAGAATCACAAGAAAGCGATTGCTTGGAAGATCTCCGATATTCGTGGAATTGATCCTCACTTTTGCACACATAAAATTCTCATGGAGGACGACTTTAAACCCACTATTCAAAGCCAAAGAAGGGTGAATCCTAAGATCCATGACGTTATCAAAAAAGTGGTTATCAAACTTTTTGATACGGGAATGATCTACCCTATCTCGGATTCACCATGGGTTAGTCCCGTCCATTGTGTGCCTAAGAAAGGCGGAATCACCGTTGTTCCCAATGAAAACAACGAGTTGATTCCTACTCGTCTCGTTACAGGGTGGAGAGTTTGTATAGACTATCGCAAACTCAATGATGCTACGAGAAAGGATCATTTTCCCCTTCCTTTCATGGACCAAATGCTTGAACGTCTAGCGGGTAATGACTATTACTGCTTTTTAGACGGTTTCTCCGGGTATTTTCAAATTCCCATCGATCCCAAAGACCAAGAGAAAACCACATTCACTTGTCCTTACAGAACATTTGCTTATAAAAGAATGCCTTTCGGCTTATGCAATGCTCCTGGGACATTTCAAAGGTGTATGATGGCTATCTTCCATGACATGGTTGAAGAAACTATGGAAGTCTTCATGGATGATTTCTTGGTTTATGGTGATTCTTTCTCTCATTGCCTTGCCAATTTGGAACGCATGCTTAAGCGGTGCGAAGACACTCGCCTTGTTCTAAATTGGGAAAAATGCCATTTCATGATAAAAGAAGGCATTGTGCTTGGACATAAAATCTCAAAAGCCGGTCTTGAAGTGGACCGTACTAAAGTGGATGTCATAGCCAAATTACCTCCACCTTCAACCGTGAAGGGTGTAAGAAGTTTTCTTGGTCATACGGGCTTCTATCGTCGATTCATTCAAGATTTTTCTAAAATCGCTCGCCCGATGACCCACCTCTTGGAAAAAGATACTCCTTGTATCTTTTCTAAAGAGTGTCTTGAATCCTTCAATCTTCTTAAGGATAAGCTAACTAAGGCACCGGTCTTGGTTACCCCTAATTGGGAGCTACCTTTTGAGTTGATGTGTGATGCTAGCGACTTTGCTATTGGAGCGGTTTTGGGCCAAAGAGTGAACAAACACTTCCAACCAATCCACTATGTTAGCAAGACAATGACGGGGGGGCTCAGTTGCATTATACCACTACCGAAAAAGAGCTTTTAGCTGTAGTGTATGCTTTTGAAAAATTCCGCCCCTATCTTGTCCTTTCTACCACCATCGTGTATACCGATCATTCCGCGTTGAAGTACTTGTTGACTAAACAAGATTCTAAGCCAAGACTTCTTCGTTTGGTTTTGCTCCTTCAAGAATTTAAAATAGAAATTCGTGACAAGAAGGGTGCCGAAAACCTAGCCGCGGATCATCTAAGTAGACTTGAGGATCCTTATCAAGGGGATCATCCGAATCAAGAGATCAATGACTCTTTTCCCCTTGAGGCCTTAATGTCTATCAACCCAAATCTTGATGACACTCCGTGGTTTGCGGACATTGCAAACTACTTAGCGGGTGGAATTCTCAAGGAAGGGTTAACGTCCCAACAAAAGAAAAAGTTCTTTAAAGATATTGAACATTATTTCTGGGACGACCCTTACCTCTTCAAACAATGTGCGGATCTTGTCATTCGTCGATGTGTTGATGGGCCGGCAGTGGTACAAATCCTTGACGCTTGCCATAAAGGACCCACCGGTGGTCACTTTGGTCCCAATTACACCGCGAAGAAAGTATTCGACTCTGGATTTTATTGGCCCACCATTTATCGTGACGCTCACGACATAGTTAAACATTGTGATGCTTGCCAAAGACAAGGCAAGGTTACACATAAAGATGAGATGCCTCAAAATTTCATACAAGAATGTGAAATCTTTGATGTATGGGGCATCGATTTTATGGGGCCATGATAGGTGTGTAAACACCCATCCTTTTTACCACTTAATTACAATAATAACCGAGCCAAAACGTGTAATTTATGTCTTTTATGTCGGAGTTATGCGTGTTTTGTGTTTTTGTTGTGATTTAGGACGAAATTGTGAAAAGTGGGGAAAACACGGGCATTCACAGGCTTTTATCCAAGAAAAAGATGAAAGATGAAGTCGAGAAGTCAAGAGTGCAAAAAGAACGGAAGTCCAAGACCAATTCTGAAGATTTATCGAAGAAAGAGTCGAAAGACGGAAGTTTACTTAAAGCCGAAGAACTCAAGTCTAATTTATTGAAGAAGTACAAGACGAGTTCAAAGAAATCCCGAGACAAACCATTTAAAGTCCAAGATTAATGAAGAATAAAGGCTTAAGGACTAATGGTGAAATTAAAAGAAGATTAAAGAAGGAAGGACTTAATCTTGTAATTAAGAGAAAATGAAGGAGGGGAGGAAGCTTCCTAATCCACCCCTATATTTAGATTAGGCTAGTTAATCATTTTTCTTTGTTGGCTAATCGTGACAATTAGTTCTTCCACTTTTAATTACCTTGTCATTTAAATACTTGTCAAATTTAAATTCATGTCTTGCACCTTAATTACCATTTAATTTCAAGTAAGTTTTTCTTTTAATTCTTGTTAATCTTTATCTTTATCTTGTTAATCTCATTCTACCTTTCTTAATCTTTGATTCTTATTGTTTATGTTCATGTTCATGTTCTTATTTTTCTTATTTTGATCAAGTGGTTTTGTTTATTTTGATTAGTTTTGTGAGTTTGATTGTTTTGGATTAATTGTTTATGCTTAATAGATGCTTATTTGATAGTTTGATTTATTCTTGTGGTTGATTTAGCTTTGTTTTGATTATATTCGTGTTATTATTTGTTCTTTGTTCTTCGGTTTCTTGTTTCTGATCTTTCCCAGGTATTCAAGCCCAGCATATTCCGAATCAAGGTCTGGACTATTTTGCTTTATACGGAATATTCAATATTCCGAATAGGAGTTGTATTCCGCATAGGCTCAATATTCAGCATAGTGGATTTATTCCGAATAGACCTAAGATTCCGAATAGGCATTATATTCCGCATAGGGGCCAGTATTCCGCACAAGGGATATTATTCCGAGTAGGCAGAGTATTCCGCATAGGGAATTATTCCGCATAGGGTAGGTTATTCCGAGTAAGACTTTATTCCGCATAGGGGTGTTATTCCGAATAGGCTGGATATTCCGCATAGGGGACTTATTCCGAATAGGTGACAATATTCAGGGTAGGGAACTTATTCCGAGTAGGCCATATTATTCCGAATAGGCAAACATTCCGGATAGAGTTTTATTCCGAATAGAGCTAATTTTCAGTTTCTTTAATTTCAGTTTTTAATTTTCTGCTTTTTAATTTCGAGCCTTATTTTTCCCGCCTTTTTAATTAGTTGCACTTTAAGTTACTTTCCTTAGATTTATTTTAGCCTTGCCTTAGTTTAAGTTTTATTTTTAGTTGCATTTTAAGTTTGCCTTAGTTAGTTTTAAGTTTGCGTTATTTACTTTTAGTGCCTTTTTATTTCTGTCACGCTTTTAAATACTTGCACCTTCTACTTTAAATTAGAGTTAGATTTATTTTAAAGTCATTTACTTTAATTGTTTTGCACATTTTATTTATAAACAACCAAAAATATTTGTTTCACCAAAATCAACTGAGTCGTACTTTAAGCCGGAAATCAATTCGTTAAGACTGGAACAACGAATCTTTTTACCTGGCCAAAAGCCTTATATTAAATGGCGCCGCTGCCGGCTCTTTTCGTAAAGATTAACGGTTTTCTGTGAGAGACGCGTTGCTTTTTGGGATCCGTTCACTTGTGAGCGTTATTTTCTTGCTTTAAAAAAATTCAAAAATCATAAAATTAAAAAATTCATAAAAATACATAAAAATTAAAATTTCAAAAATCCAAAAAGATTTTATCTTTATTGTGTATATATATTGTCTTTGTGTTTGGTTTCTTTTTCTTTTGCATTTTCAGGTGTATGCGTACTAGATCTTCTAATTATCAAGAGCCCGAGACTCAAGAAGATTTAAGTATATCAGGTGTTAACAACAACAATAATCCACCGCACCTCAACAATAACAACAATGTTCTTCCACAGCCCGATCTTCGGACAATGGAGGAGCTTTGTCAACCTACCATGTTTGGACGAGGAGGACCGATTGCGCCGATGCAAATCAATGCTCCTGAGTTTTCGTTGAAGCACCACATGATTCAGCAAGTGCAAACTAACCCATTCCGTGGATTGCCTGATGATTATGCCAACAAACACCTCGACAAGTTCATTACAATCACCCAAAGCATGAAGTTGCCTGGTGCCACAATGGATGTTCTTCGCCTACAACTCTTCCCACATACTTTATCACATCATGCCGAGAAATGGTTTGATCGTCTTCCAAAGAATTCTATTCACACTTGGGATGACATGACTCAACGCTTTTTGTCGCGCTACTTTCCACCATCCATGGTCACGAGCCTTCGCAATCAAATCAGCAGTTTCATGCAAGAACCCGATGAATCTCTTTTTGATGCTTGGGAAAGATATAATGTCTTGATTGATCGTTGTCCAAACCACAACATGCTCCCTGTGACTTTAATTGATACTTTCTACAACGGTTTGACTTTTCGAGATCGTGATACGATTAATGCAGCCGCCGGTGGCACATTCATGAAAAGGAGACCCGAGGAGTGTAGAGAGCTAATTGAGAACATGACTACTCACCACAAAAACTGGGATTCCTCCGCTTCTTCAAGGAACAATCCGAGAGTCAATGTTTCTTCTACCTCAGCAAACCGTGATATGACCGAACTCACCCGCATGATGACTGAAATGAGCAAAAGTATCACGCTTCTCGCTTCAAACCAACAACAACAAGTTAAAGCGGTTGCACCTTCTTGTGAAACATGCGGCGGTCCTCACTCATACACCGATTTTCCTTCAACTCAAGGAAATCCGGAAAATGTGTATGCAGCTTATGGTAATTATTCACCGGAAAATTACCAAGCTCGACCTCAAGGGGATAGAAATTTGCTGAGTTACCGATCCAACAACTACCTTTCACCCGGTTTTTCTCCTCAAAACCAAAACCCCGCCAACAACTACAATAGAAGCAACCAAATCCCACCAAGAGCTTCTAATCCTTATCACCCACCCGCTCAACAAACCCCACCCATAAATCCCGATGTTGAAGCCATCATGAGAACCCAAGGTGAGCAAATCAAGAATCTGCAGAGCCAAATTATCAATCTGAAAGGAGATATTACCAAGCAAGGGAATGAGATTAGATCCGAGCTTCGAGATAATATTCAATCCTCCTTCAGCAATCAAACCAATGATTTGAAGACTATGCTTGCTAGTTTCTTGCCCGCAACTCAACCTTCTACTTCAAGTTCTCTACCTTCAAACACCGTCACCAATCCGCGAGCAAATGTGAGTGCTATTGCTACTCGTAGTGGAATTACCATTGTCGATCCACCAATCCCACCCCTATCATTTACACCTCCTCCACCACCATGTATCCCTACTCCTCCTACACCTAGTATTAGTGCACCATTACCGTCTCCGCCTCGTCATGACGATGTTTCTAGGAAGGACCCTTCAACATCTCAACCTTTAACTACTACACCTACACCCTCACCACCCAAACCTAATATCCCTTATCCTTCTCGCTTGGGCAAGAACAAAATGCTAACCAAGGAGGACTCTCAAGTGACGAGCTATATCAAGATGATTTCTCAAATGAACTTCAACATTAGCTTTCTTGAAGCACTTGTCCACATGCCCAAATTTGTCAAAGCATTTAAGGAATTGCTTAACAAGAAAGAGAAGTTGCTTGAGCTCGCCAACACACGCTTAAATGAAAACTGCTCTGCAGTTATTCTTAAAGAACTTCCGGAAAAGCTTGGAGATCCCGGTCGTTTTGTGTTGCCTTGCGTGTTCAACAAAACTGAAGAATTTACTGCCCTTGCTGATCTCGGGGCCAGTATTAATTTGATGCCACTAAGTTTTTGGAAAACACTATCATTACCCGACCTCACTCCAACAAAGATGACTCTTGAACTTGCAAATCGCACTCTCGCTTACCCCGTTGGTATAGCCGAAGACGTGTTCATTAAAGTTGGCACATTTACTTTCCCGATCGATTTTGTCGTTGTTGATTATGAAATGGACCCTCGTATTCCTTTAATACTTGGTCGGCCATTCTTGAGAACCGGACGTGCTTTAGTGGATGTGGCCGAAGGCGAGTTAATCTTAAGAGTCGGGGATGATGCACAAGTTTTCAAAATGGGGAAGCTTACAAGTACAACCTTTGGAGGCCGAGAATCAGTGAATATGAGTAATGTGCATGATGACTTTGTTGTCTACAACAATCCTCTATTCGACTCTTGTATTGATAATCCACTTTTTCAAGATGATGTGGATGATTCTCGCTCCAATGTGGACGCTTCCCCCATTTATGATTCTCCACCGGTCTTTGATGCTTATGATGATGAGTCTAGCTCAGATTCGGATGATTATGATGACCCTACCTCCGAGTATCCCGACCTGCCCACATATGATGATTTTGATGAGGCCGATACTCTTTCGAGCGATTCTTCACATGATGAAGATCCTCCGCCATCACTTGCTCCTACTTTGGACGATTACTCATTCGAGGAAGACTTTTCAACGTTTCTCAACACTTACTTCCCTCATGAGAGTGATGCTCCTCCTTATGATTTTGAAGATTATCATCTTGATCCTACTTTGGATTTGAAGAACAATCTTTCTAAGGAGAAGAAACCGGTCAACACCGATGTCCGCAGCACATATGATTTAACACCTCTTTGTCCCACTTCTGAGGACGAGGTTGTGCTTCTTCGTGGATCTTCTTCCCATTCTGCTGAGCCTGAGTGCTATTTCCCCTTAAAAGAAAAGGTGTTCGACCCCGGTATTGCAATCTTTAAGCCATCTCGGTATCCACCTGATGAAATAAAAGGAAAAATCTTTGGAAATTTTGAAGACATGCTTGCACTTCACCCTTGCTTCCACCGTGCTCCATCGCTGCTTAAGGGAACCTTGCCTATTCTTCTTTGGCTTGCCTTGTTCGCCTTAAGCCTATGCTATTTGATGGACGAAAACTATGTCTTTGATCCTGGTGGATATGTTTCATGCTTCTTCCGTTGATAATCAAGGTCGAGTCAGGCTCACGACTCGGTAATCAAAAACCAAGCGCTTCTTGGGAGGCAACCCATGCATCTATCTTTTAGCTTTCTTTATCATAAGTGTAGGGGGGAGACCTGTTGGTTTGCTTTCCTCTCATCTCTTCTTAATCAGGGATTCACGCACTCCATGATCCACTCTTGATGATTCTTGACAACCCGTGATTCCGTGTTTACTTCTTCCCGGTTCTATCCTAAACTCTTTTCGATTCACTATTTTATATTTTCTCAATATTAAAATAGGAATCTCTTTAGTTGTCCTTTCCTTAGCAAGATTTAAACAACGTGCACAATGTCCTAAGTGTAGGGGAGTTTACTCCCACATGCTTAAACATTGAGGACAATGTTTATGTTAAGTGTAGGGGGGACTTCTATCGAAGTTAAGTGGCCTTTTCCTTGTATTTGTCCTCATTTTAACCGGAAAAATCAATTTTTTGACATTTTTCAAAATTTTTGATCTATTTTGGCCTATTAGTTTTTACCTTTATATAGTTATTTTCTTTCCTTACTAGAATAAATGTTTAATAAAGTGGAATTTTCAAACGTTGTGAATCTTTTGACTCAACCCGAGTTTACATATCTTAGTTTACTCTAACTAGTATCCTTAACATGTTTAAGTCAAGTTTTGCTAGGCTTTTATATAGGGAGCTATAAAACATGAAAGTCTTAACTCTCACGGTTAAGAACAAGAACTTTTCGCAAGTTCCTATAATTGATCCTAGAGAGTCGTTTATCAAGGGAACTTTAAAACGCGATTTCTAAACTTGAAAAAGTCTAAGAATTTGCAAGATCCTATAGGCGACTCGAAAACCCAAAACTTTGATTTAATAGGCTAAGCATCCACGAGTCTCATTCCTTGAGATTTTAAACTGTGGAGAACGAGAGATGATAGAGCCAATTACAAGTTCGGTATTCTTTCGGGAATTTATGTGAGTTAATTATAAGCCTATTCTCCCATCGCCTGCTAATAAATTTATCTGCAATAAATAAGGTTGTACGATTTGAAAAGTTACTTAGCTTCTAGCCCAAGATCGTTTAAAAGTTGCTCGGTATGGATTAGAGTTCATAGCCAAGGCATAACTTATTGAAGCGGGATGCGAAGATTGGCGAGTCCAAAATGGTCCTAACAAGGCATGAGGACTATATTTTGTTGCTAAAGATCCCAAGTGATGTGAAGAATCATTTATCGAAAATCAATATGAAGGATCGAGACACACGACGAAAAGCAAAAACTCCCCAAAAGTCATGGAGAAGTGTATCCGAAAAGACCCTAGCAAGGTATCAGGATAAATAGATCCAAGTCATAAAAGGAGGCGGATCGTTGTATATCAAAATCCAAAATAAAGATTGGAGAAAAATGAAGAAGTCGTGGTCCAAATATGAATCTCTCAAAACTTCAAGTGAAGAAATTCCTATTATGAAGAGAAGACCATTATTTCATGAACGTCTCTCAAGGTTTGAAGTATGAAGTCGCTGCCAAATATCGGTCCGAGAAAGGTCTTAAATCGCGAAGCGAGTTATGCCAAGATATGAACTTTATGAGGTCCCGAGAAGCAGTTTTAAAAGATTTTGTCCTTTAGCTAACTATTTATTAAATCGTTCACTTTATTTTCGGCCTAATAAACTATCAAAATAAGTTAAACAATGTATCCTCGTGATCATTCAAGACAACAATAAAATATAAGAGATACACCTAGGAATAAGGGAGTCTAAGTAAATAATTGGCCCACATGAGTTCGTGTTAGTTTGCTAACTTATAATAACAATGATCTCGTTTTTAAGCTTGGTTTGGAGAAAGTGAAAACTTGAGGATGATGATTATTCATGACACTCCCAAAACCCAAGGTATGTTTCTGATTTCTTTATGTTGAATGTTTATAGTTTCCTATCTCTTTAATAAAAGCCAATATGGATTGATTATGATGAAAAGTGTAAGCGTGCTTTGTAACTAATGCATTGCATGAGGACATTGCAATGGTCAAGTGTAGGGGATTTGATAGGTGTGTAAACACCCATCCTTTTTACCACTTAGTTACAATAATAATCGAGCCAAAACGTGTAATTTATGTCTTTTATGTCGGAGTTATGCGTGGTTTGTGTTTTTCTTGTGATTTAGGATGAAATTGTGAAAAGTGGGGAAAACACGGGCATTCACGGGCTTTTATCAAAGAAAAAGATGAAAGATGAAGTCGAGAAGTCAAGAGTGCAAAAAGAACGGAAGTCCAAGACCAATTCTGAAGATTTATCGAAGAAAGAGTCGAAAGACGGAAGTTTACTTAAAGCCGAAGAACTCAAGTCTAATTTATTGAAGAAGTACAAGACGAGTTCAAAGAAATCCCGAGACAAAACCATTTAAAGTCCAAGATTAATGAAGAATAAAGGCTTAAGGACTAATGGTGCAATTAAAAGAAGATTAAAGAAGGAAGGACTTAATCTTGTAATTAAGAGAAAATAAAGGAGGGGAGGAAGCTTCCTAATCCTCCCCTATATATAGATTAGGCTAGTTAATCATTTTTCTTTGTTGGCTAATCGTGACAATTAGTTCTTCCATTTTTAATTACCTTCTCATTTAAATACTTGTCAAATTTAAATTCCTGTCTTGCACCTTAATTACCATTTAATTTCAAGTAAGTTTTTCTTTTAATTTTTGTTAATCTTTATCTTTATCTTGTTAATCTCATTCTACCTTTCTTAATCTTTGATTCTTATTGTTTATGTTCATGTTCATGTTCTTATTTTTCTTATTTTGATCAAGTGGTTTTGTTTATTTTGATTAGTTTTGTGAGTTTGATTGTTTTGGATTAATTGTTTATGCTTAATAGATGCTTATTTGATAGTTTGATTTATTCTTGTGGTTGATTTAGCTTTGTTTTGATTATATTCGTGTTATTATTTGTTCCTTGTTCTTCGGTTTCTTGTTTCTGATCTTTCCCAGGTATTCAAGCCCAGCATATTCCGAATCAGGTCTGGACTATTTTGCTTTATACAGAATATTCAATCTTCCGAATAGGAGTTGTATTCCGCATAGGCTCAATATTCAGCATAGTGGATTTATTCCGAATAGACCTAAGATTCCGAATAGGCATTATATTCCGCATAGGGGCCAGTATTCCGCACAAGGGATATTATTCCGAGTAGGCAGAGTATTCCGCATAGGGAATTATTCCGCATAGGGTAGGTTATTCCGAGTAAGACTTTATTCCGCATAGGGGTGTTATTCCGAATAGGCTGGATATTCCGCATAGGGGACTTATTCCGAATAGGTGACAATATTCAGGGTAGGGAACTTATTCCGAGTAGGCCATATTATTCCGAATAGGCAAACATTCTCGATAGAGTTTTATTCCGAATAGAGCTAATTTTCAGTTTCTTTAATTTCAGTTTTTAATTTTCTGCTTTTTAATTTCGAGCCTATTTTTCCCGCCTTTTTAATTAGTTGCACTTTAAGTTACTTTCCTTAGATTTATTTTGTCCTTGCCTTAGTTTAAGTTTTAGTTTTAGTTGCATTTTAAGTTTGCCTTAGTTAGTTTTAAGTTTGCGTTATTTACTTTTAGTGCCTTTTTATTTCTGTCACGCATTTAAATACTTGCACCTTCTACTTTAAATTAGAGTTAGATTTATTTTAAAGTCATTTACTTTAATTGTTTTGCACATTTTATTTATAAACAACCAAAAATATTTGTTTCACCAAAATCAATTGAGTCGTACTTTAAGCCGGAAATCAATTCGTTAAGACTGAAACAACGAATCTTTTTACCTGGCCAAAAGCCTTATATCAGGCCATTTCCATCATCTAAAGGGAACAAGTACATCCTCGTAGCCGTTGACTACGTTTCTAAATGGGTTGAAGCTAAGGCTCTCCCCACGAACAATACGAGGGTGGTTGTGAACTTTTTGAAGCAGCTTTTTGCTCGATTCGATGTTCCTCGTGCTATTATCAGTGACCGTGGGAGTCATTTTTGCAATGATCAATTCGCAAGAGTCATGGCTAAGTACGGTGTCCATCACCGTCTTTCCACCGCCTATCATCCCCAAACAAATGGTCAAGCCGAGATTTCCAACCGTGGATTGAAGCGAATTCTGGAGCATACTGTGGGGGAGCATCGTGCCGCGTGGGCCGATAAGTTAGATGATGCTATGTGGGCTTTCCGTACCGCTTATAAGACCCCGATTGGTTGTACACCTTATCGTCTTGTGTACGGGAAAGCATGCCACCTCCCTATCGAGCTAGAACATAAGGCATACTGGGCCTTGAAGTGGGCTATCTTCGACATCAACAAAGCCGGTGATCTTCGCAAGATTCAACTCAACGAGCTTAATGAATTGAGGAATGAAGCTTACGAGAACTCACTGATCTACAAAGAGAAGACCAAGATCATCCATGATGCTAGAATTAAGAACCGAGAGTTCCACGTTGGTGATCAAGTTTTACTCTTTAACTCTCGGTTGAAGATCTTCTCGGGCAAGTTGAAGAGCCGCTGGTCTGGTCCATTCACCGTCGCCAAAGTCTTTCCCTATGGCACCATTGAGCTTTCTCAGTCAAATGGGCCAAATTTTAAGGTGAATGGCCAGCGTTTGAAGTTGTACTTTGGTGAGGACATCTCTCATGAGATGATTCCATCCCTCACCACGTTTCCCATGAACTAGTATTGGGTCGAGTCAGGCTCGTGACTCGGTTATCAAAAACAAGCGCTCCTCGGGAGGCAACCCAAGTATCTAGCCCTTTCCATTTTACCTCCTAAGTGTAGGGGGGCCTATTTAGGTTGCATGTGTTTGTATGGTGATGTGATTACAGGGATAAGTGCACTTTTGGAATCTTTGAAGAACCGTGCTCCCGTGTTATCCGCAATCTGGTTCTATCTCTCAACTATCGTGATTCAGTTTTCTTCATACTCACATTTGAAATTGATCACTTTAATTGTCTCTTCCTTAGCTTGATTTAACCAACGTGCACAATGTCATAAGTGTAGGGGAGACTTTTCCCACATGCTTAAACATTGAGGACAATGATTATATCAAGTGTAGGGGGGACTTCTATCGAAGTAAGTGGGCTTTTCCATGAATTTGTCCTCATTTTAACCGGAAAATTTGATTTTTCGACATTTTTTCAAAATTTTTAATCTATTTTGGCCTTGTAATTTTCCTTTGTTTTAGTTATTTTCTTTCTTTGCTAGAATAAATTTGAATAAAGTGGTTTTAATTTTCAACTGTTGTGAATCTTTTGACTCAACCCGAGTTTACTTATCTAAGTTTACTCTAGCCAGTATCGTTAACGTGTTTAAGTCATGTTTTGCTAGGCTTTTATGTAGGGAACTTTAAAACGCGAAAGTCTTAACTCTCACGGGTTAAGAACAAGAACTTTTCGCAAGTTCCTATAATTGATCCTAGAGAGTCGTTTATCAAGGGAACTTTAAAATGCGATTTCTAAACTTGAAAAAGTCTAAGAATTTGCAAGATCCTATAGATGACTCGAAAACCTAAAACTTTGATTTAATTGGCTAAGCATCCACGAGTCTCATTCCTTGAGATTTTAAATTGTGGAGAACGAGAGATGATAGAGTCAATTATAAGTTTGGTATTCTTTCGTGAATTTATGTGAGTTGATTATAAGCCTATTCTCCCATCGCTTGCTAATTAATTTATCTGCAATAAATAAGGTTGTACGATTTGAAAAGTTACTTAGCTTCTAGCCCAAGATCGTTTAAAAGTTGCTTGGTATTAATTAGATTTCATAGCCAAGGCATAACTTATTGAAGCGGGATGCGAAGATTGGTGAGTTCGAAAAGGCCCTAACAAGGCATGAGGGCTACATTTTGTTGCTAAAGATCCAAAAGTGATGTGAAGAATCATTTATCGAAAATCAATATGAAGGATCGAGACACACGACGAAAAGCAAGTACTCCCCAAAAGATCATGGAGAAGTCTATCCGAAAAGACCCTAGCAAGGTATGAGGATAAATAGATCCAAGTCCTAAAAGGAGGCGGATCGTTTTATATCAAAGTCCAAAATAAAGATTGGAGAAAAATGAAGAAGTCGTGGTCCAAATATGAAGAATCTCTCAAAACTTCAAGTGAAGAAATTCCTATTATGAAGAGAAGACCATAATTTCAAGATCGTCTCTCAAAGATTTGAAGTATGAAGTCGCTGCCAAATATCGGTCCGAGAAAGGTCTCAAATCGTGAAGCGAGTTATGCCAAGATATGAACTTTATGAGGTCCCGAGAAGTAGTTTTAAAGATTTTGTCCTTTAGCTAACTATTGATTAAATCGTCCCACTTTGTTTTCAGCTTAAATAACTATCGAAATAAGTCAAACAATGCATCCTCGTGATCATTCAAGACATTATTAAAATATAAGAGATACACCTAGGAATAAGGGAGTCTAAGTGAATAATTAGGCCACATAAGTTCGTGTTAGTTTGCTAACTTATAATAACAATGATCTCGTTTTTAAGCTTGGTATGGGGAACGTGAAACTTGAGAATGATGAACATTCATGACAGCCTAAAACCCCAATGTAAGTCTTTGAATTCTTTACCTGTTTTGTTCTTTTGGTTTCCTTAGTGTTTAGAATTTAATAATGGCCAAGGTGGGTTATTTATGATGAGAAATGTAAACCGTGCTTTAAAATTAATGCATTGCATGAGGGCATTGCAATGGTTAAGTGTAGGGGATTTGATAGGAATGAAAACACCCATCCTTTTACCACTTATTTCTTGCTAAAACGAGACCAAAACGCGTATTTAATATCATTTGTTTGGAATTATGCGTGGTTTGTGTGTTTGTTGTGTTTTCAGAGCCAACCGGATAAATATTGAAGAAAACATGGGATTGCACGGGTTTTATCGAAGAAAAAGACGAAAAGACGAAGTCTATAGTCCAAGAGATGCAAAAGATTTGAAGTCAATGGGCCTATTTGAAGATTTATCGAAGAAAAAGACCAAAGATGGAAGATTTACATATGTCGAAGAACTCAAGTCTATTAAACGAAGAAATTAAAAGACGAGTTGAATTTATTCATCGACAAATCCGGAATCAGAGTCGAAAACGTCAACTTTACTGAAAAGACGAGAAGACAAAAAAGAAAGGGAGAAAGCTGACTCACCAACCAAGCCCAAGGCCTATAAATAGACCTTTCCCTTCACAATTTGGAACTAGTTTTTCATTTTTCTGTTTTTCTTTCCTTTTATTTCGTAGGAAAACCAACACCATTAAGGTGTTTGGTGATTTTCATTTTTCCCTTTTTAATCCAAGAATCTTGTAAGTTTAATCTTTACTTTTGATTGATTAAACCTTAATCTTTCAATACAAGTCTTCCTTTAATCTTGTTCTTCCTTTTCTTATTGATCTTAAGTTTTAAGTTTTTATTTTGTTGATTTTAATCTTTAAAAACAAGTGGGTTTGGTGTTTTTGTTGATTTGGTTTGATGTTTATTATTAGTAGATGATTAGTGGTTAGTTTGGTTTAATTTTTGGTAAAAACTTGGTTGATTTTGGTTAAAATTCGTGATTTAGTTTTCTCCCTGTTCTTCGCATATCTTCTGTTTCCCCAGATTCCGAATCAACAAAATATTCCGAACCAAGGGTTTTGTCAATTTATTCCGAATGAGCTAAACATTCCGGATGAGCACTTAGTTTTATTTATTCCGCATCAGTTGAATATTCCGAACGAAGCTTTTTATCATTTATTCCGAACCAGCATTGTATTCCGAATAAGCTAATTATTCCGGATCAATTTCATTTATTCCGCATGAAAGATATTCCGAACCAAGCCTTCATCTTAATTATTCCGCATGAACAGATATTCCGAATGAATAATGTTTTCCGCATGAGTGAATTTTCCGAATGAAGCATAAGTTATTCCGAACGAGCCAGTATTCCGAACCAAGCCTAATATTCCGCATGAAGCCCAATTATTCCTATTCAGCAAATATTCCGAATGAGTTAGATTATTCCGAGTAAAGACCTTATTCTGAATCAAGAGTTTATTCCACATAAGTGCATATTCCGAATCAAGCTCAGCATTCTGAACCAGTCATTATTCCGCATAAAGCCATTATTCCGAGTGAGCTGTTTTTCCGAACCAAAGGTCTTTCCGCATGAATGTATTCCGGATGAGCAACATTTATTCCGAATCAAGTGTTATTCCGAATGAAGGAAGTTTAGTTTTTTCTTATTTTTCAAGTTTTACGAATTAAGTTTTAATTTATTGTCTGTTTAAGTTTAATTTACGTTTTATTGTTTTTAAACTATTTTTAAATTGTCTTTGAATTGTTTAGTTATCTTAATTACTTCATGCATTTACCTTTTTAGTAGAATAGAAAACCAAACCCTTTTTACTTTCCACCAAGAACAATTGAGTCGCACTTTTAATCGGTAATCAATTCAAAAAGATCGGTTTAACGAACTTTCATACGAGCTTAAAAACCTTGTATTACACCCCTTTTTGGTGGTGTTATAGCCGGCGGCCAAAGGAGAAGAACAAGGAGGCCAGGGTTTTTGATTTTTTTTAAAACTCTGTTAAATGGAAAAGTATTTCCCTTTTTTGTTATTTAGTAAAAAACAAAGTGTGCTTGGCCCTTGTCTCTTTGGTGCCGTGACATGTAGGGCCCACAAGGGAAAAACCCGAAGTTTTTCCCGTGTTATAATTTACGTGTTCGTATGTTCGTGTTTTCGTGTTATAATTTTTCGTGTTATATATAGATACTTGTACGTAATAATATTAATCGTATTATATTCATTAAGTACGTAATTACGTGTTCGTGATTTTTACATTCATGATTTAATGTTCGTGATTATAATTATTAATGTTATTAATTATCGTGTACTATCACGTACTTAATACTTATCGTGTAATAATACGTACATAGCTTCTGAAATTAATAATCATGACACGTGTTCATGCTATAAAAGGAAAGTTTTAATATGTACGTACGTTTACTAAACGTATTGTTCATGGTAAAAGCATGCGGGTTTTACAACTCTTCCCCCTTAAAAAGAATAATTCATCCCCGAATTATAGATAAAGTAAACCGAAAGAGGAACATACCCGGATTCAAAACTTGAAATGAGGGTAAGAAGCCCGGATAGACTCCTCTGTTTCCCAAGTGGCTTCCCGCTCGGTATGGTCCCTCCAAAGGATTTTGACGAATGGAATCGTCTTCTTCCTCATGACTCGTTCTTGCTTGTCAAGAACTCGTTCGGGTTCCTCTATGAAGGTAAGATCTTCACGAATCTGTTCTAGTGGATACTGAGTTGTAGTAACCCGAACTTTAAAATCAACATTTAGACCGAGTTCTAATACTAATTCTATTATTCGGACCAATATTTAATAATCGACTTTTATTTGTCATGTTCGTTCGACGAATAATATTGATTTCTCGATTAGACGGCAAGATTAGGGTTTTAACGTATCGAACATGTGTCATTTGTTATTTGTCGGAAAAGTCTATGTCCGTCAACGACCGTAAATATCCTTGTTATGATATAGAAATATTTTCTATTGTCGTTGTTTTAATTTCTCGTTTTATGAGAATTCTTGATAATTTACGTTAAACCTTTAGGCGCCATTTTTTTATATGACGCGTTAATGATTATTAAATTATAAGCCCTCATTTATATATCGAAATATAAATGTTCTCCGAATGTCGACGTTTTTATTTTATTGAGCGTTTATTTTTCGTGTTTAACGTGTATCTTTCAAATCGCGTAACTTTAAAATATCGGGCTTCGATAATACCCGCTTTATTATGAATATAAATTTAATACATAAAGCTTATCCTACCCTCACCCTTTATACGGCTAAGTCATGAGGCATGTGTCCTAATGATGTATCATGGTTAAAACTATAGAACACGTGTTGATTTCCCTCTGCTTGAACTAACATAAACTATTCCAAATTCATTTATTAATATTTCCATCTCTTGGCATCTCACTTTGTTTTGCCGCATGTCACAAGACACGTAGATGTGATATGGATATCACAATACTTTGTCCATTATTTGCTTTCATACACATGTAACCAATGAAACACTAATGTAAGGATTTTACTTGTTGAAAGTTCGTTATTCTCGGTGTCTAATCGAATTGATTTCCGGTTTAAAGTGTGACTCAGTCGTTTTTGGTAAAGAATAATATTTTTGGTTTTGGTAAAATAAATGTGCAAGACTTTAAAATAAATGACGAGTAATTAAAACTAAAACTAGTTGAAACGTAAACGGTGCAATATTTAAAACTTTGAAAATAATTGACGAGAAATTAAATGACGTAAAATTAAAACTTGACGAAAAGTAAATTGACAATCAAATAAAAATGCAAAACGAAATTAAAATAGACTAAAAACAAAACGAGAAAAATTTGTCACTTTTACTAAAACAAAATATTAAAATAAAACAAAGTAACCAATCGGAATACACCCGATCGGAATCCAATCGGAATCCGATCGGAATGTACCCCATCGGAAAGAGCTGATCGGAATGTGCAAACAGGGCATGATCGGAATGCATGAAAACCAATCAAATCGGAATATCCAAAAGGAAAATCCAATCGGAATGTTAACAAAAGGCTTCAGATCGGAATGTTGAAAATAGAAGCAATCGGAATACCAAAAATAGACCCAATCGGAATACACTATAACTGAGCCAGATCGGAATGTGCTAAATCAACACAATCGGAATATTTCAAAACCCTTTTCCGATCAACAGATCGGAAAAAGGGGTGATCGGAATACGTGATTGGAAAGGGGTTTACCCTTTCCGATCTAACTTTTTGATCCGAAAAATAAGCAAGTAATAAGCTATTTTGATAAGCTAAAACCAAAACTAGAACGAATCAATAATGAAAAGGACAAAATAAGCTCTAATAACAAATTTTCCAACTTAAAATAAACAAACTTTTAAATCAAACTATAAAAAGATGAACTTTTAGGCACGAAAACATTGATGAACAACACGGATCATAAGTAATTCGCACCAAAAGTAAACTAAAATCAAAGAAAGGTAGAAAGAGATGAAAGATAGAAAGCTTGATCAAAGGTAAAGAAGATTAAAACGATAAAATGAAGAACACTTACTTGATTTAAATGTAAGAAACTAAAGGAGCAATACAAGAAATTAAATGGCAAGAAATTAAATAACAAGGTATGAAAATGGTGGAAGTGGTGGTTTGTCAAGCCACCCAACCACTTGAAAATGAAAACATAAAAGACTATATATAGGGAGATTAGGGAGGAGCTTAGGAAGCTTCCTCCCTCTTTCTTCTTTTCCTTAATTGCATGCTCAAATCCTTAATCTTCTTTAATCTTTTTACTCAAATGACTATGTCTTGGGATTTCTTTAAACTCGTCTTGAATTTTCTTCATAAATAAGACTCGAGTTCTTCGGCTTTTAGTAAACTTCCGTCTTTTGACTTTTTCTTCGATAAATCTTCAGAATTGGTCTTGGACTTCCGTTCTTTTTCCACTCTTGATCTTTCGACTTCATCTTTCGTCTTTTTCTTCGATAAAAGCCCGTGAAATCCTGTGTTTTCTTCACTTTTCACTTTTTCGTCCTAAATCACAACAAAAACACAAACCACGCATAATTCCGACATAAATGACATAAAATACACGTTTTGGCTCGATTATTATTGTAATTAAGTGGTAAAAAGGATGGGTGTTTTCACACCTATCAAATCCCCTACACTTAACCATTGCAATGTCCTCATGCAATGCATTAGTTACAAAGCACGTTTACATTTTTCATCACAATCAATCCACGTTGGCCTTTATTAAAGAGATATAAAATTATAAACATACAAAGTAAAGAAATAAAAAACATACCTTGGGTTTTGGAAATATCATGAATAATCATCATCCTCAAGTTTTTACTTTCTCCAAACCAAGCTTAAAAACGAGATCATTGTTATTATAAGTTAGCAAACTAACACGAACTCATGTGGGCCAATTATTCACTTAGACTCCCTTATTCCTAGGTGTATCTCTTATATTTTATTTGTGTCTTGAATGATAACGAGGATGCATTGTTTGACTTATTTCGATAGTTATTTAGGCCGAAAATAAAGTGAACGATTTAATCAATAGTTAGCTAAAGGACAAAATCTTTTAAAACTGCTTCCCGGGACATCATAAAGTTCATATCTTGGCATAACTCGCTTCACGATTTGAGACCTTTCTCGGACCGATATTTGGCATCGACTTCATACTTCAAATCTTTGAGAGACGTTCATGAAATAATGGCCTTCTCTTCATAATATGAATTTCTTCACTTGAAGTTTTGAGAGATTCTTCATAAATGGACCACGACTTCTTCATTTTTCTCCAATCTCTATTTTGGACTTTGATATACAACGATCCGCCTCCTTTTATGACTTGGATCTATTTATCCTCATACCTTGCGAGGGTCTTTTCGGATACACTTCTCCATGACTTTTGGGGAGTTTTTGCTTTTCGTCGTGTGTCTCAATCCTTCATATTGATTTTTGATAAATGATTCTTCACATCACTTGGGATCTTTAGCAACAAAATATAGCCCTCATGCCTTGTTAGGGCCTTTTCGGACTCGCAAATCTTCGCATCCTGCTTCAATAAGTTATGCCTTGGCTATGAACTCTAATCCGTACCGAGCAACTTTTAAACGATCTTGGGCTAGAAGCTAAGTAACTTTTCAAATCGTACAACCTTATTTATTGCAGATAAATTTATTAACAAGCGATGGGAGAATAGGCTCATAATTAACTCACATAAATTCACGAAAGAATACCGAACTTATAATTGGCTCTATCATCTCTTGTCCTCCACAGTTTAAAATCTCAAGGAATGAGACTCGTGGATGCTTAGCCTATTAAATCAAAGCTTTGGGTTTTCGAGTCGCCTATAGGATCTTGCAAATTCTTAGACTCTTTCAAGTGTTAGAAATCGCATTTTAAAGTTCCCTTGATAAACGACTCTCTAGGATCAATTATAGGAACTTGCGAAAAGTTCTTGTTCTTAACCCGTGAGAGTTAAGACTTTCGCGTTTTATAGCTCCCTATATAAAAGCCTAGCAAAACTCGACTTAAACATGTTAAGGATACTAGCTAGAGTAAACTTAGATAAGTAAACTTGGGTTGAGTCAAAAGATTCACAACGTTTGAAAATTAAAACCACTTTATTAAAAATTTATTCTAATAAGGAAAGAAAATAACTATACAAAGGTAAAAACAACTATACAACTAGGCCAAAATAGATCCAAAAATTTGAAAAATGTCGAAAAATTGATTTTCCGGTTAAAATGAGGACAAATACAAGGAAAAGGCCACTTAACTTCAATAGAAGTCCCCCCTACACTTAATATAAACATTGTCCTCAATGTTTAAGCATGTGGGAGTAAACTCCCCTACACTTAGGACATTGTGCATGTTGTTTAAATCTCGCTAAGGAAGAGACAACTAAAGAGATTCCTATTTTAATATTGAGAAATATAAAATAGTGAATCGAAGAGAGTTTAGGATAGAACCGGGAAAAAGGGAACACGGAATCACGGTCGTCAAAGGTCATCAAGAGTAAGCTCTAATCCCTGCACATGATAAGAAAGAAAGCAAGAAACACCATGGGGGCTCCCCCTACACTTATGGTGAAAATAGATAGATAATTGGGTTGCCTCCCAAAAAGCGCTTGTTTATATTAACCGATTCACGAGCCTGACTCGTCCCCGAATTAAGTGGTCCATGGGGAAGCCTCGAATGTAATACCGGGATCAAAGACCTTGTCCTCGTTCCCGGTTGACATCAACCAAGGAGAGGCGGGGGAATAAGTCTTGAAAGGGAGAAAGTTCCTTTCAACATACGAAAAGTATGTGAAATCAAGATCCATGGGAGGTGGGGTGGTTAAAGTAATCACATTGTCATCCCTAAAAAACAATGGATGCTGAGTAGTCGGCAAAGCCGTAATGTTATCAATCATAACATAATCAATGTCACCTCCCGGGTCAAAGCACTCATCCTCCGTAATAGTGGCTAAAGGGGAGGATGAAAGGTGCTCGGGAGGGGGACTTGGGTCAATATCTTCCTGCAGCAAATTATCAAAATAATGTCCCCCTCCGTATCATTATCATCAATACCTGGTGGCATGGAGTGAATGTCGATTTCTTCCAGCAATGGGTCATTATCTTCAACGGGAGGAATAGATGGAGGCGAAGACTCGGAGAGAGGAGGAGAAGTCAACTCTTCGATTTGATCAATAAGAAGATGAACTTTCCGTAATCTATCGCGAAGAAGCACGTCTTCCACCTCATCCACAAGATCAAGTTCATCGGCGAACTTCTCGTAAGCTGGAGAGAATAAATCGTCATCACCCGCATCTCCCGGTGGAGATTGAGAAATTTCAAAAGTGAAATTTTCATAGGGGAGAGAAGAATCGTCATCACTAGGATCGACCTCTTCTGTAAGAGCAACGTCGTCCTCAGGCTCCATAGCAGGTAAGTCACAAACCTCATCATCCAATAATTTGTCGAGACCAACATCACTAAGCTCATTCAACGAATCTAGATCCTTAGACGCAATAGGAACATCGAGAGTAGGAGCAGCAACTTCAGAAGATTGGTTGAAAGTGTAGACATCATCGTCGTCGTCATCATCATAATAGCTGGGACGAGTCCAGTTAGGAGTGACGTAGTCGGCTAACTCTTCCTTGATAACCTCCATATATTTAAGAAGCTCATGCAGCAACTTTTGTTGTTCATCGCCCCAAGTATGTTCAATTTCACCAATTCTATCCCACGCTGTAATTAAACATTTTGGTGTAGAAAAGAAGGGAAAACGACTAAATTAGCTCAAAAAGGTGTCGGTGGTTTTCAAGGTTTCGTCCACATCAAGCAACGGTTGCCTTTCCTGATGCAAGTCAGCTCGGAGTTGAGCTAGACCTTCTAGAATATGGTTCAAAGAAGTGAGTTGTTGGTCAAGACTAATTTGCTGAGAGGATTGATGATTGAGGGTGTGATGTGGGGGCTCAAAGTGTTGAAAACTAGAATTATAGCATGGTTGTGGCTCATAGTAGTTCATCGGTTGAGAAGAATTAGAAACCGGGGTTGGTTCATAATAATCCATTGGTGAAGAAAACTGAGGACACGGATTTTGCTCATAATAATTCATTGGTTGACAATAAGAAGTATCGTGAGGACCCCCACAGTTGTTGCAAAACGGTTGAGGAGAAAGACTGGGTGCGTCTTGTGGATAGCTATTATCATAGTCATAATTGTACCCCGGTTCTTGCCCGTGACCATACGGGTATCGAACCGGGCACGAAACATGCCAATGAGAATCGCTTCCACAATAGATGCACGGGGGAACAGGAGGTGGGTTCAAAAAGGACGAATTAGTCGAGTTGCACAAAGGACAAAATCCGCATATGAATTGTGTATTGTTGATATCGTTGTCGCACCGCTCACATGTACACCATTGACATGAGTCGTTCCCGTACAATCGTCTCCCATACCCGACGCAATGGACATAAGAATCCATGAAGAAAAATAGATAAGCAAGAAGAATATTTTTGGTGCAAAACTTTGAAAAAGAAATGCTTTTTATGATTTTCAAATGTTTTTGGATTTTTGAAAATTTTTGACGAGAAAAATAACGTTCACAAGTGAACGGGTCGCAAAAGCCAACGCGTCTCTCATAAAAAACCTTTAATCTTAACGAAAAGAGCCGGCAGCGGCGCCATTTTAATGTAAGGATTTTACTAGTTGAAAGTTCGTTATTCTCGGTGTCTAATCGAATTGATTTCTGGTTTAAAGTGTGACTCAATCGTTTTTTTTGGGTTGTGGTAAAATAAATGTGCAAGACTTTAAAATAAATGACGAGTAATTAAAACTAAAACTAGTTGAAACGTAAATGGTGCAATATTTAAAACTTTGAAAATAATTGACGAGAAATTAAATGACGTAAAATTAAAACTTGACGAAAAGTAAATTGACAATCAAATAAAAATGCAAAACGAAATTAAAATAGACTAAAAACAAAACGAGAAAAATTTGTCACTTTTACTAAAACAAAATATTAAAATAAAACAAAGTAACCAATCGGAATACACCCGATCGGAATCCAATCGGAATCCGATCGGAATGTACCCCATCGGAAAGAGCTGATCGGAATGTGCAAACAGGGCATGATCGGAATGCATGAAAACCAATCAAATCGGAATATCCAAAAGGAAAATCCAATCGGAATGTCAAGAAAAGGCTTCAGATCGGAATGTTGAAAATAGAAGCAATCGGAATACCAAAAATAGACCCAATCGGAATACACTAAAATTGAGCCAGATCGGAATGTGCTAAATCAACACAATCGGAATATTTCAAAACCCTTTTCCGATCAACAGATCGGAAAAAGGGGTGATCGGAATACGTGATTGGAAAGGGGTTTACCCTTTCCGATCTAACTTTTTGATCCGAAAAATAAGCAAGTAATAAGCTATTTTGATAAGCTAAAACCAAAACTAGAACGAATCAATAATGAAAAGGACAAAATAAGCTCTAATAACAACTTTTCCAACTTAAAATAAACAAACTTTTAAATCAAACTATAAAAAGATGAACTTTTAGGCACGAAAACATTGATGAACAACACGGATCATAAGTAATTCGCACCAAAAGTAAACTAAAATCAAAGAAAGGTAGAAAGAGATGAAAGATAGAAAGCTTGATCAAAGGTAAAGAAGATTAAAACGATAAAATGAAGAACACTTACTTGAATTAAAGGTAAGAAATTAAAGGAGCAATACAAGAAATTAAATGGCAAGAAATTAAATAACAAGGTATGAAAATGGTGGAAGTGGTGGTTTGTCAAGCCACCCAACCACTTGAAAATGAAAACATAAAAGACTATATATAGGGAGATTAGGGAGGAGCTTAGGAAGCTTCCTCCCTCTTTCTTCTTTTCCTTAATTGCATGCTCAAGTCCTTAATCTTCTTTAATCTTTTTACATCAATGACTTTGTCTTGGGATTTCTTTAAACTCGTCTTGAATTTTCTTCATAAATAAGACTCGAGTTCTTCGACTTTTAGTAAACTTCCGTCTTTTGACTTTTTCTTCGATAAATCTTCAGAATTGGTCTTGGACTTCAGTTCTTTTTCCACTCTTGATCTTTCGACTTCATCTTTCGTCTTTTTCTTCGATAAAAGCCCGTGAAATCCCGTGTTTTCTCCACTTTTCACCTTTTCGTCCTAAATCACAACAAAAACACAAACCACGCATAATTCAGACATAAATGACATAAAATACACGTTTTGGCTCGGTTATTATTGTAATTAAGTGGTAAAAAGGATGGGTGTTTTCACACCTATCAAACACAATCACCATTTGTTTCTAAATACTTAACTATGAATTGAATGTTTAAGGTTCTCGGTTCTAACGACTTCTAAACTATGATAACACCATCAATATAATCATCATTTGGAGATTGCTGTGCTTAGATTCTTGAAGTATTTTCAAGGGTTCTACAAATAAATATTTGGGTATTTATGGATATTGATTTGACTTAAAATGATGATTCCTAGTACTCGTGTTCTCATCATCTGATTGTAAGAACCATTTTGTCTATTTTGTATTTTTCATTCTTATATAATAAATTGATCATGTATATTTTTATTTAATCTTCAAAATTATATGAACCGTGTATTATTTGGTTTACTTTGGACATTGTATCTGTGACAACCCAAAATCGAGGTCATTGCTTAATCTTATTTTACGATTATTTTTGAAAAATTTGGATAAGTTTGAACGATCTTTATTTTTGGAGGTTTAAGTTTAAACCGATGTTGGAAGGTCTATATTTAATATTTATTAAGTATAAGGAGTATTAGCAAGCGTGATGTCGATGGATGCCAAATATTTTACGTTTTATTGTCGGTTGTTCGATTTTTATTATTTTCTAGGTTTTATTTTAAATGACGTGTTAAGTCGAGTCGAGAGTCGATATTATTATTTTTGAGGTACGTTTTAAATTTTTAAAAGTATCTTTATGAAACCCGAGCCCCGTAAATATTTTGAAAATTGACTAATAGTTATTTCCCGCTTTTTAACTAACTATTTGCATTTCTAGCCACAACTTTCACTAAATTGCAACCAAGTCCCTACCCCACTATATATAAACCACAAACACACACACACTCTCACAATTTTCATTTCAAAATTTTTACTTCCACTCTCTCTCTCTCTCTCTCTTCTCTTTGCCGAAACCCACCACCATCACCAAAACAAAATCAAACTTCAAATTTTCTTGAGTTCTAGGTTGAATCAAGCTAAACTAACACTAGACCCACCCTTATTTTTGATCAAGGCTCAGATTGGTGTAAGAATTTCTTACATGCAAGCAACTTTTTTTTTCTTGATGTTGGTAGGTAGGAGATATGATCATGCATAGCATTATCATGATGATCCATGGTGGTTTGTGCTAAAAATCTTGTTAGAAATTTCATTTTGATCTTATGATTTTTATTTTGATTATGATTTTGATGTTATGATTAATGTATGATGATATTATGGCATAGTAATGATCATTTCCTTGGTTGGTTTTTATCAAAAACTTGATTTTGTACAAGTTTTAAGTAGTCATTTTACAACAGTAAGTAAAAGGTAAAATCCGAATTTTTATGTTTTGAAAATGGATTAACTTATAGCCTAGGGTTGTAGATAATTTTCTTAGCTTCTATTTGATATAAGGTAGAGCTTCTAGCTCAAAACGAGCGCGAAGTTATGATGTTTTGAATGATCGTGTACCGGGAGACGAGTATCGGCACTACAAATAGTTGTTGTCGATATTTGGATCGAATCTCGGGGACTCTAAATGGATGTTTTGAAAAATTTAACCTACTGATAATGAGGTGTTTACTTATTAGGTTGAGTTTACTTTAAAACCCGAGTGTCGGTTTTGTAAACGGAGTCGTTTAAATAAGTTAAAACGGTTGTATGAAAAATTAACGTAAATCTGTCCGGATTTTGTAGTTTGAAAATGAGTCGGGTAAAGTACTTTAAAAGTAATTTCATTTGGTAAACTTGTAAGAGGAGTTTCTATATATAGTAAGTTATTTTATCGAGTCGTTTCATAAACGGTTGACGAGTTTAAAAGGGGTAAATAAGCTAGTACATGTAGTATGTACCGGCGAACTTTGTAAAAAGTATAAAATGGTTAAGTAAATGTGTAGTAAAGTATAATGAAGTAATTTATATCGTTTTATCTCGAGTTTATCGTGACTTTATGAGTTTGAGTTTGATGTTGTTATGTATGATTTATTTCTCGAGTCATTATTAACAAACGCGCCTTATTTGATAGGTAGCGGTTCTCGTGTTTGAAAGGCATCCATTACCGTCGACGATCATCTCGCAAGATCTCTTATACTAAGGTGAGTCTATAGCCTCACTTTCTACTCGTTTTAATGATTTTAATACCCGCGAGGGGGATACATTCTATTTGAAAATAAATGAACACAAGTCATCAATAATTGTTAGACCCGAATGTTGCCTAAAGTTGATTTCATTGTATTGAGTAACTTGTTGCTAAAGACCCTAAATTCATGAGCCGTTAACTATCTTCTGACTTGATGTTGTGAGTCGGGAATAGCCGCTTATTCTAATGATAGTACTATTGGGTTGACCACCCTATCTGAGACCAGGGCATTACGTTAAGTAACCCGCTGGGAAGGATAATTTTACGTGAATAAGATTGTGGTATTCTAGCAACTGATACCCTATAGGGGCAATGGTTTTATTCTAGTCATGCCGGCATTTGGCGTGGGTGACTATTTGGTTAAGGGGTCGGTGTCATGAGCTTAAATACAATGTTTGTTTATTATTATTATTACTGCCTTGAATATAGATTTTGTGTACGACAATTCTATAAATGATTATGATTGATTTTCTTCTTGTGTTCAAATGTGATTTGATAAACCTATAGTCTCGCTCAACATTATTTTTGACTCGTTTTATGCACGCATTTCAGGTAATAGGAAGTGATGGAGCAGGGAGCTTTGCTGTGGAGCTTGTGGCTTGGCTTTTGGAAGAATGTTGGTCTAAACTGTTTTCTACCTTTTAATGTTGAACAATTTACTTTATGTTGATGTACTGTACTAAACTTGTTGGTTGTTGGTCGAGATCCATGGGGACAAAACGCTTTACTCTGGTATCGTGTCAGTACAATTTGGGTTGAAATCTATGTTTTAGACCATTTATAATAATCTTGTTTATAATCATGTGTAAACGTCTCACTTTTGAGTCGTTCAATATATCTTGTGTGATGATGCTTGTGTCCAGCACCCAATTATGTATTTCCGCTGCGCAATGTAAATTGGGGGTGTTAGAGATTGGTAATCAGAGCTGCAAGTTATAGAGAACTGGGTCGATTTTGAAAATTGTCCTAAACTATAACTTTTGTGTCGAAAGTATTTATTCTTCAAAAGCACACAACTCCTCTACAACGCTCCAGTAAGATCACTTTTAGTTTTGTTTTGCATTGTAGATGTATCCCTCATAACTGAAATGATTTCCCGAGTATTTATTAAGTAAATACTACGATATTTTATTGGAATTATTGAAAGTACGCTGAGTGCTTGTCAGTATCATATTTATTTATTTATTTTTTTTTTGCGAGCATTACATAAACATCATTTGCATTGTGTTGCATAGCATGGATAATTTATGACATTTGCATGAGCATTGCATACTAATTATTATTTTATTAACGATGACCTTAAGTATCCTTAACCCTTATAATTGTAGAGAATGGCTGGTTTACCTCGTGAGGATGGATGGATTGATTTGGCTAATGTAGTCGATGGTGAGGAAGTAGATAACTTTGGTGCTAGTGACGATGAGGAGCCTTTTGAGTTTTTAGATGATGGGATTCCACTTACTGCAGTTGGTCAGACAGAGCCTGAGTTGATACAAGGTAGCTATGTTCCAAGGGTCAATGTTGTGCCACAGACTGTTCCAGACTGTCAGCGACCGGTTGTTCGTTCTTCGACTCCTACTTGTGATGCTTATATTAGTAGTTTGCCTGGGATTGCATTTTCTAGGGATGATGTTCCTGTTGAGTCGAGTAGGACTGCTAGTGCTCGATCTATTCATGATGGTATCCTAAGGTTTATTGTCCAGGTCCTAGGACTTATGATGATATTTTCTGGTTTCTTAAGAAGTTTGATCGGTCTTTGTTTGAGAGGTATTTGGTTGAGACTCGTGTGATTAGGAGGTTTGAGATGAATGAGAAAATGTTTGACAGGTTTGTTGGTAGTGTGAGGAGATCCGAGTTTGTTAGGGCAAGGGAAATGGATGAAGTTGTTAGATTGAGATCTATGGTGTTGAATTTGAGTGGGCAAGTTGAAAGGTTGCATAGGAGCAAGAAAGGAATGCTAAGTTGAGTGCGTGGGGTTTGCCGGTGAGATCCTTTCCTAGTCATGGTGTTGTGATTCGTGATGTGCCGAATCAGGTTGAAGCTCAAGTGTCGGTGAAGCCGAGTGAAGGAGGTAGTCATAAAGGGAAGGAAAAAGTGGAGGAAAAATCAGAGGATGATGATAGCAGCAGTGAGGACGAGCCGATGTACAAGAAGCTGCGAGGATGTGATGTTTAGTTCTTTCTGTTGTTTTTATTTGGCCTTGTTGTAATAGAACTTATGTAGACTCGTACTCTAGCTTGTGATGAAACTTAATGACTTTAAGTTGTTGTGAAGAAGGATTGTAGTGACATTACTTGTCACAATGTTTTGGAGATTTTCCAAAGCAATCCAAATTACCTTCATGACTTATGATTTGTCTTATTAGTTCTCTTGTGTGATTGGTTAATGATTCGTTGTGAATTGTGCTGTTGGTGCATGTAGTATCCATGTTACATCTTGATAGAGAAATCCTTCTTCTTATCTTGATTTGAATACTTACTTGTTCTTTTTCTGTTATGGTGACAGGAAGGAGTTGGGAGGCATTTTTCTGACTTTACTAAATTACTGTTTGGTTAGTTTTCCTGTAAACATGTCGCCTAAATTGACGACTGCTACTGTTAATACCATGATTGAGCAAGCTATCGCTAGAGCTTTGGAAGCTGAACGTGCAGCGAGGAACCAAGAGGCTGAGAATAGGAATGCTGCTGGTCAGGTTGGAGGGAATGCTGGAAATCAGGTTGGAGGTAATGCTGATGAACAAGCAGAAGGAAATGCTGCGGGACAAGTTGGAGGTAATGCAGCTGTTCAGCAGGTTCAAAAGGAATGTTCTTATGCTAGTTTCATGAAATGTGGACCTACCCAATTTCGTGGTACTGGTGGTGCATTGGAATTAAGGAGGTGGATTGAAAAGATTGAAAGTACTTTTGAAATCAGTGGATGTTCAGAAGCTAGTAAGGTAAAATTTGTTGCAGCTACTTTTCAGGATGATGCATTGAGTTGGTGGAATAGTCAAGTAGCTACTGTAGGATTGGTTGAAGCTAATGCTAGAACATAGACTGTGACTAAGGGACTGTTGACTGCTAAGTTTTGTCCTGAGGAAGAGTTAGGTCAGTTGAAAGATGAATTGAGGCATTTGGTGTTGAGGAATAATGATATTGTAGCTTATACAAGGAGGTTTTCTGATTTGTGTTTGTTGTGTCCTGATGTGTTTGCTGATGACCGAAAGAAGATGAAGCAGTATATTAGGGGTTTATCTAGTAATATCAAGGGAGAAACTACTTCGTCGAAACCTAAGTCATTTGATGAAGTTGTTCAAATGGCTCATGCATTAATGGATGTAAAGCTGCAGGATTGAAATGATAGTATTGCTGAAGGAAATAAGAGAAAGTGGGAAGCTGCACACTCAAGTCAAGGGCAGAATCGAGGTGGTTATCGTAATAACAATAAACAAGGACCGAATAAGAATCAGCAATATAATTTGAGAAGGAATGATGGTGTTCGTGCTGCTACAGGAAATCAAGGTAACAAGGTGAATCCGAAGTGTGGTCGGTGTAATCTGTATCATGTTGGAAATTGTCCACCTGCTTGCAACAAGTGTGGGAAGGCCGGACATAAGATGGCAGATTGTAGAAACAAGGGTGTAGCCACTGGGGCTAATGCAGTCAAGGTAGTTTACTGTTCTGGATGTGGAGGCCGTGGACATAAGCAGGGGAACTGTCCGAGGGTTGGCATACGACAGGAAGGCAATCCTGCTGCTGTTGTTGCTGGGATTGCTGCTCCAACCTATGTCGTGGGAGATGCTGACAAACCTCAAGGGCCGAATGTGGTGACTGGTACGTTCTTACTTGATGCTTGTTATGCTAGTATGCTGTTTGATTCTGGATCCGATAGAAGTTTCGTAGATGTTAGATTCAGTCAGCTATTGGGTAGAGAACCAGTGAGATTGACAACTAGTTATAATGTGGAGTTAGCTGATGGTAAGGTTGTAAGCACTAGTTCTATACTAAAAGGTTGTTCCTTGAAGTTAGGTAATTATGTGTTTAGTATTGATTTGATACCCATAGAATTAGGATCTTTTGACGTGATTGTTGGAATAGATTGGTTAGTTGGTAATGGTGCAGTAATTGTTTGTGGAGAAAGATTAGTTCAGATACCGCTAAGGAATAGGGCATTGACTGTGAAAGGTGATGAATGTACGTCTCGTTTGAGAGTTGTTTCTTGTTTAAAGATGATGAGGTATATAGAAGCAGGTTGTGATGTGTTTCTTGCACAGATAAGTAATGATGGTGTGAATGAAAGGAAATTGAAGGATGTGCTTGTGATTAGAGAGTATCCTGAGGTTTTCCCTGAGGAATTGCCAGGATTACCGCCGCATCGTGAAGTTGAGTTTCGTATCGATTTAGTGCCGGGTGCTGCTCCTGTTGCTCATGCACCGTATCGTTTAGCTCCATCTGAGATGAAAGAATTACCCGATCAATTGAAGGAATTGATGGATAAGGGATTTATTAGACCAAGTTTGCCGCCGTGGGGTGCGCCTGTTTTGTTTGTTAGGAAGAAAGATGGTTCTTTTAGAATGTGTATTGATTACAGAGAGCTTAACAAATTGGCTGTCAAGAATCGGTATCCACTGCCGAGGATTGATGATTTGTTCGATCAGTTGCAAGGATCATGTGTATACTCGAAGATCGATTTGAGATCTGGGTATCATCAACTAAGAGTTAGGGAAGAAGATATTCCTATAACAGCTTTCTGTACTCGATATGGACATTTCGAATTTCAAGTGATGCCTTTTGGGTTAACAAATGCGCCTGCTGTATTTATGGATTTGATGAATCGTGTATGTAAGCCGTATTTGGGCATTTGAGAACAATTTTGGAATTGTTGAAGAAGGAGAAGCTGTATGCGAAATTCTCTAAGTGTGAATTTTGGTTGAAATCAGTACAATTTTTGGGGCACGTGATTGATAGTGAAGGTGTTCGTGTGGATCCTGCTAAGATTGAAGCAATTAAGGATTGGTCAGTGCCGAAGACGCCGACTGAAGTTCGCCAATTTCTTGGTTTGGCTGGGTATTATAGAAGGTTTATTGAGAAGTTTTCGTTGATTGCTAAGCTGTTGACTAAGCTTACGGAGAAGAATAGAGTGTTTGAATGGGGATTGGAAGAGGAATCTGCATTTAGTATGTTGAAGGATAAGTTGTGCTCTGCGCTGATATTGTCTTTGCGAGAAGGATCTGATGATTTTGTAGTGTACTGTGACGCGTCTCATAAAGGATTTGGAGCTGTATTGATGCAAAGGGAGAAAGTAATAGCGTATGCGTCGAGACAATTAAGGAAGCATGAAGAGAATTACACTACGTATGATTTAGAACTTGGGGCTGTTATTTTTGCTTTGAAGTTGTGGAGACACTACTTGTATGGAACCAAGTGTGTGGTTTTTACTGATCATAAGAGTTTGCAGTATATTTTGGATCAAAAAGAATTGAATATGAGGCAAAGGAGATGGGTTGAGTTGCTGAGTGATTATGACTGCGAGATTCGTTACCATCCTGGTAAAGCGAATGTGGTAGCTGATGCACTTAGTAGAAAGGAAAGAGATAAGTCTATAAGAGTTAGAGCTTTGACGATGTTGGAAAGTGTTGATTTGACAGAAGCAATATTGAAAGCCCAAACTAATGGTTTGAACGAAGAGAACGTTGAGGCAGAAAACTTGGGTAGAATGTTGAAACCATTGTTTGAAGTAAGGTCGAATGGATTGAGGTATTTTAAGAATAGGATTTGGTTACCGTTGTGTCCGTCTGAGAAAGATTCGTTAGGGGTGCGAGATTTGGTGATGAATGAATCTCATAAGTCGAAGTATTCTATACATCCTGGATCGGACAATGTATCAAGATCTTAAGAAAGTTTATTTGTGGACGAATATGAAGGCAGATATAGAAATGTATGTTAATAAATGTTTAACTTGTGCGAAGGTGAAGGCTGAACATAAGAAACTATCTAGATTATTAGTGCAACCTGAGATTCCTGAGTGGAAATGGGAGAAGATTACTATGGATTTTGTGACAGGTTTGCCAAGGACTGCAAATGGTAGTGATATGATATGGGTGATTGTAGATAGATTGACTAAGTCTGCTCACTTTTTGCCGATGAAGAAGACATATAGTATGGAGAGGTTAACAACGGTGTATGTGAAGGAGATTGTTTGTCGACATGGTGTGCCTTTGTCGATAATTTCTGATCGTGATAGTAGGTTTACTTCAGAATTTTGGAAGTCTTTGCAGAAAGCGATGGGAACGAAGTTATGTTTAAGTACAGCATATCATCCGGAAATTGATGGACAAAGTGAGAGAACGATTCAAAAGTTAGAGGATATGCTTCGTGCATGTGTGATTGATTTTGGAAATGGTTGGGATAAGCATTTGCCATTGGTTGAATTTTTGTACAATAATAGTTATCATTCAAGTATTAAAGCCGCTCCATTTGAAGCTTTGTATGGACGTAAGTGTAGATCTCCAGTGTGTTGGAGTGAGGTAGGAGAAAGTCAATTGACTGGGCCTGAAATGATATTTGAGACGACTGAAAAGATTGTGCAAATTAAGAAGCGTTTGTTATCTGCCAGAAGTAGACAAAAGAGTTATGCCGATAACAGAAGGAAACCATTGGAGTTTGAAATAGAAGACATGGTTATGTTGAAAGTATCTCCATGGAAAGGAGTAATACGTTTTGGAAAGAGAGGAAAGTTGAGCCCGATATTTATTGGACCATTTAAGATTATCCAAAGGATTGGATTGGTGGCTTAAAAGTTAGAATTGCCTGATAAGCTTAAGGCTATTCATAATACTTTTCATGTGTCTAATCTGAAGAAGTGTTTAGCTGAAAGGGATGTGGTGATACCATTGGAGGAAATTCAACTTGATGATAAGTTGCATTTTATAGAGGAACCTGTAGAGATAATGGATAGGGAAGTTAAGAAGTTGAAGCATAGTAGAATTCCGATTGTGAAGGTGAGATGGAACTCTAGACGTGGGCCAAAGTTTATGTGGGAACGTGAGGATTTCTTTAAGGACAACTATCCTCATTTATTTAGGAAGGATTAAGCGCCGCGGACGTCGCTTCTTTTAAGAAGGGGGGGATATGACAACCCAAAATCGAGGTCATTGTTTAATCTTATTTTACGATTATTTTTGAAATTTTTGGATAAGTTTGAACGATATTTATTTTTGGAGGTTTAAGTTTAAACCGATGTTGGAAGGTCTATATTTAATATTTATTAAGTATAAGGAGTATTAGCAAGCGTGATGTCGATGGATGCCAAATATTTTACGTTTTATAGTCGGTTGTTCGATTTTTATTATTTTCTAGGTTTTATTTTAAATGACGTGTTAAGTCGAGTCGAGAGTCGATATTATTATTTTTGAGGTACATTTTAAATTTTTAAAAGTATCTTTATGAAACCCGAGCCTCATAAATATTTTGAAAATTGACTAATAGTTATTTCCCGCTTTTTAGCTAAGTATTTACATTTCTAGCCACAAATTTCACTAAATTGCAACCAAGTCCCTACCCCACTATATATAAACCACAAACACACACACAATCTCACAATTTTTAATTTCAAAAATTTTACTTCCACTCTCTCTCTCTCTTCTCTTTGCCGAAACCCACCACCATCACCAAAACAAAATCAAACTTCAAATTTTCTTGAGTTCTAGGTTGAATCAAGCCAAACTAACACTAGACCCACCCTTATTTTTGATCAAGGATCACATTGGTGTAAGAATTTCTTACATGCAAGCAACTTTTTTTTCTTGATGTTGGCAGGTAGGAGATATGATCATGCATGGCATTATCATGATGATCCATGGTGGTTTGTGCTAAAAATCTTGTTAGAAACTTCATTTTGATCTTATGATTTTTATTTTGATTATGATTTTGATGTTATGATTAATGTATGATGATATTAGGGCATAGTAATGATCATTTCCATGGTTGGTTTTTATCAAAAAGTTGATTTTGTACAAGTTTTGAGTAGTCATTTTACAACAGTAAGTAAAAGGTAAAATCCGAATTTTTATGTTTGAAAATGGCTTAACTTATAGCCTAGGGTTTTAGATAATATTCTTAGCTTCGATTTGATATAAGGTAGAGCTTCTAGCTCAAAGCGAGCGCGAAGTTATGATGTTTTGAATGATCGTGTACCGGGAGACGAGTATCGTCACTACAAATAGTTGTTGTCGATATTTGGATCGAATCTCGGGGACTCTAAATGGATGTTTTGAAAAATTTAACCTACTTATAATGAGGTGTTTACTTATTAGGTTGAGTTTACTTTAAAACCCGAGTGTCGGTTTTGTAAACGGAGTCGTTTAAATAAGTTAAAACGGTTGTATGAAAAATTAACGTAAATCTGTCTGGATTTTGTAGTTTGAAAATGAGTCGGGTAAAGTACTTTAAAAGTAATTTCATTTGATAAACTTGTAAGATGACTTTATATCTATAGTAAGTTAGTTTATCGAGTCGTTTCATAAACGGTTGACGAGTTTAAAAGGGGTAAATAAGCTAGTACATGTGGTATGTACCGACGAACTTTGTAAAAAGTATAAAATTGTTAAGTAAATATGTAGTAAAGTATAATGATGTTATTTATATCGTTTTATCTCGAGTTTATCGTGACTTTATGAGTTTGAGTTTGATGTTGTTATGTATGATTTATTTCTCGAGTCATTATTAACGAACGCGCCTTATTTGATAGGTAGCGGTTCTCGTGTTTGAAAGGCATCCATTACCGTCGACGATCATCTCGCAAGATCTCTTATACTAAGGTGAGTCTATAGCCTCGCTTTCTACTTGTTTTAATGATTTTAATGCCCGCGAGGGGGATACATGCTATTTGAAAATAAATGAACACAAGTCATGAGTAATTGTTAGACCCAAATGTTGCCTAAAGTTGATTTCATTGTATTGAGTAACTTGTTGCTAAAGACCCTAAATTCATGAGCCGTTAACTATCTTCTGACTTGATGTTGTGAGTCGGGAATAGCCGCTTATTCTAATGATAGTACTATTGGGTTGACCACCCTATCTGAGACCAGGGCATTACGTTGAGTAACCCGCTGGGAAGGATAATTTTACGTGAATAAGATTGTGGTATTCTAGCAACTGATACCCTAGAGGGGCAATGTTTTTATTCTAGTCATGCCGGCATTTGGCGTGGGTGACTATTTGGTTAAGGGGTCGGTGTCATGAGCTTAAATACAATGTTTGTTTATTATTATTATTACTGCCTTGAATATAGATTGTGTGTACGACAATTCTATAAATGATTATGATTGATATTCTTTTTGTGTTCAAATATGATTTGATAAACCTATAGTCTCGCTCAACTTTATTGTTGACTCGTTTTATGCATGTATTTCAGGTAATAGGAAGTGATGGAGCAGGGAGCTTTGTTGTGGAGGTTGTGGTTTGGCTTTTGGAAGAATGTTGGTCTAAACTGTTTTCTACCTTTTAATGTTTAACAATTTAATTTATGTTGATGTACTGTACTAAACTTGTTGGTTGTTGGTCGAGATCCATGGGGACAAAACGCTTTACTCTGGTATCGTGTCAGTACAATTTGGGTTGAAATCTATGTTTTAGACCATTTATAATAATCTTGTTTATAATCATGTGTAAACGTCTCACTTTTGAGTCGTTCAATATATCTTGTGTGATGATGCTTGTGTCTAGCACCCAATTGTGTATTTCCGCTGCGCAATGTAAATTTGGGGTGTTAGAGTATCTATATATGAAACCATTAAAACAAGCCTAAACAAGCCTTAAATGATTGTGGTAAATTTTAGTTTAGGTTAGTGGGAAAACGTGAGTATAGAAGATTAGTAGGTTTTTGGATACTAGAATATAGGTAGTTAGTCCTGTGTTTTGTGATGATTGGGCCGGGTCGCTCGTTTCGTGACGATACCCGATGAATTAAATATGGCCAAAATGATAAAAGGTGCCGAATCTGAACATGTTGTAAACGGACTGAGAACCCATATTAGAACCCAGAACCATTGCAAAAGGTAAAACTATGGGTTGTAGCTAAACTTATGTAGAACCGACACGAATCGAATAGTTTTCTACAGATAAATGGTTTAGAAATGGCGGGCAAAACAATGGAACTGAAGTTGGCTGCAAATCACAACCCATACTTCTAATTATAAAATGAACATCTAAGCTATGTTAAGCATAACTTAAGGTCATATATGCTTGAGATCAGTAAAGTTCATGAATTTAAATAAATTTTGATATAAATAACTCATCCAAAAGACTTATGGTTTAGGAGAAACGATCAAATTTACGAGGTATGTCCAGAATTTGTAAAAATTGAACCATATCAATATAACGTAAAACTTGACCATTTTTATATAACATGAGGTGGTATAACCGACTTGTAGAGAAATATATACTCATCTATATACTGATATTTATGAAACTCGAGACTCGACCAACGAGAAATATTAAGTGAACATCGTTTGGAGGCGTTTTAGAACCGAAATACCATATAAAGTGGACTTGGGTCACAAAAGCCCAACTTATACTTGTAATTGCTATTGGGCCATTATTGGGCATGAGATTAATAACCAAATTGGAGACTAATACTGATTTTGAAATGGACTTAAATTATATAAATGTGTAATGGGCCACTAATCGACCTTAATGAGCTTAATGGTCATAATAGAATAATAAATGGTAAATTGTTATAAAAAGTTTTATAAAACTTATACAATGTCCAAAATTACCAAAGTGAATTATTTACATACGTATATGACTTATGTATAGTCTCGAGCATAAGACGCGTCTCGTTATATTAGGTCTCGTTCGGTGATATATCGACCGCTGGGCATCTCGTTCTCGATCAACGAGCGATTGATATCTCGTGAAGTCGTGTATCAACTATTGGACGTTTTTTCCTTGATCGACGTGTAATATTTATATCATGTGAGTTCATAGCCTCGCTTTTACTGCTTTATATGTGTTTTTAAACCCGTGAGGGGGACTACATGCTCTTGGTATAAAAATATATGATGTATATATATATGGTTTTGAGAGAATACATGTTTATGAATAAACATGTGGTTTGCTATATGCTTGTAACGAATACAAGTTGTTGTAAATGAATGTAAGATGGTTGATTAAATGCTTTTGAAAGCTGAACACAAGCGTTGATTGTAAACCGCTATTTGCTAAGTGTTGTATTGCCAAAATTTGAAAGTCCATAAAACCCATGAACCATTAACTACCTATGATGGGTAGGCGCTGGTACAGACGGATGGATCCATCAGGGATAGCCCCCACCTGGGCAGACCGCACTTGTGGGATGGATGCTCAGCCAGGTGTGTTGTATTAGAAGTAAGGGGGTATTCTGCAAAATACCTGACTAGGGCATTAATATACTTAAGGCTTTGGTGTCATGGCTTAGTAGAATAGCGTGGACTTTGGGTATTGCATGTGTTGCACTATCGACAGTGGATGAGATTCTTGTGTTCAAAATCTTTATGGTTTATTTAAAACCCATGATTGTTTATTTAAAAACCTATGAATTCACTCAACTGTTGTGTTGACTTGTTAGCATGTATTCTTAGGTGTATAGGTTTAAGAGCAGCTGGAGTACGGAGTCGCGTAGGATAATTTAAAGGCAAAACAAATAATTTCCATTCGATACACTTGACAAATCATTATTTTTATTAAGGTTTGTATAAATTGTTGGGAACTCTTTTTATTGAACTCTGATTTCGTCGAATGGTTTATTTTATAAAACGTCACTTTTGAGGTCGTTTTATATGACTATTTGTGATGTGCTATGAAGTAATACCCAATGTTGATATTCCGCTGCCTTGTAAAATTGGGGGTGTTTTAGATTGGTATCAGAGCACTAGTTATAGCAAATTAGGTCATTTTTAAAACCTAGACTATAAATTCTCTTTCGTAAAATTGTTTGATTGCCTCACAAAGTATCCGCGCGCTCATGGCTCCTAGAAACCAATGCTTGGTTGTGATAATGTGATCCTGTGTGTATGTAGAAATGGTTGTATGTATATGAATGTATATACTATGGTATTTAAGGGCATTGCGCATGAAGCAATGGTCCTTGCGTGATTATCGTACATTTTATGATACGGCTTTATAGAGAGTTTGGCCTCGCCGCCAATCACTTTTCTCGATAATTAATTTATTATCCGAATATGAGAATTAAACTCGTTTAATAATTTGGGTACGTATATATTGTTTCGTAATTGATCGCATATCGACTCATTTGAACTTGATTATTGTCATCGTATCGTGATGTTCCATTTCCGGGCATATCCTTTCAAAACGTAATTGATTATTGTGTTATTTGTATTCCGTTAATCCTTATGATTTTAAAGAATTATTTCTCCAAGGAGACATCTTATACGTGATGTAACGCTTAATCTGATTGTGTATGATTATGTTTTATTGGTGAAAAGGAGGATGCCAATGTTGGACCTAATATATATATATATATATATATATATATATATATATATATATATATATATATATATATATATATATATATATATATATATATACCCAAATCAACTATATATAATTTGGGTACAGCAAAGATATGCTCATAGTAGTCATCAGTTGAGCAAGTTAATACATTGTATCTAAAAGAAATAAGAAATTTAAATATAATGATTTTAAATCGCCCAACTATGTGTCGTTTAAGGTTCTCTTATTGAAATGGATTGGGACTTTTGAATAAGAAAGTTTTAAACCATTGGACCTTAGATTGGCGATGGTTTCTTTATTCAGATGGAATGGGACGTTTGAATACAGAAATCATGGAGTAAGTTTGACACCTTGTACTTTTCTTGGCATTTAATATAGTTATGATATCGCGTTTTGTGACGGTATTACTGAGTAGGATGATTTATAATCGTCTTGTTGAAATAAATTGGGACGCCTTTTTATTTTAACAAGATAGTTATAAGTTCCCGAACCATAAATTTATAAATTCTTGTTTACATGGATTGGGACGCCTATGTAAACAAGAAATTATAAATAAGTGGGCTCAACAGTGCTTGACTTGGTTTGTGACTATTTTTGTATACGGATGTATTTCTTTGACTCATATTTCGTTAGTGCGAATCGTTCGATTTCGTCATCATTTGGTCATTATTGATTATCGTCTAAGTACGAGTAACCCGTTAGTCTTCTCTCGAGTTATAATTTGTTTCTATGGACCATTTCTAATGTGTCCTAATTATCGCGAGCATTATAAGCTAATCGTTAAGAACAATTACCTGTTCCGAGAACAAATGACTTGTTTAATCGACACTAGTTGTGTACTTGTGGATTGACTGAGGATTAAGTTATCAACACAACTCATCGTGAATGAAAAGATCTTGAGATTCTTTCTTGTTATTATGGATGGTTCATCGAAGAATTTTTCAAACATAGCGAGAAAATATTTTGTGTATGGATCCGTTTGTGAGCACCCTATAATATCTATTGGGTATGGATCCGTTTGTGAGCACCATGCAATGTCATTTGGGTATAGATCCGTGTGTGAGCACCCTCTGATGATGAAAATATTGTTCTATATGCATCTATGAAATCAATATCGTGAACATCCTTTAACTTGCAAACTTTCCTTTGACTAAACTCATCTGAAAATCCTATTAGATATTCATTTTATCATGTCTTGACTATTTAGCAAGCATGAGTTAACTTGATTGAACTTATTGATTTGGCATTGCTTGGCTATTTTGCAAGCATGTCGTAATGTGATTATATGTGCCTAGTGATGGCTTTTGTATTTGATTTGGATCGTAGTTCCTTCGATAGAGTATTGTATGCTCCGAACGGTTTCTGTGTCGATAAATTTGATTTTGAAGAAATAGGTTTGCATGTTTGAGATCATGCAACTTGATGATTTTGTGTGACTTGTAATAATTGCCTCGTCGTGAATATTTTGTAACGCTTTCCATGGATTTATGTGTGATCCATACGATTTTCTTTTATGGGGTAATTTTTTTATGAAACCCGTGGATTATATGTGTTTCGATTTGATCGATGTGATCATCGATAGTTTTTAATTGATTCTCGCATTGAAGATTTTTCAAATGCGCCTACTTCTTTTAACTCTAAACTTGTCATGTGGAATTTTTCGAACTTATATCGACCGTCGCATGCTTGATAAGCTAGTAGTAATGTACCTTGAAGCACTTTCAAAAATTGACGGCATGTTAATTTTTCCCTTTCAATGGATTCTCCTTCGGTTTATGTATTATTATTTACTTCTAAGGGTTAAAGCTACATTTAAAACGTTCATTCATGGTTGTTATGTATACTCTTTGCTTTGAATTTTGTTCATTTAACATTCGTTAGAAACCTCAGCGATGACTTGTCTATCTCTCACCTCTTCGCCCTTTAGCCGAAGACTATTGAGACGAATTAAGCGCTGTGACATCGCTTCCTAAAGGGGTAGATAATGTAGTAACCCGAACTTTAAAATCAACATTTAGACCGAGTTCTAATACTAATTATATTATTCGGACCAATATTTATTAATCGACTTTTATTTGTCATGTTCGTTCGACGAATAATATTGATTTCTTGACTAGACGGCAAGATTAGGCTTTTAACATATTGAATATGTGTCATTTGTTATTTCTCGGCAAAGTCTATGTCCGTCATCGACCGTAAATATCCTCGTTATGACATAGAAATATTTTCTATTGTCGTCATTTTAATTTTTCGTATTATGAGAATTCTTGATAATTTACGTTAAACCTTTAGGCGCCATTTGTTTATATGACGCGTTAATGATTATTAAGTTATAATCCCTCGTTTATATATCGAAATATAAATGTTCTCCGAATTTCGACGTTTTTATTTTATATTGAGCGTTTATTTTTCGTGTTTAACGTGTATCTTTCAAATCGCGTAACCTTTAAAATATCGGGCTTCGATAATACCGCTTTATTATGGATATAAATTTAATACATAAATCTTATCATACCCTCACCCTTTATACGGCTAAGTCATGAGGCATGTGTCCTCATGATGTATCATGGTTAAAACTATAGAACACGTGTTGATTTCCCTTTACTTGAACTAAAATAAACTATTCCAAATTCATTAATTAATATTTCCATCTCTTCGCATCTCACTTTGTTTTGCCGCATGTCACAAGACACATAGATGTGATATAGATATCACAATCCTTTGTCCATTATTTGCTTTTATACCCATGTAACCAATGAAACACGATCACCATTTGTTTCTAAATACTTAACTATGAACTGAATGTTTAAGGTTCTCGGTTCGACCGACTTCTATACTATGATAAGACCATAAGTATAATCATCATTTGGAGATTGTTGTGCTAAGATTCTTGAATTATTTTCAAGGGTTCTACAAATAAATATTTGGGTATTTGTGGATATTGATTTGGCTTAAAGTGATGGTTACTAGTACTCGTGTTTTCATCATCTGATTGTAAGAACCATTTTGTCTATTTTGTATTTTTCATTCTTATATAATAAATTTATCATGTATATTTTCATTTAATCTTCAAAATTATATGAAACGTGTATTATTTGGTTTACTTTGGAGATTGTATCTACATATGAAACCATTAAAACAAGCCTAAACAAGCCCTAAATGATTGTGGTAAATGTTAGTTTAGGTCAGTGGGAAAACGTGAGTATCGTAGAAGATTAGTAGGTTTTGGGTACTAGATATAAAAACAGGTAGTTATCCCTGTGTTTTGTGATGATTTGGCCGGGTAGCTCATCCCGTGACGATACCCGATGAATTAAATATGTCCGAAACGATAAAAAGTGCCGAATCTGAACATGCTGTATAAACGGACTGAGAACCCATATTAGAACCCAGAACCATTACAAAAGGTAAAACTATGGGTTGTAGCTAAACTTATCTAGAACCGACACGAATCGAATAGTTTTCTACGGATAAACGGTTTAGAAATGGCGGGCAAAACGGTAGAACTGAAGTTGGCTGCGAATCACAGCCCATACTTCTAATTATAAAATGAACATCTAAGCTATGTTAAGCATAACTTAAGGTCATATATGCTTGAGATCAGTAAAGTTCATGAATTGAGATAAATTTTGATATATTTAACTCATCCAGAAGACTTATGGTTTAGGAGAAACGATCAACTTTACGAGGTATGTCGAGAATTTGTAAAAATTGAACCATATCAATATAACGTAAAACTTGACCATTTTTATATAACATGAGGTGGTATAACCCACTTGTAGAGAAATATAGACTCATCTATATACTGATATTTATGAAACTCGAGACTCGACCAACGTGAAATATTAAGTGAACATCGTTTGGAGGCTTTTTAGAACCGAAATACCATATAAAGTGGACTTGGACCACAAAAGCCCAACTTACACTTGTAATTGCTATTGGGTCATTATTGAGCATGAGATTAATAACCAAATTGGAGTCTAATACTGATTTTGAAATGGACTTAAATTATATAAATGTTTAATGGGCCACTAATGGGCCTTAATGAGCTTAATGGTCATAATAGGATAATACATGGTAAATTGTTATAAAAAGTTTTATATAACTTATACAATGTCCAAAATTACCAAAGTGAACTATTTACATACGTATATGACTTATGTATAGTCTCGAGCCTAAGATGCGTCTCGTTATATTAGGTCTCGTTCGGTCATATGTCGACCGTTGGGCATCTCGTTCTCGATCAACGAGCGATTGATATCTTGTGAAGTCGTGTATCAACTATTGGACGTTTGTTTCTTGACCGACGAGTAATATCTCTATCAAGTGGGTTCATAGCCTCGCTTTTACTGCTTTATATGTGTTTTTAAACTCGCGAGGGGGGATACATGCTCTTGGTATAAAAATATATGATGTACATATATATATGGTTTTGAGAGAATACATGTTTATGAATAAACATGTGGTTTGCTATATGCTTGGAACGAATACAAGTTGTTGTAACTGAATGTAAGATGGTTGATAAATGCCTTTGAAAGATGAACACAAACGTTGATTGTATTGATTGTGAACCGCTATTTGCTAAGTGCTGTATTGCCAAAATTTGAAAGTCCCTAAAACTCATGAACCGTTAACTACCTATGATGGGTAGGCGCTGGTACAGACGGATGGATCCATCAGGGATGGCTCCTACCTGGGCAGGTCGCACCTGTGGGTTGGAGGCTCAGCCAGGTGTGTTGTATTAGAAGTAAGGGGGTATTCGGCAAAATACCTGACTAGGGCATTATTATACTTAAGGCTTCAGTGTCATGGCTTAGTAGAATAGCGTGGACTTTGGGTATTGCATGTGTTGCACTATCGACAGTGGATGAGATTCTTGTGTTCAAAAGCTTTATGGTTTATTTAATACCCATGATTGTTTATTTAAAAACCTATGAATTTACTCAACTGTTGTGTTGACTTGTTAGCATGTATTCTTAGATGTATAGGTTTAAGAGCAGCTGGAGCATGGAGTCGCGCAGGATAATGTAAAGGCAAAACAAACAATTTCCATTCGATACACTTGAAAAATCTTTATTATTATTAAGGTTTGTATAAATTGTTGGGACCTCTTTTTATTGAACTCTTATTTCGTCGAATGGTTTATTTTATAAAACGTCTCTTTTGAGGTCGTTTTCTATGACTATGTATGATGTGCTATGAAGTAATACCCAATGTTGATATTCCACTGCCTTGTAAAATTGGGGGTGTTATATGAACCATGTGAAGGGGATGATAATTGTACCCTCTAAGTAAGGACACATGGAAAACGTCATGAACGTGAGAAAGCTGCGGAGGTAACGCTAAGCGATAAGATACTTCACTAACTCGCTCGATGATATCAAACGGTCCGATGAATCGAGGACTAAGTTTCCCTTTGATTCTAAAACGTCGAACACCACGTGCGGCTGATACCTTAAGAAAGACATGATCTCCTACGTTGAAATATAACTCCCTACGATTTTTGTCGGTATAACTCTTCTGACGTGTGCGAGCTTCTTGTAATTTCTACTTAGTTACAACAACCTTCTCGTGCGGCTGATACCTTAAGAAAGACATGATATCCTACGTTGAAATGTAACTCCCTACGATTCTTGTCGGTATAACTCTTCTGACGTGTGCGAGCTTCTTGTAATTTCTACTTAGCTACAACGACCTTCTCGTTGGTCAACTCTATCATCTCTGGTCCTTCAAGTGTTCGCTCACCAACCTGATCCCATCAGATTGGGGCGCGACACTTCCTGCCATACAATATCTCTAATGGTGCATACTTAATGCTGGCGTGCCAACTGTTGTTGTATGCAAACTATACTAAACTGATATAATCATCCCAGTCTACTGTCCACTCCAATGCACATGCTCGGAGCATGTCTTCCAATGTCTGAATCGTCGGCTCCGATTGTCCGTCTGTTTGAGGATGAAAAGCCATGCTAAGCTTAAGTTTTGTACCCCAAGCTTTCTGTAGACTCTTCCATAATCGCGAAGTGAACCGAGGATCTCTATCCGAGACGATACTAGATGGAGCACCATGAAGTCTCGTGATCTCCTTCTTGTAAGTATCGGCGAGTTTGCTGACCGGATCATCCTTACAGATCGGTAAGAATGAGCTGACTTATTAAGTCGATCAACGATAACCCAAATCGCATCATGCCTCCTCTTTGTCTACAAAAGACCGGTAAAAAAATCCATGGTGATTTTATCCCACTTCCACTCTGGAATATCTAACGGTTGTAGTAGACCACTAGACTGTTGATGCTCGATCATAACCTGCTGGCAGGTAAGACATTTGGAGACATATGTAGCAACATCCTGTTTCATACCACTCCACCAAAAGTACTGCTTGATGTCGTGGTACACCTTGGTCGAACCAGGATGGATGGAGAATGGGTAGCTAGCTATGAGCTTCAGCTAATAACAATTCCCTGAGTGTAAGGTCATCAGGAACACAAAGTCTGGTGCCCTACCATAAGATACCATCGTCATCCAACCGAAACTCCGTCTGCTGATCCAAGTTCTGAATGATCGCCCAAATTTCACCATCATCCTTCTGAGCTTCCTTGATCCTAAAGAGTAACTCAGGTTCCACTCTAAGATTATCCCAGTAACCGTGCTGTCCACATATCATGATCTCAATGTCTAGTCGCTCCAAGTCTCTTATAATCTCTTCCTCAATCTTAATGCCATTAATCATACCGGACTTTCTACTAAGTGCATCTGCCACTACATTCGCCTTGCCGGGATGATACTGCAGATTAATGTCATAATCCTTCAACAGCTCTAACCATCTTCTCTGTCTCATGTTCAGCTCACGTTGAGTGAAGATGTATTTCAGGCTCTTGTGATCTGTGAAGATATCACATGATTCTCCATACAAGTAGTGCCTCCATATCTTCAATGCAAACACGACTGCTGCAAGTTCCAAGTCATGCGTAGGGTAGTTCTCCTCATAAGGCTTAAGCTGCCGTGAAGCGTACACAATCATTTTCCAATGTTGCATGAGAACACAGCCAAGTCCCTTCCCTGAAGCATCACTGTAGATTTTAAATCCACATGTACCAGATGGAAGAGTAAGAATCGTTGCAGATACTAACTTCTGCATTAGGTCTTCAAAGCTCTTCTCTCTTTCTTCATTCCAGACGAATTTCTCCCCTTTTCGCATTAGTTTGGTCAATGGCAGTGCTAAACGGGAAAAGTTCTCTACGAACCTACCTTAGTAACCAACTAAGCCTAGGAAACTACGAACTTCAATCGCTGATGTAGATCTTGGCCACTTTGTAATATCCTCAACCTTTGCTGGATCCATGGTGATTCCGTTTGTTGATACAATGTGGCATAGGAACGCCACCTTGTCTAACCAGAACTCACACTTGGAGAATTTGGCATACAACTGCTTCTGGCGAAGTATCTGTAGTACAGTATTAAGATGGTCTTCGTGTTCCTCTTTTGACTTAGAGAAAATCAAAATGTCATCAATGAAGACAATGACAAACTTGTCCAAGAACTCATGTATGATACGGTTCATCAAGTCCATGAAAACAGCTGGAGCATTGGTAAGGCCAAAAGGCATGATTACAAATTCGTTGTGCCCATAGCATGTACGGAAAGCAGTCTTGGCGATGTCCTGCTCTTTAACCCGTAACTGATGATAACCCGACCTTAGATCAATCTTGGAGAAATGTTTAGCCCCTTGGAGTTGGTCAAACAAGTCATTAGTGCGTGGCAACGGATATCTATTCCTGATGGTGATCTTGTTGAGCTCATGATAATCTATGCACAGACGCATACTGTCGTCCTTCTTCTTTACGAACAGAACAGGTGCACCCCATGGAGAAGCACTAGGTCGAACGAAACCGCGTTCTAACAATTTATGTAGTTGTTCCTTTAAATCCTTCAGCTCTATGGGAGCCATGCGATAAGGAGCCTTAGAAATTGGCTCAGCTCTGGGATGAGCTCAATATTAAACTCCACTTCATGTGCAGGTGGTATGCCCGGAAGTTCTTCTGGAAACACGTCTGGGAATTCTTACACGATCGGCTGATTCTGGATAGATGGAGATTCAGCCTCCATATCATGAACAGTAGCAAGATAGCCCTCACAACCATGTGACAGTAGTGCACGTGCTTGTAAGGTTGAAATTATTTGTACAGACCTTCCGGGTATGAAACCGTTGTGAATGTACTCTGGTGCCTCTACGTGTAAAACCTGTAAATTTCAAGTTTTTACTATGACATCATTGTACACGTCACCTCATGATATCTATATATATTACCACCTTTGCATGAAATCTTTTGAGCAATCATATGCATCATGCATGAGCATACATCATTTAAATCATCAGAACATGAAAACATTTGATCACATGACATTTTATTATGATTATGAGTATTTGATCATAAGGACAATTGTATGACTACATCATGTGAGCATACAAGGCTTTAAACAATCATATATTAGGACTATTAAGTCACCTGAAACACTTGATCATAAGCATTCATCAATTTGATTTATAAAAATCTAAACTCATGATCACAATTAATAACACTTATCCATGAACTATTTTAAGCTTCAAAATATTTATTTATATATTTTCCTCACCTCAAACACAATACTACAATACGACATCAACTACTTTTTATTATTAAACATTACAACTCTCCACTTTAACTCACTTTCACTAGTGTCATACTTTTTAAATAAAGTAAATTATACATTTATTTAATTATGACTATACTTTCACCAAGGATCCTAAAACTTAACCAAAATGACTTAGGACTTGAACCTAGTTCTACTATATTATACCTAGACTCCTAGTAACCATACCAAGACACTAAATTTTAACCTAAAACTACCTTAGACTTATATTCTAGCCGAATACTACACCATACACAATTATACTTACCTAGAACTTTATTCAAATATACATTTGACTTTATAAAACATGTACAACACACTCTAATTAAACCTTACACTATTTAAGCCATTCTTTTCCTTTGACTAGCCAAAAACCGTCGGCCACATTCGAAACAAAGACCATGTGTACATACTTTGCATTTATGGAATGTACTAGGTAATATCTAAGCTTAGATATGCAAGTAGTATAGAACTTAGACAACTAGCACATGTACTACGTGTGAAGTGCCCAAACCACACAAAACTTTACAATGTACAACACTCTCATTAATAGAAACACTATGCAAGTCCATATTGTCCCCTTGTTATACATGTATGCGACGGTTAGGGGCTTCCTAAAATCCAAGTGTACAAACATTGTCATTGAAACCTTAGTACTCCATAATAATTGGAAAATCACCTCAAATCTTACTTATGCATCTCTCTTGCCGTGGCTTCACCCTAGACCACACCCCTCATCTTCACACTTAGATATTTAGCAAGCTAACTCTCACTCCTCACCCTCACGCACTCAAAATTCGGATCATTAACCTCACATATCACCTAGACGTAAGAAACTCATATATAAACATTTACTACACCAAAAATCTTGTTTCCAAGACATTTAAAGCTAGTCTACACAAGATTCATAGCATTCAATACAAGTCAAAGACCTCCTAGGTCATGTTCAGGAAGAACCCGGCGCATAGGAGCCCTAATCCTTGATCATCTACCATCTCTTCTATTTACAAGTAAGTGTAAACCCTCCAAGACTCCATTTCAATACTTTCATACCTCTTTTTACATGTCATGCATATATAAGCCAATGAAATGAAGCTAGAGTTGCATGCACACGTAAAATACCCTAAGTCAACCCACAAACAACAAATAAGCCCACGGCTTATATGGTTTCCGTTGGCAAGTATGCTTCAAAACACTATATTCATGACAAACTCGTAAGAACCATGCTTAAGGAAACCTAATGTGAGCCCTAGTTAAATAACTTAGTGTTATATCCTAAGCTATAAGCTCAAACTATAAGCCACTATACTCAGCTTAATATTAAGTCGAATAGGAATCACATTTTGATAAGCCCATATAGCTAGAATATGTTTAGGATTATAAGAAATAATAAATTATCCATATAAGCCATAAGCTTATTTAAGCCGAACATAAATAAGCCATATAAGCCCATACATAAGCCCAAATTAACTAGAATATTATTAGTATGCTTAATGAAATTAGTAGAAAACTAGACAAGCCCAAAGACTAGCCTGTTAGGCCCATAAAGCCCAAACCGAGACCCTATTGGGCCAACCAAGCCCAAAACCATGTTTGGGAACTTATCGTGCCTTTATTGTCATTTGGTGAAAGTTATAGTAAAAAATGTAACTTAATAACACATGTGTATATGTTTTCGTAACTTTAAAGAAGTTCGAGGACAAAAATTGCCATTTTTGAAAATATAGGGTGCGTTTGTGTTTAAACCGAGAACTAACCAAAACATAGGGACTTATAGTGTCACTTTGGAAACTTAATACAAGCCCTAGTCTTTTTATTAAATGTTTTTGAGACTTAAGGGACTAATAGTGTCACTTTGGAAACTTAATACAAGCCCTAGAAATCTTAATATATATTTTCGAGATATGAGGGACTAGTTGTGTCATTATCCAAACTTAATTCAAGCCCTAACCCCTATTTTAAATGTTTTTGAGACTTGAGGGGGGTGTTTTGCCATTTCACAAAGTTAAACCGAGCCCTAGGGACTTGGTTTAGGGACCAAATTTTCCATATAACGAAAGTATTATAAGCCCTAGGGGCGTGTTTTGGAAATAAAATTAACGAACAAGGACTAACGAGGTGAAACACTTAACGAACTAAACTTTAAGGTTATTTTGAAATTTATTATATTACGAGGACTTACGAGTAATTTCAATTTAATTAAACATATTAATAAATTATTTTATTAATAAATTAAATTAAGTCATTTTTGATAATTAAATAAATTATTAAGATTTATTTACGAAAATTTATAAATAGACAAATCTTATAAAGTATGTTTAGATCTTTAAGAAAATAAAATGGAATATATTATTTTCTTACAATTAATTAAATTAAATAAGAATCTATTTATTTAATTTATTACCCTTTTATTAGACAATCTAAATATATTTTTAGAAACTAAAAATATATTATTTACAGCTCACTATAAGTGTAAATACTTAAACAATCGAAACAACTTATTAATTCGTGATCATGTATTTTCATCAGTTACATTTATCATGCATTATTAATTTGCATTTACTGAGTCATCTAAATTACTTAGGTAATTTCAACACTTCGTGATCATACTGTGTCAGTTTATTCAGTGACATCATCACTACATCATTACCACTGAGGTGAGTTCATGGCCCCATCTTTACTGTATTTATAACTGGGGGAGAAAACATACTTAACTTTTGATATGCAAACATGCACGGGTAACATCAGCATATAACAACTTATTGCCTATTGTTTGCCCCATTCCCGTGGACTGTAATAGTTAGTAGTGTAGCACGAAATATTATGATAGATCTATTCGGGTATTGACAACACCCGGCCTGCGTGACTAGCTATCACGAAACGCTTAGGCTAAGCAACAGGTTTATTTCATTGTCGGACTGAGGGAAACAACATCGGGTTTGACCATAATGGCGCTTGAGCATCATGTCTAGCTTCTATTACATGGCAATAGGAACTTCTATAGTATTGGCTATGATTGTCCTACTATGATCGTGATGTTTGGCATATCAATACTTTTATTTATTAAATTAAACCTATTAATTCACCAACCTCGTGTTGACCCCCACATTTTATTTTATATGTTTTCTTAAGAAAATAAACAGGTTCATGCATTAGATTCCAGCATCATTGAAGCATCATGTTACCATTGGGCTGGGATATTTTTCACATTATTAATAAATGTTGTTTTCAGACAAGATACTAAATGTGTACAACTTAATTCATTTGATATGTTTTAAATGACTATTATGATCATTTCTCTATATACTGTGCGCTATCGATCCACCAAAGTAACACCCCACGTACTATTCCGCTACATTTGACCATTATGGGGGTGTTACACTACATCACCAAAGATGACTCGATATGAATGGCAGTCAATGGTGGCGTGATGTTTGGATAGCCAGTCCATGCCCAATATCATGTCAAAATCGCACATATCCAATGGAAGTGCGTCAACAGGACGGATCTTGTCGTCAAACTCTAGGGGAAGGCTCTTGTACCCATGGGTTATGCGTATAGAGTCTCTTAAATGCGTGGAAATGTTTAATACATTCTCTAATGGCATAGGGGATATCCTAACATTCTTGGCATAAGCAGTAGAAATGACCAAAGCACCCTTGCCAAATAAAACACATGCAGCTTGACCATACATATACAAGATTCCAGTGATGGTACCTGTACACTTGTTGGCCTGATCGCGAGAAGTCGTGTACACCCGCCCACTAGTAGGAGGTGGCTTGGAATCAGCATGTCCAGATGTGCCCTCCATCTCGCCCTTGCGGAAGTCCTTCATGCGATGACTAGTGAGGCCACACTTGAAGCAAGCATCGCTGTCGCGGCGACATGGCCCTGGGTGCCTACGGTTTCAGGTAGCGCAGAGAGGGTGAGTATACCCTCCGACAGGTGCCCTTGCTGACTGGGAGCCTGTTCGGAAAAGTACACATGAGACATGGTTTATAGGTACAAAAGGACAATGCGGAAAATCGTAAGACGTAATAGCAGTGATAGTTGTACAGTTAGGTTGTGAACCTCTTCGGTCCTACTCCCTTCCGTTACCATGATTCCTGGTAGAAGATGCTACAGTGTCAGAATTATGAATCATAAACGTGTAACATAAGAAATGAGTAAGTTTAGGGACCTGCTGTTGTTGGAGTTTCCAGCGTTGTTACGGTAATTATCAATACCGCCACGCCTATCCGTAGCAGAACGGTTTAGAGTCTGACTGTTACCCTTGGGCTGAGTAGGCTGTTGTTGAGTAGTCGATTGAGACCGGTCCCCAGTATTCTGCCTGAAAGATGCCGTTTAAAGAGAAAGCTAAATATTGGATAGTACTAAATTAATTTGAAATGATCACCGCTGAGTGACGAACAAATACCTCTTCTCGGGTCTCTCTGCTTCCCCGAATTCATCTCTCTCCTGCATCATCTCCAGCTTACGTGCTGCATCGGCTACTTGTGCCACCGCGTTGAAGGTAGCACACACCAAGTTGTTGGCGACCGATGTACAAAGAGCCCAACGAAAGTGGTATGCTTGTTCTTCGGCAGTACCTGCTGCTGCGCCAAGAAAACCAGCCAAACGAAGAAAGCGCTGCATGAACTCGTTGTTGTTCTCCCCAGCTCTCTGCCTGATCCCGTGGTACTCCCTCTTCAACTTTTCTTGCTCAGACTTGGGGAAGAACTGTCCCATCACTAACTCCCTGAACTGAGCCCAAGTCAAGCCAGCCACCCAATTATCACCTCCCTCAGACTGCTTCACTGCCTTCCACCATCTGAGAACGTCACCTTCGAACTTGTAACAGGCCAACCTCGACTTGAAGACGGGGTCGCAGCCCATTCATCAAATATCTTCTCGATATGAGCTAACCATCTTTCAGCCTCACTAGGGCTGTCAGTTCTCTCGAAGGATCGAGGACGTTGCTTGTTGAATCTCTCCAACCATGTGACCAGTGTTGCTGGAGGAGGAGGAGGATTAGGATGCTGGTGCTGGTGCTGATTGTTGGCAGCTTGCACCTTGGCCCTGATCTCGTTCCTCAGCTGAGGAATCAAAGCCTGCATCACAGCTTGGACTGCTGCATTGAGTTGTTCCTGCTCGCGTGCGAGAACCATCTGATAGTATAAAACAAAATGCATGATTAAACTGATTAAAACATAATATATATACATGAAAAAACATTTATGCCAATAAATCATGAGAAAAGTTTTATGCATGAAAATAGTGCATGATACATGATGCAGTTTATAAAAGTTTTTATATGCGCGAGGGTAAACGCCTATGGTCAGTTCACCCAAAACAAAAGACATGGCGAGGGGACGCCTATAGGTCGGTCCCAAAGTTCAAAGTTTCGATAAAATCACATGCGACTAAATATGGTCAGTCCTGTACCAACCATTACTTAGTCATAAACCTGCGACATTGACATATGACATAAATGCACGAAAACAATGAATGCATGAAAACTGACTGTCAGTTCAAGGAAGACCGTAGTGACTACCCGCTAATCACAGGTCATGTTTTGAGAGCCTACAGGTCGAAGCCTTGGCTCTGATACCATAGTTGTAACACCCTATTTTGGTAAATGGAATGTCACGCGTGATTATAGCGTGTCATCAAAGCATACACGGTAAATATCTTAAAAACATTAAATGACCATGAAAGGAAATACCAAAAACAAACATCAGTACCCCAAGTATAAGCTCATCACACACAAACATAAGTACTGTAAAGGAAAAGGGCTAAACAATGTCCAAAGAAATAAGTAGCAAAATGTATGATGAAATGCATGAAGTAGAGAAGGCTAGATAGCTTCCAATCCATATGCACGTACACTTAAAGTCTACGAGCGCCCTTGAGTACCTGCCGTTTGGGAACATGAAAGGAAAATGACTGAGCATAACGCTCAGTGCACGGATATACAAGCATAGCATGGAATAACGTAAGCACAAAGACTAATAGCAGCAAAATAGTATAAGTTCTAAGCAATATGGAATCATGTTCATAAAACTGGTTTTATAGTTTGGAAAGACTTATGTTTCTATGAAAATCTGTATTAATTAGCCAAATAGCCCATATAGGTCATGAGGTTCCACTATGCATGAATACTTGGAGGGGAGACCTCGTCATGCAATTAGAGGGGTTGCCTCTAATTAAATAGTCTGGGTAGGAGGGATCAACTCCTAGTGAAGGATGCAAGGCACACACAGAATTCACTCTGATAATACTAGTAAACATGTAACTAGGATGCACCCATATGCCCCACTCGATAATATAATATAATGGCCAAAGCTGAAAAGGGACGCCACGAGCAATCACTTCGCCGTGGGTAAGTCAAAATACTGGTGCCTACGGTGTTATGGTTATGGTACCTCCATAACTAGGTGACACTGGTCATTCATGTATATGTCTTAGGCTCTTACACTAACACAAGTAATCAAACATATAAAACAATACTTGGAAAACAGTTGGCTGCAAACGGGGAATCCTAATAAGGAAAGAATGTCCATACTGAAGGGACGGGAAATCCGTACCTTATATTTAGTGAACGAAGAAGACGAAAGAATGAAAGTCCTACTTCAATCTCACTAATGCTACATAAATAGGATACATGTATAAGTATTCTGTTTACTGAGTACTTAACTGATTATATCGTGTCTTAGCTTGTTTTATATGTTCATGTCTTGTTTTACTGATCTTAAGGTTATGTTATGTTGATCATGTATTCTACGTATTCTGATAAAGTATTACTTGTATTTCTTGTATTATTATACTTGTTGTGTAATAATAAGTAACTTTCTAAAAATAGCAGGTTTTCTAAAATAGAAAGTTTCTAAAAATAGAAAGTTTCCAAAACTAGAAAGTTTCCAAAAATAGATTAACTTCTTAAAATATATCAGTTTCTAAAAAATAGAAAGTTTCCAAAAATAGTAAGTTTACTGAATTAGAAAGTTTCCATATTTAGAATTAAGCTGAATTAATAAGCTATAAGCTTAAGTTTACTGGTTAAATAACATAAGTCATGTGATTATTTGTATAGTTTAGTAATAATATCAAGTTAATTAAATAAACTATAGGTTATATGATTTAATTAAATATAAGCATAATTTAATTAAATTAAAGTGTGTAAAATACTTTGGTTAAAACAAGTATTAATACTTTATTAATTATAACCTAAGTCATGTTTATTAATTAATTATATTCTATGTCTTAATAATTAATTAATACTATAGTCTAAATTAAATAAATAAATATTTAGGTTAAAATATGTATTATTTTGTAAATAATAATTAACCTAAGTCCATGATTAATCAAATTAATTATAAGTCATGTTTATTAATTAATTTAATTATCTTGTTAAAAATACTTACTTGTAAAAAATAAATTCTTGTACAATTTTAGTCATGAACCAGACCCGTGAATTTAATTTAGACATGTCGTGAACCAGACCGAAAACCCCATGAACCGGACCAACCAAACACCCCTTAACAGTGGCAAACCGGCTCGACTGGTTTCCATTGCTTGTGTGCACCACCTGCGGCTGCCGGTGGTTCCTCTCGGCTAGCCGCTGCTGCGGTTCCCCCTGCTAGACCAAAACCGCCACCGGCTGGGCCGGTGGTGGTGGCTTGTTGCTGCCGAGACCCCCAAACACCACAAGGACACCCCGACTCAAGTCGGGGTCCCTTGTCCCTGCTGCCGACCGAGACCAACACCACCGAGACCTGAGGTCTCGGTTGGTGGTACGAACCAAGACATGCCGAGAGCCATGGGGCTCTCGGTTGGGTGTCGACCGAGCAAACCAACCCGAAAACATCCCTTAGTTTTACCCCCATGATTTCATGACATGTTTTTAATTACTTGTTTATTTAATCGCATGTTCATGTGATCATAATTAATTAAAAAGAATTAAATAAAAGGGATAACGGATCACCGAACGCGTGTAACGAATAGAGGTTAATAACACGAACGCTTTACTTGTTTTTAACTCACCAAGATCAACAAACACCCCTTGTTGGTGGTGTTATAGTCGGCGGCCAAAGGAGAAGAACAAGGAGGCTAGGATTTTTGATTTTTGTTAAAAACTCTGTTAAATGGAAAAGTGTTTCCCCTTTTTGTTATTTAGTAAAAAACAAAGTGGGCTTGGCCCTTTTCTCTTTGGTGTCGCGGCATGTAGGGCCCACAAGGGAAAACCCCGAAGTTTTTCCCGTGTTATAATTTACGTGTTCGTATGTTCGTGTTTTCGTGTTATAATTGTTCGTGTTATATATAAATACTTGTACGTAACGATATTAATCATATTATATTCATTAAGTACGTAATAACGTGTTCATGATTTTTACGTTCATGATTTCATGTCCGTGATTATAATTATTATTGTTAATAATTATCGTGTACTATCACGTACTTAATACTTATCGTGATACGTACATAGCTTCTGAAATTAATAATCGTGACACGTGTTCATGCTATAAAAGGAAAGTTTTAATATGCACGTACGTTTACTAAGTGTACTGTTCATGGTAAAAGCATGCGGGCTTTACATAGACAGAAGACTGACGACCAGAAACCTGCGGTCGCTCAACAACAATCATCCAAGGGAAACGGTCAGTCCTATGACCGTTCTGCTTCAGATAGGTGTGGCGGTAATGACAGTTATCGTAACAATGTCAACCACTCTAACAACAGCAGGTCCCTACATTTACCTTCTTTCATGTTAAAATGTCTTATGTTATGGTATTCTGACACTCCAACAACTCATCTTTAGGAGCAATGGCAATGGAAGGGACCAGGACCGCAGAGGTTCGTATCCTAACCGTTCTGCTTCATCTGGTAACTATTTAAACCTTCTATGTAGTCATGATTATGTTCCATGATCATGTCTCATGCATGTAATCCTGAAATAGGCTCTCAGCTAGCTAGGACGCCTGTTGGGGGGTTCACGCATCCTATTTGCCCTACTTGTTCACGTTGGCATTCTGGTGTTTGCCGCCGAGGTACTGGTGGTTGTTTCAAATGTGGCCAGCAAGGCCATCAGCAGAAGGATTGTCACCATGGTAAGATAGAAGGCACCTTTGGACATGCTGACTCCAAGCCACCTCCTACTTATGGCCGCGTGTTCACTACTACAAAGGAGCAGGCGAACAAGACTTTAGGTACTATCACTAGAAATCTCTTTATGAATGGTCAGGAAGCATGCGTTTTGTTTGATACTGGAGCGAATCATTCATTCATATCCAATGCGTTTGCTACACGTGTTAGGATTTAACCTATGCTATTAGATAATGCCTTAAGCATTTCCACGCCACCTAGGGACTTTGTGCGAATCACCCAGGTGTATAGAGATCTTCCCCTAGAATTTGATGATAGAATCCGCAGAGTTGACGCACTTCCACTAGACATGTGCAATTTTGACATAATATTGGGCATGGACTGGTTATCCAATCACCAGGCTACGATAGACTGCCACACTTATCGGGTTATTTTCGACAATGTCAAATCTCCAGAGTACATACACCATGGTTTTCTGACAGGGAGGCATGTACAAATTATTTCATCCATGCATGCGCGTGCATTACTATCACACGACTGTGAGGGACTCATAGCCAACATTCATGACATTGCTGCTGAGTCTCCATCGATTCAAGATCAGCCTATTGTGTCAGAATTCCCGATGTATTTCCTGATGAACTTCTGGGCATACCACCTATTCGTGAAGTCGAGTTTGGAATTGAGCTCATTCCAGGAGCAGAGCCAATTTCCAAGGCTCCTTACCGCATGGCCCCCATTGAGCTTAAGGAGTTAAAAGATCAGTTGCAGGAACTTCTGGAGAGAGGTTTTATCCGTCCTAGTGCATCGCCATAGGGTGCGCCGGTGTTATTTGTGAAGAATAAAGACGGCAACATGCGTTTATGTATAGATTATCGTGAGCTGAACAAGATTACGATCAGGAACCGTTATCCTTTGCCGCGTATTGATGACCTGTTCGATCAACTTCAGGGCGCCAAGTATTTCTCAAAGATCGATCTGAGGTCCGGCTACCATCAGTTACGGGTTAAAGAGTAGGATATCTCTAAGACTGCTTTCCGTACACGTTATGGACACTACGAGTGTAGTCATGCCATTCGGACTCACAAATGCTCCAGCAGTCTTCATGGATCTGATGAACCGTGTCTTCCATGAGTTTCTGGATAAGTTCGTTATCGTTTTCATTGATGATATCCTGATTTTCTCCAAATCCAAGGAGGAACATGAAGAACACCTTCGTACAGTTTTGCAAATTCTTCGTCAGAAGCAGCTGTATGCCAAGTTCTCTAAGCGTGAGTTCTGGTTAAGCAAGGTGGCATTTCTGAGCCATATTGTATCTGTAGAAGGGATCACCATGGATCTTGCGAAGGTTACTAAATGGCCGAGATCTACATCTGCAACATAGGTCAAAAGTTTTCTGGGTTTAGATGGCCACTACCGCAGGTTTGTGGAGAACTTTTCACCGATTAGACCTACCTTTGACTAAGCTAATGAGAAAAGGAGAGAAATTCGTCTGGACTGAAGAACGAGAGAAGAGCTTTGAATACCTTAAGAAGAAGTTAGTATCTGCACCTATTCTTACTCTCGCATCTGGTACAGGTGGATTTCAGATCTATAGTGATGCTTCGGGAAAGGGTCTAGGCTGTATTCTCATGCAACATAGGAAGGTTATTGCATACGCATCACGACAGCTTAAACCTTATGAAGAGAACTATCCTAGACATGAATTGGAGCTTGCAGCAGTTGTTTTCGCATTGAAGATCTGGAGGCATTACTTGTATGGTGAATCATATGACATCTTCACAAATCACAAGAGTCTCAAGTACATCTTCACCCAAAAGGAACTAAACATGAGGCAGAGAAGATGGTTAGAGTTGCTGAAGGATTATGACACCAACATTCAATACCATCCTGGTAAGGCGAATGTGGTGGCAGATGCTCTAAGCAGAAGGTCGGGTATGATTGTTGTCATCAAGGTTGCAAAGGAGATCATCCGTGACTTGGAGATGACATATATTGAGTTGTGTGTACAAGGACAACATGGTTACTAGGCGAATCTTAGAGTGGAACCAGACCTACATTCTAGGATCAAGAAAGCTCAGAAATATGATGGTGAGATTTGGGCTATTATTCAGAACCTTGATCAATAGACGGAGTTTTGTTCTGATGATGACAGTATCTTATGGCATGGCACTAGACTAGATGTTCTTGATGACTCTACACTCAGGGAAGCTGTGCTGACTGAAGCTCACAGCTCTCCATTTTCCATAAATCCTAATTCCACCAAGATGTACCATGACATCAAGCAGCATTTTTGGTGGAGCAGTATGAAGCAGGATGTTGCCACCTTCGTTTCCAAATGTATGATCTGCCAGCAAGTTAAGATCGAACACCAAAGAGCTAGTGGTTTACTGCAACCATTAGACATTCCAGAATGGAAGTGGGACAAGATCTCTATGGATTTTGTTACTGGTCTTTCGGTGACTTAGAAGAAACACGACGCCATCTGGGTTAATGTTGATAGATTGACCAAATCTGCTCATTTCCTGTCAATCCGTAAGGAGCATCCGGTCAGCAAATTGGCAGACACTTTTCAAAAGGAGATCATGAGACTGCATGTACTCTATCAAAAATCGTTTCTGACAGAGATCCTTATTTCACCTCACGTTTTTTGCAGAGTCTATAGAAAGCTTGTGGTACCAGACTTAAGCTCAGCACTGCCTTTCATCCTCAGACTGACGGACAGTTAGAACGTACCATTCAGACATTGGAGGACATGTTGTGGGTGTGTGCTCTAGAATGGATAGGAAGCTGGGACGATTATATCTATCTAGTGGAGTTTGCATACAACAACAGTTGGCACGCTAGCATCAAATGTGCACCATTTAAAATGTTGTATGGTAGGAAGTGTCGCGCCCCAATCTGCTGGGATCAGGTGGGCGAACGACTGATTGAGGGTCTAGAGATGATTGAGGTGACTAATGAGAATGTCTTTGTTGCCAAGGCGAAGCTACAAAAAGCTCGTGCTCGACAAAAGAGTTATGCTGATAAGCATCGTAGAGATCTATTCTTCAACGTAGGTGATCATGTTTTCCTCAAGGTATCACCAGCACGTGGGGTCAAGCGTTTTGGAATAAGAGGAAAGCTCAGTCCTCGTTTCATCGGACCATTTGACATCATAGAACGCGTCGGATAAGTGTCATGTCGTTTAGCGTTACCGCCTCAGCCATCACATGTTCACAACGTGTTCCATGTGTCCTTACTCAGAGGATACAACTATCATCCCCTTCATGTTGTTCAGTATCTGCTTGATCAGATTCGAGAGGATCTTTAATATGTCGAAGAACCAGAGAGAGTTCTTGAACTACAAGATCGTGTCATGCAGAGGAAGACGATTCTATTCGTCAAAATCCTCTAGAAGGATCATCCTGAGCGGGAAGCCACTTGGGAGACGGAGGAGTCTATACGGACTTCCTACCCTCATTTCAGGTTCTGATTCGGGTATGTTTCTTTCAGTTTACGTTTTCTCTAATTCGAGGACGAATTATTCTTTTAGAGGGGAAGAGTTGTAAACCCCGCATTAAAATACCATGAACAATAAACATGAACATTAAATACACGAAAATACGGTTAAATTAGAACTTTCCATTTATAATATATTACACCTGTCACGATAATAAATAACAAGTATTTATGTATATTATAAATGTAACATGAATACGATATTTAAAATACGACAATTAAACACGACATTACACGAATATTAACTTAGCTAGAAAAACATATGGTTTGCCTTATGGGCTTATGTGGCCGCGGCTAGACAAGACAAAGGAAAGGAGAAGGGCCTTTGGCCCATTATCCCAATACTAATTCTTATTTAATAAAGCTTCCAGGGAATAACCATAAGTTAGTTTTATTAAAAATTAAGAAACCCTAGTCCTCCTCTCCTCCTCTTGCCGCCGGTCGAACAAGAACACCAAGGTGGTGTTTGTTGATTTTGATCTTCAATTTTGGTGTGTACGTGTTCGTGTTTATTAACCTTAATCATCTACTCATTTGGTAATCACCACAACCTTTTTCTTTTTATTCTTTATATTGAATTCATGATTCCATGTTAATTAATCTTAAAAAAAACATAAAACATGTTAAGGTTAACCAAGAATCAAGAATAGGGTTGTTTGGGGTTTGGTTTGGTTCGGACGACACACAACCGAGAGCACAAGGCTCTTGGCTTGTTTTGTTCGCACCACCACCGAGACCTTAAGGTCTCGGCTTGGCTTGGTTGGGTCGATCGCACACAAAGGGAACCCCTAAATCGAAGTCGGGTTGTGTTTTGGCTTGGTTTGAGTGTCAACCGAGACCTATAGGGTCCTGGTGGGACTTTGTAGAAAACAATGGGAACCTGGCTTAAGCGGGGGTGGTCTTGACTCGGACAGTGGGTAAACTAACAGCAAGAGCAGGGGGAACTATGGCCAGGCAATGGCAACCGGCTAGCCGGGTAGCCACTGGCCATGGATTAGCCGTCGGCTGTGTGGTGTCGGCTAGGTACTTTTGGGCTCGGGATTATTTTAGAACACGGGTTTGGGCTCGGGAATTTATAAATCAATTATTTTATTTATTTGACAAGACTTAGGTTTTAAATATTAAAATTTATATTTCATGATTTAACCTAAGTATTTAATTTGCATAATTTAATTAAACATGTTATTTTTAATTAAATTCATATAATCTATAGTTTATTAAATCAACCATGTTAATTATTTAATAAGCTATAACATTTAATCCATGACTTGTATTTGACCAATAAGCTTAAACTTATATTTTGGACTTATTAATCAGCTTATTCTATTTTTGCAAACTTACTATTTTTGGAAACATTATATTTTAGGAAACCTACTATTTTTAGAAAGTTACTTAGTATTACAATACAAGTATAGTAATACCTTAATACATGAAAAATAAACAACAGAATACAAGAATAACTACAGTTAACACCTAAAATAGTTAAAACATGACATGATATAAATAACAAGCTAAGAACACACATAACTAGTAAATACACGTATCTCAGACAACTCATACACGTCCCTATTCTTATGTAGTATTATCCGTCAAGGCGGTGTAGGTTCGTCAACATTTCCGATTAGCTTCTACTGGACAAGAGGTATAAATTTTCCGTCCTTTAGTAAGGACTATGCAGCCAACTGTTTTCCCAGTAGTTACAAATTTAAATGCTTATGTTTTATTAGTTACCTTAGCCATATACATGCATGCCAGTTTCACCTAGTTATGGAGGTACCATAACCATAACACTGGAGGGACCAGTGTTATGACTTCACCACGGCGGAGTGATAGCTCGTGGCGTCCATTCAGTTTATTTGGATTTTATTTATTTATTATGTTATCATGTGGGGCGTATGAGTGCATCCTAGTTACAGTTTCAGTCAGGATTTTCATGGTGAATGTAGTGTTTGCCTTGCATCTTTCACAAGGAGCTGATCCCTCCTACCCATACCATATTAATTAGAGGCATCCCCTCTAATTGCATGACGAGGTCACCCCTCCAAGTATTCATGCACGTTATTGACCTCATGACCTATATATCCGTTCACTAGGCTTTATGCCTAGCCGTTTTCCATTTCCATGTTCCCAAACGGCAGGTAACCAAGGTCGCAAGTAGGATCTCAAGAGTATGTGCATTCGGATGGAAGCTATCCAACCTTCTTTATCTAATGCATTTATCCTACTTTCTCATACTTTATTTCATTTGGACATTGTTTAGTCCTTTTCTTTACAGTACTTATATTCGCTTGTGTTGAGTTACTTGGACTATCGATGTTTGTTTCTGGTATTTCCTTTATGGTCATGAATGTTTAGACATTTACCTTGCATGCTTTGATGACACGCCATAATTATCATGTGATATTCCATTTTACCAAATGGGGCGCTACAAAAGTACTATCAAATAGGCTATGACATCAAAATGTTATGACACCATATTTTGAGGGTAGAAGTGAGCCACGCAAGCTATGTCACCGAATCAAACCTAACCGAGCCGAACAAATTCGGTTCGGTTTTCAGTTTTTGATGTATAACTCGGTTCGATTTCGGTTCGGCTCAAAACCGACACTAAATTGGTTTGAACCATCTAAATAAATCGAAACTGACCGGTTATAACCTAGTCAAGATAGTTTAAAGATCTCTTTCAGGTAAATAGTGAAGAAACTCAAGTTTTTATTAGTTTATCATAACATTTTTTTATGTGTTTTAACAATAATTATTGTCGTTATAGAACAATGCAACAAAAGAAACGTTACATATACACGCGAATATAAAGCCGATAAGATTATTTATATACAACTCACGTCGAGGAAAAGATGAAACATTTTCAAAATTCGTTATTTGATTGGAAATTGATTTGCAGACTTATAAAATTGATTGTGATATTTAACATTATGCACTACAGAGTTATATAATATTTTACAATATGTTTTATTTACTTATAATGTGAGTGTCCCAATCATTAATCATCTCCTTATTTGATAACAGTACACGACTAGTACCAAACTATATGGTGTACAGGGGTGGACCTAGGGGTTCCCGGGGGTTCCCGGGAACCCGATAGATGTTTATCTCGTAATATAAGTTTCAAATATCTATAATGTAAAAAAAGAGCTAAAACAATAGATATAACATAAACTTAACTAGTATTTGTTTTTCAAATGAACCCGGTCCTAATTTTTGTGTTACGTAAATACCTTTTAATCCGAAATTTTGGGTACTCGTAGATAAAAAAATTTTATTCGAAGTTTCGGATATCTGTCATCGCAAGTTTCGGATATCCGAATTCATGATATATGTTATTTATAAGTCCCTCAAATGATTTAAATTTAACAACTAAAAATTATCGTAAAACGTTGCCTATTTCATATTTATATTTTAGCCCACAAACATTAATGAGATTACACTTACAATATCTGTCTAAATTCACGCCACAATTGTTTGTGAAAGAGATTTCAAACTTGTAGAAGATATGAAATTCAATGAAAAACGGAAACATAGTAGGAAAAAACCAAGAACTAGAAAAATAAAGCAAAACTTTTCGTTCCAGATTTGGTTTTAAAAAACTTATAGCTGAAATTTTGTAACTATACAAAAACTGTCTAAAACCACCCCATGATTACCTATAATCAAAACGCTCGATACTCGTAAAAAATTATGTGCACCTGATAACGTACTGTTTTGGGTTCGCCAATGATGACGATGGTTGAAGTAAGGGGTTGAAGCTTAAAAGAACGTAACCTTGAAAGAAATCAAAAGCCATAACAAAACTTGAAGAAAGTGTTTATGATTTGTGTGTGAAGAATGGTGGAAGATGAGAGTGAGGATGGGGTTTAAATAGGCGTTGGTTGGAATATTTGTGGTCCTATTTTTGAAGTGTCTATAAAACAATATCTATTTAAATTTGTTGAGAAAGTGTTTTTGGAGAAACATGTGTAACTTTAATTTTTGAAAGGGTATGAAAGTAATTATAATTTTTTTAAAGAAACTTGCAAGTTAAATCATAAGCATATATTCAAAGTAAAGGATATTTCAACATTTGGGTTTACCTTCCAAAATGATGAATGACCAACATTAATTTCGACCAATATAATACATGATAGTTTAGAGAAGCAAAGTCAACGTGAGAATTTTTTGTAGTTGTGGAATGAAAACTAAAATATAACATGTTAAAATAGTGGAGTTTTATTTATACTAGTTAACATTCTATTGAATAATAAGCAACAAATAACTGTATAACGTGTTAACGATACACGGTTAAAATGTGATACATATACATCATATCTTATACATAAACGATTATATTTGACCCACAACCACCACTAACTAACTTGATACACACTAAGAAGACATGATACACATCATACATCGAATCAAAATGTATCACTTAGATTTCATCAAAATTCAAAAGAAAAGCCATCAAATCTTTAACAGTTTTTAGTTATAATTAATCACGTTAGTAATTTGTTTAAAGTCTCATTTATGATATTTTAGTTAGTTCTTATTCTTACAACTTTAAAAATTATCTCATTTGATCTCAACTCGATGTAACAATAAGAAAATTGAATATCTATATTGATTTGATGTAATGTGTAGTAGGTAGGTCTATACACAAGAAACATACTCCCTCCGTCCCTTTTTATGTAACACCCCACTTGGATAAGTAGACCGTTACGTGTATTTATGACGTTTCATCAAAGCATGCAAGGTAATATGTAATAAAAACATACATGACCATAAAGGAAAACCGGAATCAAACATCGCCTCCTAAACATAAACTCAAAAATTTGCATAAAGTAAATGAAATGCAAAAGGAATAGAAGTATAAGGTAGCCCCCATCCTATGCACGTCCGCTAAATGCTCAAATCCATCATTGGGTACCTGCCGTATGAGTCATGGAAAGAAAATACGTCTAAGCAATACGCTCAGTGAACGGATATAATGACATGATAAGAATATCTGGAATATAAAAGAAAGATCTGGAATACTAAGCTGAACATATAAAAGTACTGAAGTTGAAAGACTGATAAGTAATATGCAGCAGAAAAACTATGTATGTCCTGGAAAACCTGTTTTATAACTTGTAAAACTGAACTATAAACTGTTAAATCTGAAAACATGCATGTAATGTATTTTAAGTGCCAAGAGCCTATATAGGTCATGTACTGTAACAACGTGTGAATGAATACATAGAGGGGTGACCTCGTCATACTATAGAGGGGTGACCTCTAACTGATAAGATGGGTGGAGGGATCAACTCCAATGTGAAAGATGTAGAGCACACACCACATTCACCTGATAAACTGTAAACTGATAAACTAGGATGCACCCATACGCCCCGCTGATAATACTAATAAATGGCCAACTGAAACTGAAAGGGATGCCACGAGAAATCACTCCCTCGTAGAGGAGTCATGACACCGGTGCCTCAAGTGTCATGGTTACGGTACCTCCGTAGCTAGGTGAAACTGGTCATGCATGTATATAAAGCTCAGGCAGTCAACATAGTTATCATGGCAAATCATGTAAAGTTTTAAAACATATAACTGAGAAAAACCAATGGCTGTAGACGGAGAATCCTAATCATGCATATAAGGAAAGTCCATACTGAAGGACAGGAAATCCGTACCTTGTATCCAGTAACTGACTGAAGACGAAAAGACGAGAATCCTACTCTGACTTCACGTGAACTACATGAATAAAGGACGTGAATAAGTTATCTGCTTATTGTAAACTTTTACTCGTTAATATTGTTCTAAACTTGTTTTACATGTTCTTGTCTTGTTTTACTGATTCGTGTATAACCTTGTAATTCTGACTGTTTCGTGTAATTCTAATTAATGTATTTCATGTACTCATGTGTTATTATACTTGTGGTAACATAATAAGCAACTTTCCATAAATAGTAAGTTTCCAAAATAGTTAAAATCTTGTTTAATAAGTCCAAAATATAAGCTAGTGTTTAATATTCATAATTTATAAGTCATTGATAGGTGTGAAAACACCCATCCTTTTACCACTTAATTATAATGAAAACAAGACCATGACGTTTATTTTATGTCGTAAATGTCGGAATTATGCGTGGTTTGTGTTTTTGTTGTGATTTAGGATCAAAATGTGAAAAGGGAGGAAAACACGGGCTTTCACGGGCTTTTATCGAAGAAAAAGACAAAAGACGAAGTCAAGAAATCAAGAGTGCAAAAAGAAAGGAAGTCCAAGGCTTATTCTGAATACATACTTCCCTCATGAGAGTGATGCCCCTCCTTTATACTTTGATGATTATGGTCTTTATCCTACTTTGGATATGAAGAAATCTGCTTCAAAGGAGAAGAAGCCGGCCGACACCGATATCAGCAACACTTATGTCTTGACTCCTCTCTATCCTCCATCTGAGGATGAGATTGTGAGATTTATGATCGGATCTTCTTCAAGATCAGCTGAGCCTGATTGTTATTTTCCCCTAATGGAAAAGGTGTTCGATCCCGGTATTGCACTTTTCAAGCCATCTCAGTATCCATCTGATGAAATAAAAGGAAAAAAATTGGTACTTATGATGATATGCTTGCACCTCTTCACCCTTGCTACCACCGTGCTCCATCTTTGCTTAACGGAACCTTGCCTACTCTTCTTTGGCTTGCCTTGTTCGCCTTAAACTTGTGCTATTTGATGGACGAAAACTATGTATTTGATCCCGGTGGATGTTTTTCAAGCTTCTTCCTATTCTAATCAAGGTCGAGTCAGGCTCACGACTCGATGATCAAAAATCAAGCGCTTCTTGGGAGGCAACCCAAGTCTCTATCTTTTAGCTATCTTTATCCTAAGTTTAGGGGAGACCCGTTGGTGTTTGCTATTTCCTCTCTTCTCATATTCAGGTATTCGAGCGTTCAGTGATCCACTCTTGATGATTTTTGACGACCCGTGATTCCGTGTTTCCGTCTTCCCGGTCCTATCCTAAACTCTTCTGATTCACTATTTTATATTTTTCAATATTAAAATAGGAATCTCTTTAGTTGTCTCTTTCTTAGCAAGATTTAAACAACGTGCACAATGTCCTAAGTGTAGGGGAGTTTACTCCCACATGCTTAAACATAGAGAACAATGTTTATATCAAGTGTAGGGGGACTTGTATTGAAGTTAAGTGGCCTTTTCCTTGTATTTGTCCTCATTTTAACCGGAAAATTGATTTTTCGACATTTTTCAAAATTTTGGATCTATTTTGGTCTATTAGTTTTTCTTTTGTATATTTATTTTCTTTCTTTACTAGAATAAATTTTAATAAAGTGGTTTTAATTTTCAACGTTGTGAATCTTTTGACTCAACCCGAGTTTACTTATCTAAGTTTACTCTAGCTAGTATCCTTAACGTGTTTAAGTCAAGTTTTGCTAGGCTTTTATATAGGGAGCTTTAAAACGCGAAAGTCTTAACTCTCACGGGTTAAGAACAAGAACTTTTCGCAAGTTCCTATAATTGATCCTAGAGAGTCGTTTATGTTAGAAATACGTTTTAACGTATATTAGAAGTATCGGTCACTCCACAATATGATTTATGTTGTAATAGCTCGTAGTTAGTAATTAGTTAAATGTTACTTATTAAGTTAAGTAAGAACCGGTCCATGGGCTTGTCATGGACCGGCCCAAGCCCAATGTTAGGCTTGGAGTATAAATACCCCTTTCCACCATGGAAAGGGGTTGGTTGTTGTTCCATTTGCACTTTCATATTAATAAAATCACACACATTTTCTCTCACTTTCTCTCTCTAGTTTCTCTCACTAGAAAACATCAACCCACTTCATAGATTCATAGGTTATCAATATTCTACATTTGGTATCAAGAGCTATGGGGTGATTGAAGGTAAGGATTGTGTTGTTTTTTTTAGTTTTTGAATCTATTAGTGATCTTTAGAAAAAATCAATCTTGAATCTTGTTGTTTTTGGTGTTTTTGTTATTGGGATTGATTGATAAGGATTGGGTTTAGCTTATTTTGGTAAAAATCATAAAACTTTTTGTGGTTTTGGATCAAAAATCGGAGTTAAAAGCTGTTTTTTAAGTCTCGGAAACATTTTTTCTAGTTTATTCCGAATAGGGATTCCGAATAGGAAGTTTTTCAGCATAGAAGGTTTATTCCGAATAGGCATTCCGAATAGGACAATATTCAGAATAGAAGAATTTTCCGCATAGACTTTCCGGATAGAAGGGTTTTTCCGAATAGCAGCAATTTTTCCGAATAGCAGAATTCTTTCCGAATAGCCAATATTTTCCGAATAGCCAAAAACTTTCCGAATAGCCTACATTTTTCCGAATAGCCAGTATTTTTTCCGAATAGCCAAAATTTTTCCGAATAGGAGAAATATTCCGAATAGCTTTCCGAATTGCCCATCATTCCGAACAGCAGGTTTTCCGAATTGCCTATTATTCCGAATAGCAAAGTTTTCCGCATAAGGTTTATTCAGCATAAGGTTTATTCCGAATAGGGCATTTTCCGCATAAGGGTTATTCAACATAAGTTTATTCCGAATAGGTGTTATTCCGAATAGGGTTTATTCTGAGTTTGGGTTATTCTGTATAAGCAAGTTCAAGGGGTATTTGAATTTTTTCGACGATCTTTAGTGGATTTAATCTTGAGTTCAACCAACACAACACAAATTCTCAACCTTTCTTCACTGCTCGATCAACCGATAATCTTTGAGTCTGTTAAGTGATAACAATGAATCCAAGTTCATTAATGCCTCAGATGACATCTCTTACGGATATCTCGATCATAACGGGGACTGATAGTCGTCCACCGATGCTTATTAAAGAGGTGTTTGAGGCATGGCAGGGCCGTATGATGCAATACTTGAAGGGCAAACCAACATACGGAAGGCTTATGGTCAAATCGATTTTGAATGGTCCACTCGACTATGGTACCATTGTGGCAAATAACGTGTCTCGACCAAGAGAATATGAAGAACTCACACCGGCACAACAACTCATTGCTGATGCTGATGAAAAGGCTCTACAGACACTTCTCCAAGCTCTTCCGCATGATATTTATCGTATGGTTAGTCAATATACGGTTGCCAAAGATTTATGGGAACGTCTAAAGGTGTTGTTACAAGGTACGTCTCTCACCAAACAGGAAAGGGAGTGTCAGCTGTATGATCTGTTTGATAGATTCACGTACAGCCCAGGGGAAACACTACACGATTATTACTTCAGATTCACTACTCTAATGAATGATCTGAATGTATACAATCTCGTGATTGCTCTATTCCAGGTTAACACCAAGTTCTTGAATACTTTACCTCAAGCTGAATGGGGTGAGTACATTACCGATGTGAAGTTAACCCGGGATTTGCATAAGTGCAACTTAGATCAAATCTATGCTTTTCTTCAGCAGCATGAGAAGCATGTGATTATGCACCGTTCTCCTCGCGGTATGTACCCAGATTCCTTAGCTTTGATGGCGAATCAACCAAGCTTGACACACAACAACACACCTTATATCTTGGGACATCAAGCCTATCATCCATCACCTTACATGACACCAACCTTCCCACAATACTCGATTCTACCGCAACCACCCACCTCACATCAGCAACAATATCGGTTCAATGCACCTTCACCACAGTATGCTTCACAACTTCATCCAGCAAATGTTGCACCTTATGCTCAGCCTTCATATTCTTCTTATCAAGAGAATGCAGCATATCCAACAAGCTACCCTGATCAAATGAGTATTCCTTCTACTGATTATGCAGCTCATCCAGATCAAGCACTGTATTGTGATGATGAGGAAGTCCCCGTTCCTGTATTCCAACAAGGAGCTGACCCAGTTGAAGTGCTAACTACTATGTCTGCTTATCTCACACGAACTTTAAGCAAACGAGGATACAGAGGATCAGCTCCTACCAACAATCAGTTGAGGAATTCATCCAATTCTCGTCAACAAGCTACTATTGAGAATGGCAGGGTCATGGTTCAGCCTATTCAACCATATCAGGGGAGACCTACCACATCAACCACCAATGCTCGCACGGTCAATCAGGCACCAATGGCCAATCCTGCTCCACGGGCTAATTCCACGGGCAAGTTGCGAATGATTACATGTTACAACTGCAAGGAAGAGGGTCACATGTCCAGGGATTGTAAGAAACCCAAGAGGAGAAGGGATGGACAATGGTTTGCAGAAAAGATCTATCTGGTTAATGCTCAAGCACAAGGAAGGGAACTTGATGAAGAGGAGCTTGCATTTCTTGCTGATCCAGGGATTGCTGAACAAGACGTTGTCACTACGAAGAATGCAGCTTACCAAGCCGATGATCTTGATGCGTATGACTCCGACTGTGATGACTTTCAATCTGCAAAGGCTGCTCTCATGGCAACTATCTCCAGCTTAGGGCCAGAAAAGAGATCTGAGGTACTTATTAATACCACCGATAATACCACTGATGCTAGTATTCAACCACATCAAGTTGTGCAAGAGAGTGCTGATTCGAATGAATCTTCGGTGGTGAGTCTTTCAAATGAGGAGACAAACAATGATAGCAATATCAGTGTGAGTCCCCAGACTTTGAGTGAATCACAACCGGGACCCATTTTGCAACCGCCTACTCCTGCTCAACAAGATTTGGTCATGGTTCCTGCTACATTACTTAGCCAAATGAATGCTGCTCTCTTAGAAACCTTAGCTAAGAATAAGAATTTGTCTGATGAGCTTACCTTAAGCAACGAGAAAGTTCAAACCTTGGAATTAGTGCCCTCGTCTAGTGTTCTAACTAATCTTGAATATGATCATTTTAGAAACAAACAAATGGGTCACTTGCAAGAAATTGAAAACTTAAGAGCAAATTTGTCTAATGAACTTAAAGAAAAGGAGTTAGTGGTCACTAATTTTCAAAAACTTCAAACAGATTTTGAATCACTCGAGTCTAAGAAGAATGAAATGGAGATTAATGCTACTAATAAGATTAGAAGTCTAGATTATTTGCTTTTAAGACAATACGCTGCTTCCCAACTAGTTCACTTATTTGATGCTTCATTTAGAGAATTTAACTTATCACGTCAAAAAGGCCTTCCCCCTAATCCACGGTATGCAAAACAAGCTTTAAGACATAGTCCTAGACTTTATAATGAAACTCAATTAGGATTGGCCTTAGAACCAATTGTTTTTCCTGGTGATCGAACAAGTAAGGAACTAGTTGATGAGGATCGGTCATACAATTCTGCAAAATATCCCGAGTGTGATTATTTTAAATTGAATAAAGAGCTTGCAAAAACGGATTTTAGAATTCGCTTCCATATGGACAAAGATCTCATAACAGCACCAACCTACATATTAGATGAAGAAAACCCTAGTACTTTTCCTACACTTGTCAATATGGAAGGTCCTAAGGAAATTCCAAAGGATCTTCCACCTGTTAGCACTGTATGGTTAAACTTGCAAGAGATTAACCAATACTTTACTAATTTTGACAAGGTCATTTTGGAACGTACGACTTCAAATGGCCTAAACGCCGGAGAATGGGCTTTCGAACATATGAACGAGGTGTTTAGAAATGAGATCAATCCGTTTGTCGAAAGTCTAAAAGGAATTTTTGCATCTCTTAAAGAAAATCTTGTGTTTGAAATTGGTGAAGTTCAAAAAGTGTTTTATGAAATGGACACCGCTTACGAACTACAACTAATTGAAAAAGAAAAGATTTTAACTGAATATGACCGATTCTTGTCTGCAGTAATCTCGTGTGATGTGCTTACTACTGTAAATGTTAATTATTCGAATGAGCTTACATCCACTATGATTAATTGTGATGCTGTGAATATTTGTAATGATATTTGTGATGATGTTTGTGATATCTCTGTAAATGTTGCTGATACTGTAAATGAGGTAGATAATCAGTCTTGTCACGAATCTAACGCTGAGTTTTTAAAGCTACAAGATTCTTACAATTTACTTTCAAAACGCTTTAATCAACTAGAACAACATTGTATATCTTTAGAATTGAAACAACAAACTCAAAATGAGAATCTTTTGATATCAAATGTTTGTGAAAACGGTGTTGAGACAAGTGACAAGATGATTGCAATTGTTAAGACATTAGAGGAAGAGATAATGAGATTGAAGAGAGATGTGTCATTAAATGAAACACTCAAAATGGAACTAGAGGCTGCAGAGTCCAAAAACCAGGTCTTAGAAATTAGACTTTCGTCTGTTCTAGGGGAGATGGATCGGACACGACAGGGACTATCCGCTCTTTATGGTTCACTAGAAGAACGCTTCGCTTTTAATGCGGCACAGCAACAATCTTTTGTTGAACAATTGAACCAAAAGTGCGAGGAAATCTCTGATTTGAACATCCTGCTCATTGACAAAAATATGGTTTTGGCTGAGTTAAAGGAGACACTTCTTCTCACCCGACAAGAAGTTGTTGATAACTTAGCTACCGACTCTGCACCGTCCACTAGTGCTCCAACAACCAAGTCAGTAGTGCTTTATAAGAACCCGCTTCATAAGAGAAACCCAGTTACCTATGATGATTATATGAGGAATGCCATTAAGCATGTCGATCTTCTTAGGGATATTTTAGAAGATCTTTATGCCTTAGATCCCTCAAGTAGCGACTATTATTCGGCTCATGAATATATCAAGAGAGTTCAATATTGTTTGGCATATTTGCAATACATAGGTACACCAGGTTCTGCACTACTTAATAATAGGCCCATTGCTGTCACTCCATTTAATAAGACTCCAGGAGCAAAACCGTCATTGGCACAATCAAGTAAGGCACCTTTAAAATCTGCTGCTAATATTCCCACTTTGCCTTCTACAGGATTAAAAGAGACTACTAAGGCTAAAGGATCGCCACTCAAGAAAGATAAGATCAAGCCCTCCACTAGTAGTGCCATAAAGAAGAAAGTAGAAGTTCACAATAGGAATGCTAGTTCAGTTTTAAATAAGAAGAATCATGTTAAGACTAAAAGCTCTGCGCCTGTGCAGAAGCCAAAACCATTCGTGAATTCTAATTTAAATTGTTGGAATTGTAATGAATGTATGTTTTCCCAACGTCATGATTTGTGTCTTATTGAGCATGTTACTGAAATGAATGCAATTAAGAATGGTCTTGAATGGAAGCCAACGGGTAGAACTCGTGCCCAAGTTGGCTGGCAATGGCGTCCCACTGGTAGGACCTTTACATTAGATGGAACAATGTGCCCTTTAACTAGGAATGCATCCATTGAGGTTAGGTCTGAGCGTCCTTTAGTTAGGAACACTCGCACTCAAGTATGGAAACAGCGCCCTTTAATTAGGTCAGCCCCCACTATAGTGCCTATCAGTGAAGAAATACCTCAGGATTTAAGCCAACTAGAATCTACACCACCAATTAAGAAGAAGAAGGCTAGGAAATCTAAGAAACCTAGAGTTAGCAAATCTAAGATTATTAAATCTGTACCTGCTAATAACAAGGAACACTCAGATTCCGATACCTCTACATTGTCTTTGTGTGGTGATATTTTCAGGTGGTCCAAATCATCCTGTGGTATTTGGACTCCGGTTGTTCAAAACATATGACCGGAAATCGCTCGATGCTCCGAAATTTCGTCAGCAAGTTTCTTGGTACGGTTAAATTCAAGAATGATCATATAGCAAAGATTATGGGGTATGGTGAATATCAGATTGGAAACGTGACGATTTCTAGGGTATACTATGTAGAAGGTCTTGGTCATAACTTATTCTCAGTAGGACAGTTTTGTGATTCCAACCTTGAGGTTGCTTTTCGACAACACACTTGTTTCATCCGCAACTTGGAAGGAAAAGATTTGTTGAAGGGATCTCGTGGTGCAAATCTTTATACGTTGTCTCTACAAGATATGATGGCCGCCTCTCCAGTATGTCTTCTCTCTAAAGCATCTAAGACCAAGTCATGGTTATGGCATCGCAGATTATCTCATCTTAATTTTGATGCTATTAATCATCTGGCTAAAAACGAATTAGTTCGTGGTCTTCCAAAGCTTAAATTTCACAAGGACCATTTATGTTCCGCGTGTTCAAGGGGGAAAAGCACCAAGAAATCTTACAAACCCAAAGCTGAAGACACTAATCAAGAAAAACTTCATCTTTTGCATATGGATCTTTGTGGACCGATGAGAACTGAAAGTGTGAGCGGTAAGAAATTCATTCTGGTAATTGTGGATGATTTCTCCAGGTTTACATGGGTTAGATTTCTACGTACAAAGGATGAAGCACCGAAGGCTATCATCACTTTTCTGAAATTCATTCAGGTACGTTTGAATACCACTGTCCGCCGTATTCGTACTGACAATGGTACAGAGTTCGTCAACCAGACTCTTCGTGATTATTATGAAGGAGTTGGTATATCACATGAAACATCCGCTGCACGCACTCCACAACAAAACGGTGTCGTTGAAAGACGGAATCGTACACTTATGGAAGCTGCTAGGACCATGCTTATTTATGCGAACGCTCCATTGTTCTTGTGGGCAGAGGCTATTTCTACTGCATGTTTCACCCAAAACCGTTCTATCCTTCGGAAACGCCATAGAAAAACACCTTATGAGCTTTTACATTACCGTAAACCCGATGTTTCATTTTTCCATGTGTTTGGTGCTCTTTGTTATCCAAACATCAATAGTGAGAACTTGGGTAAGCTTCAACCGAAAGCCGATATAGGTATTTTCATTGGTTACTAACCGTCCAAAAGAGCATACCGAATCTATAACCGTCGTCTTGGCAAGATTGTAGAAACTATGGACGCAGATTTCGATGAGCTGACAGCGATGGCTTCTGAGCAACACAGCTCTGAACCCGCGCTTCATGAGATGGGAACCGGTGCTATTAGTTCCGGATTAGTTCCCAATAATCCTACTTCTACATCATTTTTACCACCATCAAGGCCCGAGTGGGATAAACTGTTTCAACCGTTGTTTGATGAATTCTTCGATCCCCCGACTGATGAAGTTCCAGCACCTGCAGTAATTGCTCCAATACCTAAAGTGGTTGCTCAAGCTAATGAACCTTTATCTAATGCATCTACAATTCACATTGAACCGGATGCACCTTCACCAAGTGATTCTCAAACTACACCTGAATCATCACCCCTACTTGTGCCTAATGATGTGGAAGAGGATTCTACTGATCACGACTTGGAATATGCTCACTTGCAAGAGCTTCCTTTCTTTGGTGTAGCGATACCTGAAAACCCTTCAGCCGCGTCCACCTCAGAAGAAGCTCCTTCTATTGTTCACTCCAGACCACCTAGGATTGAAAACCATAGCACTAAATGGACAAAAGATCACCCAATTAGGAATGTTATTGGAGATCTAGATCGACCCGTCACTACACGCCATCAATTACAAGAGAGTGCACTTTATTGCTACTTTGATGCATTTCTCTCTGAAGTTGAACCCAAAAATTGGCAGCAGGCTATGACCCAATCATCTTGGATTGAAGCTATGCAGGAGGAACTAAACGAATTCCAACGACTTGAAGTATGGGAATTGGTTCCTCGCCCTGACAAGGTTAACATCCTTACTTTGTTATGGGTTTATAAGGTTAAACTTGATGAGATGGGTGCGGTATTGAAGAATAAAGCTAGATTGGTCGCTAGAGGATATAAACAAGCCTTGGGTATAGACTTTGAGGAATCTTTTGCTCCTGTGGCTAGATTGGAGGCGATTAGACTATTCCTTGCGTTTGCTGCTCATATGAACATGATCGTCTATCAAATGGATGTGAAGACGGCATTTTTGAACGGTGAACTAAGGGAAGAAGTTTATGTTAGTCAAACGGATGGGTTCGTCAGTACGGAGTCTCCTAATCATGTGTACAAGCTTAAGAAGGCTCTCTATGGGTTGAAACAAGCTCCACACGCGTGGTATGATCTCCTGTCAACATATCTCATTTCGGAAGGCTTCTCTAAAGGCAAAGTGGACCCCACTCTATTCACTCTCAAAGAAGGCAACGACATGATTCTGGTACAAATTTATGTTGATGATATAATTTTTGCTGCCACTAACATAGAATTGTCAAACCGATTTGAGAAGATAATGTCCACACGCTTTCAGATGTCGATGATGGGAAAAATTTCATTTTTCTTAGGATTACAGATTTCTCAGAATCCCAGAGGCATCTTTATTAATCAATCCAAATATGCTCTAGAATCTCTTAAGAAATATAACTTTGAAAATTGTGACCCCGTGGACACTCCAATGGTGGAGAAATCCAAGTTAGATGAAGATAGGAATGGGACTATTGTCGATCCAAAACTTTACCGTGGGATGATCGGCACCCTTCTATATCTGACTGCTAGCAGGCCTGATTTGCAATTTGTTGTATGCATGTGTGCCCGGTATCAGGCTCGGCCTACCGAAAAGCACCTACATGTTGTGAAAAGGATCTTTCGGTATCTAAAAGGAACACTTCATCGTGGTCTATGGTATCCGAAAGATTCCTCGATTGCTTTAATATCATACGCAGATGCCGATCATGCTGGATGTCAAGACACGAGGCGTAGCACTTCTGGATCTGTGCAACTCCTTGGAGATAGATTGATCAGTTGGTCTTCAAAAAGGCAGAAAAGCGCTGCAATATCAAGCACGGAGGCTGAATACATCGCCATGTCCGGTTGTTGTGCTCAAGTCCTTTGGATGAGATCACAATTAACTGACTACGGTTTGGGATTCAACAAAATCCCGATGTATTGTGACAACAAGAGCGCCATTGCCCTTTGCTGCAACTATGTTCAACACTCTCGGGCCAAGCACATAGACATTCGCTACCATTTCATTAAGGAGCAGGTGGAGAACGGAGTGATCGAGCTGTATTTTGTCACTACTGAGTATCAGCTGGCGGATATGTTCACCAAAGCCTTAGATCGAGGACGAATCGAGTTTTTGATCGACAAGCTTGGCATGAAATCATTCACTCCAGCGACTCTCAAAGAGTTGGCAGAAGAATCAGCTGAATAGTCGTGGTAAACTATTCAGAGTATCCTTTGTTCGTGATCGTGTATATTATCGTAAATATATAAAACACAAAAAGAAAATACAAAAATATAAAACCAAGAAAAACCATAAAAAATATAAAACCTAGAAAAACCATAAAAATTATAAAATCAAGAAAAACCAAAAATATTTTTCGTTTTAAAACGGGCATGTCTTTTAGTACGGTAATATTTACGGCCTTAGAAATGTCGATTAATATTGACACGGTGCCATAAATAGAGTCCGTATAAAAGTTGTACAATTTTAAAACATGCCCATTATGGCTTGTAGTTATTTCTGACTGCAACCCGGTTTTCATATTAAAGTCACGTATTTCCTTGGAAAACGTTGGCTCAGAACGGGAATTAATTTTCTCGGGCGTGATTTACAAGCCAAATCATGCAAAGGGATCAAGTTTACTTTACAACTTGGTCTAACACGAATTAGTGTACGTCTCAGTGCATTAATTTGTTAAAATAAGAGAAATCTTATTGACACCACGAATCAAACTTTTTCAAGATATCAACTGGGAAATGTTTTTCATCATCATGTGCCTCGTTAAACAATGACTACAGCTCTTTAAATAGAAAACGGGTCATCGTTTAAGGGGGAGAAAATGTTTCATCATCTTTCACATTAAAAGATCTTCAAAAGTTTTCAAGGAAACTCAAAAAGCTTAATGGTTGGATTGCTTTGGCATTTGTCTTGTTGTTGCTTATAAGCTTGTCATGAATAGTTTTGTGCTTGTGTTAAGATAGGATAATCACAAAGGCTAGGGTAATTAACATAAGATAGGTCAAAATGACAAGATTTAAAACTTGGAAATACAAAAGAACTTTGTTTGTTGAAAGTAGAAAAATTGAGGGGGTAAAGTTGACAATAGGTCAAACTTGTAAAAAATTTGACCTAGTCAAAATCACCCACCCCCGTTCCCTTTTCTTCTTTCACTGTTCCCCTATCTTCTTGGCCGCCATTAACAAACAAGTACACAAACACTCACGAAAATCAACCAGAACATCTCAATATCAGTAATCCTCTAAGATCAAGATCTTGATAAGGTATCAATTCGGTTTAATCATTCATGAAAAACAATTTAATTAACTCTATTTAATTGAAAATCACTCGAATGAAGTTACTGATTAATTAGGGTTTAATTAATTGGGGTTTTTGCCTGGGGATGATTCGAAATGACTCTAATTGCACTAATTTGGCCTTTTGAACACTTGAATTAAACGATTTCATGCTTAAATTAAAAAATATATAAGTGTTGGAATCTTTCCGAGTAAGAAAGACTTTCCGAATAAGGGTTTTATTCAGAATAGAAAGAACTTTCCGCATGGTGAAATCTTTCCGCATAAAAGCTATTTTTCCGAATAGAAAGGTTTTTCCGCATAGGCAAAAGTTTTCCGAATAGGATTATTTTATTCCGCATAGAAAAGTTTTTCCGAATAGAAAGCTCTTTCCGTATAGGCCAAATCTTTCCGCATAGAGAAACTTTTTCCGAATAGACTGAATATTCCGCATAGGCCTAGTTTTTTCCGAATAGGGAATTTATTCCGCATAGGCACAATGTTCCGAATAGGATTTTATTCCGCATAGGCCCAATGTTCCGAATAGGGAATTTATTCCGCATAGGCCCAATGTTCCGAATAGGATTTTATTCCGCATAGGCCCAATGTTCCGAATAGAGTATTTATTCCGCATAGGTCCAATGTTCCGAATAGACATTTTATTCAGAATAGGGATTTCATTCCGCATAGGATAAATGTTCCGAATAGCCTTTTTATTCAGAATAGGGATGTTTTTCCGCATAGGATATATGTTCCGAATAGACTTATGTTCCGCATAGGATCTATATTCAGCATTGACCTATTATTCCGAATTGAGTGATTATTCCGTATAGAAGATGTTTGAATGATTTACAAGCTAAAGGGATTAGGTCATATGTTCAATGCTTAGGTTTAAAGTCATATTGATATTCATGTTTGTCTGTTTCAACCTTTGTGTTTTATCTTAAGCAGAGACGATGACTAACCCTACAGTACAACACATACAAGACACCAAAGCCGCCGCCATTGCTGAAGCCAGGACTCTAAAGTTTATTCCAAACAACTTCCGTTTGAAGGAGGTATCTCACTCTACTCATAATGGATTTAAGGTAGGTACAGCCATGCTTGATAAATCTCATTTCAAGCATGCGCTAAGGAGAAGTGCTTCAGTGCCCTATGAATATCTTTACGAGTTCTGGGCTACCAAAGAGAGGACGTCGAACAAGATCACTTTTTCCTTGGACAACAAGCAGCAGACGCTTACTGTGTCAGACTTCAGGAAGATCTTTGGCTTTCGACCGATACTCAAAGGTCTATCATCATACTCAGCCAACCCAACTAAGGACCAGATCATGGAGATGTTCACCGCCATTGGATGTCTTGACATACGAACCCCGTCTGAGTTTACTACTGCCAAAGTTGGTCAACCATGGAAAGCTATTTTTGGGATTCTAAGCCGATGTTTAACACCCAAAACAACTGGATTTGATGCTGTTCGTCCACCAATCATCAAGATGTTTTATGGTATGTTTAAAGGTATGGGTATTGATTATGCATCACTGCTGTGGGAGGAGTTTACTTTTCAACTCTTCACAAACACAAAGGGTAAGGTTAAAAGCTACCAGTACCCTAGGTTTATTAAGTTGATCATACATTACTTTATGGAAAACGATGCATCCATTAACAAGCGTGCAGGTAGTCGTCACCACACGATGGATGATGATGATTTGGTAGACTTAAGGCAGGAGACTCATTCGAATACGGTTATTCCTGGTCCCATTCCCAGTCATCTTCTGACCGATGAGATTATTGCATCTGCTGACTACAAGAACTTGCTAACAGAAATTGAGAATCAACGAGCAAGTATTCTAGCAGGTGAAGACTCATCTACCACAGTTAAGAGCAAAGGTAAAAGGAAGCAAACAGATTTACCTGAACCCAAAACCAAGAAGAAGAAGACAGAGGGTAAGAAAGGAAAGGGTAAGGCTGATGAGATGCGTCTACGTGACGAAGAAAACATTGTTGATCCTACTCTTGATAAAACTGAGAAACAAATGATGAAGATAGCTATTCAAAGGAGTAGGAAAGATACTGGCGGTAGTGGTTCAGGTGCAAGGGTAGATGTTGAGGATGAGTACGTGGAACCAGATGATGTTGATGAGTTTGGGTCACCTGAACATTATTCAACTTCGAAGGAGCCATCAATCCCTATTTCAGCAAGTGTGGAAAAGGAGTCTGTTGCTCCTACGATCATGGTGTCAACCCAACCTTTAGCAACTCAACTTCAACCAACTCAACCCTTACCAACCAAACCGGTTTCAACACCATTTCCTCCACCACCAATAAAGCCCATCCTTAGTACCGCAGTTACAACCGAGCCTATTCCATCAACCCAAAGCAGCTCTGCAACATCTGCAATGGCCGCATTAGTGATGGCCGAAATGTTGGATAAACATGTGGATACTCACAAAAGAGAAATGGATGAACTTCGTCAAGAGTTAAATAGAAGAGCTCAAAGTGAAGAAGCATCAAGGAAAGCTCAAGAAGAGTTGATTGCCAAGTTCGCTGCAGACATGGAATTTACACGTAAAGCTCATGCAGAAGAACTTGCTAGGGTTAAAAAGGCTGAAGCTGATAGGCATCAAGCACGAATTACGAGACTTAAAGCTATTAAGGATGACCTTAAAGAGCAAAAAGCAGCTCTTGAAGCTTCTATTGAGCAGAGAGTGAAAGACTCCATTGAATCCCTAATGCCTAAACTGCGTGATGATTTGAAGACGCTTGCTGCTGACAACTTAATGATCAAATCATCCAACCCTTCAGAAGCCGCCTACAAGATTGCTTATGACTTGACGGATTTTGAACTTAAGAAGATCCTCAAAGCTCGAATGAAGGAACTTGGATCGTTTGATAAATCGAGGATTCAACGGGCTCTCTTCAAATCCCTGAATGACGCTATCATGGAGGATGATAGGTTGTTCAAGACGTTTGGAAGTGTGGTACCCTACCACATTCTCCCTGAAGAAGAAAGGGAAGAGAGTGACGAAGAAGAGGGTACTGGTGGAGAAGAGGAAGAAGAAGAAGAAGATAAGAATGATGATGATGATGAGGATGATGAGGATCAGAATGATGAGGATGATGAGGATGATAATGATAAGGATGATGATACTGATGACGAGGATGATGATGACGATGATGATGATGGCGATGATGGTGGTAATGGTAATGAGGAGAGTGTTCGGGGGAGCAACGGGGATGATAATGAGGATGCTGATGGGGGTAAACAGCCTGAGAAAGGGGATAAGGCTGCCAGCTCAAAGAAAGTGGTTAAGTCTGGCACCAAGTCAAAGAAAGATGCAGCACCAAAGGAAAAATCTACATCCACGGAATCCAGACGATCGAAGTGGCGCCACGATGTGAATGCCACCACAGGGTCATCTATTCCTGGTACATTTATTGCTGCATCCATACCTGTTACCACTAACCCCGTTAGTTCTATTGTTGTTGCCCCTGTGATTGCAGAATCGGTAACCGAACCTGAAGCTGCACAACACTCACCCGTTCATGACACTGCCGACATGCCTGAAACAGAACAAGAAGATGTTCACGTCTCCACTCCTCTGCAACAAAACCCACAATCTACTATTCCAAGCACAAGGGACTGGGCAGACACGTTAGAGATTGACGAGACTGCACCACCACAGGCTTGGATCACGGCAGCGGCGCAGTATGATCCGATCACCGACACTGACAAAGATGTCTTGTATCTTCGTATCCGCAGTCCGATTGACTTATGTGCATTTCTTGCTCATGAGTATAAGACTTCGGTTACTCCATCTTTGGTGAAGAAAGTACTGAAGGATAAAAGACTTCGCGCCAAAACCCGGTTGACCCAAATGGAGTTCGAATATTATGCCGATGAGATCCTGAAGGCTCTGAATACCGTTCAACAGCCAGGTCTTCATGAATCAGAAAGAGCTCCACCTCCAATGGATCCTACTCAAGATAATCAGATTGCTCTTGACTTCTTCGTCACCAATGATCTTGTGTATCTACTGAAGGGGTCATCAAAGTACGCAACCTCCCTGACCTTGCTGAAAGCTGCCAACTGGGGGACAATACCCTTTATCGAGGAAAAGGTAAATCGACTCTGGGTCCCAAAAATAAATCGTAATTATGATATGTATGCTGTCATAGGTGCATCTCATTGGGACGAACGAGTCCGAAGGGCGTACAGGGGTTGCTGCCTAGTCAATTCTGGAAGCAACGTTAGATCCGACATCCGCATCTCCAGCATTTTAGGGATGAAAACTGAAGCCAAGAATGGCTATTATCATGTGACGGAGATTCGTTTGAAAAGGGAGGATGACAGGGAATACAAAATCCAGCAGGGAGATTTTTCCATCATTCGCCTTGAGGATATCGAAGATATGCTGCTTCTGATGACCCGAGATCAACTCACACATATTCCTCGTGAAGACCTCATTGCGTTGAATACAGCACTTCGTATGTTCACACGAAGCATTGTCATCAAGGCACGAGTTGAAGATCTTCAGTTGGGAGTCGAAAGCTATCAAAGGAAGCTCAACCTAACCCGTCCAGTGAATAAAGTGCTACCTCAACATGTAGAAAGATGTCCCTATACCGGGATTTCTGTCCCGAATTACGGCATTTTCTACTTGAACAGTCGAGGTTTAATGAAGTTTATGAGGGTGGGTGAGCTCCATAAGTACAGTGATGGGACTCTTCTACAAGTCAGAGGAAAGTTGGAGCATCTGAACTCGGGTGGGACTTTGCCAGAAATGACGGAGGATTGGCATCCGGGTTACCGGCAGATGGCGAAGTACGTGATCAAGAAGATCGATCAAAAGCTCCGTGAACGTAGATTGATGAGGAGCTTGGAAAGATTCGTGGGTGGTAGACCATATGGAGTGCACTACAGGACAATGCAACGATCCATCTAATGGGTCGTACATTTCAGGTCACTCTATATTGGTATTATTTGTGAATATGTATATTTGTGAATAATGTGCTTTAATGGCTTGTTGTAGTATTAAGGTATGATAATTTTTCAAGAATTTCTCACGAGATTCTAAATCTTTCAAAATATATCATACTAAAGCACTACAACTATCCCTTATTAACTTAAGGGGGAGCAATAACTTGTTCTATGGCCAAACATCGATTTCATTTTTACCCAAAGACCGGTTAATCCATTCAATATCCCAAATATTAATGGTTAACATTTTGGATAAGGGGAGAAAATGGGATTAAGGAGACTTAAGTGATACTTGGCTAAAAGATGAAAAAGACTTAACGATAATCCAACATAATATGTGTTAAGCACATGTTAAGGGGGAGCGTTTTTGATGAACAAAACACCTAAGGTACAAAACTTTTGATTTTAATATCACAAGTACCTTATGTGATTTTCAATGATTTTTCATGGTGGCAATTCCTTCCCAAAACACGCTTAATTCACGACGAATGTGGTGACAAAAGGGTGGTAGGAATAGGTTTAGTCCAATGATTCATCAGAACCGATGGAATCTTCCCAAGGACAATTCACTAGATAGAATTAGAAGTCCTAGGAAAGATGGAGAAAGAATGTGAACGTAGCTGAATGCCGACCAAGTACTTAAGCTAGCACTGGAACAATCACAACAAGGTGCTAGTGATGACGTATTGGTAAGCATTGAAGGGGTTGAAGAATGAAAAAGAAATGTAAAGATAAAGGGTGTAAAGAAAGAAGCCCGCCTTACAACTTTAGGCAGAAACCGGGTCAATACATATGCTATTGAGGTCATTTTTGCTAATGATTCTCGGTATTGAAGAAAGACATCATGGACCCAGTGATGCAATGCACAACCCTTCCCAGCTAACTCAAATATCTCTCAAAAGGTATTTGTTTTAATCACACGGAGATTAACACGTTATCTACTGGTTTATTCACTCCGAATAGACTGGTATTGAAAAGGTGGCACTCCTCTCCAGCCATCGCTCACTAAATCAAAACGCACAATCGAGTCTAGAGCCAAGAGATCATCAAAAGTCTCATTAGGACACTTTTCATTTATTCCTTGCTTTCTCACACACTGTGAAAAGTAAGAGATTTTCATGAGTCCTACGCAGTATTCCTGTAATATTGCCAGAACATCCGAGTAATACGCAAGTATTACAATGAAGATGGAAATCCTGCTTGAGCCAACATCAAACAAGCTCATGGTAGGTTACACGTGCGGTTCTTTTAGAACCAATCTTGTGAAAAACTGGAAGGTAACAGTGGTTTAATTCTTAATTGAACTTAAACTTGTTCCAGGCCTCTTCGCATTATCATATGATCTTGCCAGAACACTCAGAGTGACTCTTTATTGACCACAGTGACGAGTGGAAATCCTTCTAGTGTTAACATCAAACAGCACTTGGTAGGTGACGTGCAAGATTCTTTATGAATTGAGCTCGTGACAACTGGAAAGCAACGATGGTGAAAATCTTAATTGAAATTCACTTGTTCCAGGTTTCATGAATTGACGGCTTCAAATCACAAGGATAATTTATCCAAGTGATTCACTCTTTATGTTCGCAGTCAGCTTTGGACGGTCGAATAAAGAGAACGGGTTTACCCGCGAAATCCTATCAGGAAGTTACTTAATTGAAACTATCTGTCACGGGTACGATATCTAATATCGTCCAACGGTCTTCACCGACCGGAGGTAAAATGCTACCGAATTAGAATAAAATGTTCAAAGCCATTTTATTCGTGTCGTTGCTGTGTACCTGTTAAAGACGGTGGCGTTGCTGTGTACCTGTTGAAGACGGTGGCGTTGATGTGTACCAGTGAAGACGGTGGTGTTGCGGTGTACCTGTAAAAGTCGTTCCCACATGCTTATGTCTTTTGCAACAAAGTTCAGCAAAAATTCAAGAAAGTACAAGATGAAGTCTTCCGCTGTACCAAACTCTGAAGCTTTCGAGAATTCAACAAAAAGACGTAAGTGTGTGGAACATGAAGTCACGAGGAGGCAAAGTTCACGAGAAAGGCAAAGATCGCACGTGAAAGGCCAAAGAACAATGCTCTCAAGTCAAAGCCAAAAAGATCAAACCAACATATTCACAACAAAAGAAAGAAAAGAAGAAAAGACTACGAGCTAAAGAACGAAGACTTAGTATAGTATGCTAGGTTTAGAACTTTGTAACGTGGAGTGACCTCCCTTAGGGGGAGATTGTTAGAAATACGTTTTAACGTATATTAGAAGTATCGGTCACTCCACAATATGATTTATGTTGTAATAGCTCGTAGTTAGTAATTAGTTAAATGTTACTTATTAAGTTAAGTAAGAACCGGTCCATGGGCTTGTCATGGACCGGCCCAAGCCCAATGTTAGGCTTGGAGTATAAATACCCCTTTCCACCATGGAAAGGGGTTGGTTGTTGTTCCATTTGCACTTTCATATTAATAAAATCATACACATTTTCTCTCACTTTCTCTCTCTAGTTTCTCTCACTAGAAAACATCAACCCACTTCATAGATTCATAGGTTATCAATATTCTACAGTTTATCAAGGGAACTTTAAAATGCGATTTCTAAACTTGAAAAAGTCTAAGAATTTGCAAGATCCTATAGATGACTCGAAAACGCAAAACTTTGATTTAATTGGCTAAGCATCCACGAGTCTCATTCCTTGAGATTTTAAATTGTGGAGAACGAGAGATGATAGAGTCAATTATAAGTTTGGTATTCTTTCGTGAATTTATGTGAGTTGATTATAAGCCTATTCTCTCATCGCTTGTTAATAAACTTATCTGCAATAAGTAAGCTCGTACGATTTGAAAAGTTACTTAGCTTCTAGCCCAAGATCGTTTAAAAGTTGCTCGGTATTAATTAGAGTTCATAGCCAAGGCATAACTTATTGAATCTGGACGCGAAGATTGGCGAATCCGAAAAGGCCCTAACAAGGCATGAGGGCTACATTTTGTTGCTAAAGATCCAAAAGTGATGTGAAGAATCATTTATCAAAGATCAATATGAAGGATCGAGACACACGACGAAAAGCAAATACTCCCGTAAAGATCATGGAGAAGTCTATCCAAAAAGGCCCTAACAAGGTATGGGGATAAATAGATCCAAGTCCTAAAAGGAGGCGGATCGTTGTATATCAAAATCCCAAATAAAGATTGGAGAAAAATGAAGAAGTCCTTGTCCAAGTATGAAGAATCTCTCAAAGATTCAAGTGAAGAAATTCCTATTATAAAGAGAAGACCATTATTTCATGAACGTCTCTCAAGATTTGAAGTATGAATTCACTACCAAATATCGGTCCGAGAAAGGTCTCAAATCGTGAAGCGATTTATGCCAAGATATGAACTTTATGAGGTCCTGAGAAGCAGTTTTAAAAGATTTTGTCCTTTAGCTAACTATTGATTAAATCGTCCCACTTTATTTTCAGCCTTAATAACTATCGAAATAAGTCAACGATGCATCCTCGTGATCATTCAAGACAATAATAAAATATAAGAGATACACTTAGGAATAAGGGAGTCTAAGTAAATATTTGGCCCACTTGAGTTCATGTTAGTTTGCTAACTTATAATAACAATGATCTCGTTTTTAAGCTTGGTATGGGGAACGTGAAACTTGAGGATGATAATCATTCATGATATTCCAAAACCTTAAGGTAAGTCTTTGATTTCTTTACTTGTTTTGTTATTTTCTATCTCTTTAATAAAGGCCAATGTGGATTGATTGTGATGAAAAGTGTAATCTTGATTTGTAATTAATGCATTGCATGAGGACATTGCAATAATCAAGTGTAGGGGATTTGATAGGTTTGAAAACACCCATCCTTTTACCACTTAATTATAATAAAAACAAGACCATAACGTGTATTTTATGTCGTAAATGTCGGAATTATGCGTGGTTTGTGTTTTTGTTGTGATTTAGGATCAAAATGTGAAAAGGGAGGAAAACACAGGCTTTCACGGGCTTTTATCAAAGAAAAAGACAAAAGACGAAGTCAAGAAATCAAGAGTGCAAAAAGAACGGAAGTCCAAGGCTTATTCTGAAGATTTATAGAAGAAAAAGTCCAAAGACGGAAGTTTAATAAAGCCGAAGAACTCAAGTCTAAATTAATGAAGAAATTACAAGACTAGTTTATTAATCCCGAGACAAAGTCAAAAGTCGAAGAATTAAGAAGACAAGGACTAAACGAGAAATAAAGTAAGAAGAAAGAGAGGAGGAAGCTTCCACACCTCCCTCCTCCCCTATAAATAGTAGATTAAGTTTTCATTTTTTGTTGTTAGGTAATTTTGACAAAATTAGTCTCTCCATTTTTAATTACTTGCACTTTTATTTCATTGCCATTTAATTACCTTGTCTTGCACTTTAATTATCAAGTAAGTTTACTTTTTATGTTAATTGAATCTTTACTTTTATTATTAATCTCCTATCTACTCTTCTTGTTTGGATTTAATCTTCATGTTTATGTTTATGTTTAAGTTTTTGAGTTTTTATTGATTTGATTAAGTGGGTTTTGATTATTTTGGTTATGATTGTTAATTTTAGTGATTTGGATTGATTGGTTATTGTTAGTTAATCATTTGTGGTTAGTTTGGTTTAATCTTTTGGTTGATTTTGATTAGTTTTGTTAAGATTTGTTTCTTTTTATCTTCCGTGTTCTTCGTGATTTTTGTTTGCCCAGTTTATTCCGAATCAAGACGTTTATTCCGGATCAGTGGATTATTCCGAATAAAGCATTATTCCGGACGAAGCCAAATATTCCGGATAAACCATTTATTCCGGATGAAGCTACATTCCGGATGAAGGTCTTAGTCTAATTTATTCCGCATGAAGAGTTTATTCCGAATCAAGTGATTTCTCCGAATCAACGCTTTTGTTTTTTATTATTCCGAACCAGTCAGTTATTCCGGATCAATAGATTATTCCGAGTCACCAGTTTATTCCAGATGAGCAATCATTCCGGATGAAGCTTGTTTTACGAACCAAGGTTTCCTTTTAGATATTCCGAATGAAGCAATCTTTCCGGATGAACCATTTATTCCGGATGAAGTTATATTCCGAGTGAAGCTGTTATTCCGAATCAACCTTATATACCGAGTGAAGCTTTATTCTGAACGAAGATATATTCCGGATAAACTTGTTATTCCGGATGAGTTATTATTCCGGATGAAGGATTTATTCCGGATGAGTGTTTTCTAGTTTTTTCTAATTTTATATTTTTAAGTTTTAAGCTTTATTTTTCCCCGCCTTTTTCCTTAGTTGCACTTTTAGTTTACTTGCCTTAGATTTATTTTAAGCTTGCCTTTTGGATAACTTTAAGTTTGCCTTATTTACTTTTCGTCACACTTTAATTTCCCGTCATTTATTTTCAATTAGTTTTAGCTTTATTTACTTTGCCTTTACTTTAAAGTTTGTGCACCTTTTAATTTTACTACAACGACAAATATTTTTCTTAACCAAAAACGACTGAGTCACACATTCTTCCCTTTCTCAATTCGAAAAGATTGTACGATAAAATTTTCTTACTAGGCAAAAGCCATGTATTAGTCATGGTGTCTTAATTGTAAGGTTTATAAAAATAAACACTTTCGGCTTAAAAGATGATTATTAAATTAATAATATAAAGCATGGTTTTAATAAAGATTATTACTTAATAACATAACATTATTTATTTCTTAAAACTTTATTGTATATAAATAATTAAATCAAAGTCTGGTTTTAATTTAATTATGTCATAATAAAACACTTACGTTAATTTCGTGAATTATTACATTAATAATTTTATCCTAAGTTCATTAGTTAATTAATTATAACAAGCACTAAATCAATTAAATTAACTAAACTGATTTTAATAAGAACTCATGTGTACCCGAGCCCTAAAAACCCGAGCCTAACAATAGCCTACCAAGACTTTAAGGCCTCCTTCGCACGCAAAGCAGCAACAACTAAACAAAAACCCACTGCCCCCTCTTTTGTCCGAGATCCATTTCTCCCTGTTGTCCAAGATCCCCAACCCTGTGTTGTCCAAGAACCTCAAACACCCCTTGTAACTGCCTGGGCTGCAGTTCCTCCTGCTTTGCCCAAGTACCCATCGGCTTGGGCCTGGTTCCACCTGTTGTGTACCTAGTTCCCACCGAGATCCCCTTGGCTCTTGGGTTCCCACTGCTACATCCAAACACCCCCTGCGAGCTAAACCAAACACCCCCTGACTGCTTTCCCGTACCCACTGTTTAGCAACCAAACACCCCTGTTGGGACTGTTTGGCTTGCGGCTGGCAAAGAAACCATCACCGAACCCCCTTGGGTCGTGGCTGCGCTAAAACAGAAACACACCGAGAGCCATGAGGCTCTCTGTTTTCGTGTAATCAAACCAAAAACCCGACCACCTCTTGATTATACATGTTTTACATATACAAATCGTGTGTTCTTAATATAACAAAAGGTGGATTCGTGGTTTCAAAGAAAAGAAAAAGGATTAGAATTATTTACTTGTTTATGCATGATCTAAATATGACAAACAACACCCACAAATTAAATCAACACCAAAATTACTCCTTCTCCCTTTTGTTCTTTGATTCCAGCCAGCGGCTCTCAACACACACCAAACCCTAATTTTTTTGTTTGTTTCTTGAAATGAAAAGTGGGAAAAGGTTTTCCCTGCTTGTTTAGTTTCCAAGTGGGCTGGGCTCAAGCCCATTTCTTTTTTTTTTCTTTTGTTTAAAACCACGGCCCACACAACACAACACACTCTTTCTTTTGTTTTGCGTTTTTAAAACTTTCGTGAGTTAACGTTTGCGAAGCGTTTTCGTGTTTAATATATATATATATATATATATATATATATATATATATATATATATATATATATATATATATATATATATATATATATATATATATATATATCAATTATAATTGTACGATATACTTGGATATAACATTAATTATTCTTGTCGTGTATTTAAATTATTGTACGTTTAATTTAAATTCGTGGTTCCGTGTAATAATGTTTTTCATGGATTTTAAGCGGGTTTTACAACTCTTTTCCTCTAAAAGAACAATTCGTCCTCGAATTGGAAACATGATAACGCTGCGGATTTTACAATTTTCCCCTCTAAAAGGATCATTCATCCTCGAATTAGAAACATGATGTTGCTGAAAGGACATGAACGTGACCTGACTGAAGAGAACATGGAACGTAACATGACTGAGTGAACATAATTGAATTATGGAAGGATAAAGATGAGAAGTCCGGATGAACTCCTCCGTTCCAAGTGGCTTCCCGCTCAAAACGGTTCCTCCAAAAGATCTCGACACAATGATAATCTTGGTCTTTGATAGGTGTGTAAACACCCATCCTTTTTACCATTTAATTACAATAATAACCGAGCCAAAACGTGTATTTTATGTCATTTATGTCGGAATTATGCGTGGTTTGTGTTTTTGTTGTGATTTAGGACGAAAAGGTGAAAAGTGGTGAAAACACGGGCATTCACGGGCATTCACGGGCTTTTATCGAAGAAAAAGACGAAAGACGAAGTCGAAAGATCAAGAGTGCAAAAAGAACGGAAGTCCAAGACCAATTCTGAAGATTTATCGAAGAAAAAGTCAAAAGACGGAAGTTAACTAAAAGCCGAAGAACTCAAGTCTTATTTATGAAGAAATGTCGAGACGAGTTTAAAGAAATCCCGAGACAAAGTCATTAAAGTCCAAGATTTAAAGAATATTAAGAGGACAAGGACTTAAGCATGCAATTAAGAAAAGATGAAAGAGGGGAGCAAGCTTCCTAAGCACTCCCTAATCCTCCCCTATAAATAGATTAGATAGGATTTACATTTCTCTTGTTGGATAGCTTGACAAACTATTTCTTCATATTTAATTACCTTGCACATTTAATTACCTTGTCATTTACTTTTCATGTCCATTTAAATACCTTGTCTTGCACCTTAAATACATTTAATTTCAAGTAAGTTTTCTTTTAATTCTTGTCAATATTTATTTTTATTGTTCATCTCCTATCTACCTTTCTTTAATCTTTGATCTTTATGTTTATGTTCATGTTTATGTTTTTGTGTTTTTATTGATTAAAGTGGGTTTTGATTATTTTGGTTATATTTGTTAGTTTGATTGTTTTGGATTGTTTGTTTATGATTAGTAGATGTTATTTGTTTAGTTTGATTTAATCTTTTGGTTTGATTTTGCTTGATCTTGTTTAGATTCGTGTTTATCTTTGTATCCCTTGTTCTTCGCGTGTTTTTGTTACTGTATTCCCAGGATCATTCCGGATCAAGCCTAAAGTTACGAATCAAATAAGATTGTTTGGTTGATTATTCCGAATAGAAGGCTTTCATCCGGAATAAGTGACATATTCCGGATCAAGTCCACATTCCGGATCAACAGAACATTCCGGATCAACAGAACATTCCGAATCAAGGAGATATTCCGGATCAAGGACCTTTATTCGGAATAATTAATTATTCCGGATCAAAGTCTTCATCCGGGATCTTCAACATTCCGGATCAAGGAAATTATTCCGGATCAACTTGTTCATTCGGAATATTTTAATATTCTGGATCAAGGTTTATTCGGAATATATTCCGAACGAAGGGCCAAGAATTATTCCGGATCAAGACATCATTCCGGATCAAGCACAACATTCTGGATCAAGGCTTTATTCCGAATCAAGACTTTATTCCGGATAAGTGACATATTCCGGATAAATGATTTATTCCGGATCAAGGTTTTTGGTACATATTCCGAGTGAAGAAGAACATTCTGAACGAAGGTGACATTCCGGATGAATGTTTATTCTGAACGAAGGATTATTCCGGATAAGCTGTGTTCAGGTTATTTTTAGTTTCTGTTTTTAATTCTTTAATTTTCAAGCTTTATTTTTCCCGCCTTTTTCCTTAGTCGCACTTTAAGTTTATTAGACTTAGATTTATTTTAGCCTTGCCTTAGTTTAAGTTTTAGTTACGTTTTAAGTTTGCCTTAGATAGATTTTAGTTTGCGTTATTTACTTTTAGTGCCCTTTACTTTTCGTCACGCTTTTAAATTCTCGCCATTTATTTTAAATTAGACTTAGATTTACTTTAAAGTCATTTACATTTACGTCTTTGCACTTTTATTTTAAAAACAACCAAAAACATTCTTTTTCACCAAAAACAATTGAGTCGTACTTTGAACCAGAAATCAATTCGATTAGACACACGACAAAGAACTTTAATTTTTATACGGGCAAAAGCCGAGTATCAAATGGCGCCGCTGCCGGCTCTTTTCTTAAAGATTAACGGTTTTTTGTGAGAGACGCGTTGCTTTTTGGGATCCGTTCACGTGTGAGCGTTATTTTATTGCTTAAAAAAAATTCATAAAACCAAAAAAATTAAAAACTGTTAAAAAACACATAAAAATTAAAAAAATTTCAAAAATCCAAAAAGATTTTATCTTTGTTGTGTATATATATTCTCTTTGTGTTTGGTTTCTTTTTCTTTTGCCTTTGTAGGTGTATGCGTACTAGATCTTCTAATTATCAAGAGCCCGAGACTCGAGAAGATTTAAGTATGACAGGTGTCAACAACAATAATCCACCGCACCTCAACAATAACAACAATGTTCTTCCACAGCACGATCTTCGGACAATGGAGGAGCTTTTTGAACCTACCATGTTCGGACGAGGAGGACCGATTGCACCGATGCAAATCACGGATCCGGAGTTTTCGTTGAAGCACCACATGATTCAGCAAGTGCAAACAAATCCTTTAGAGGAATGCCTGATGATGATGCCAACAAACACCTCGACAAGTTCATTACAATCACTCAAAGCATGAAGTGCACTGGTGCCACAATGGATGTTCTTCGCCTACAACTCTTCCCACATACTTTATCACACCACGCCGAGAAATGGTTTGATCGTCTCCTGAAGAATTCAAATCATACTTGGGATGACATGACTCAACGCTTTTTGTCGCGCTACTTTCCACCATCCATGGTCACGAGCCTTCGCAATCAAATAAGCGGTTTCATGCAAGAACCCGATGAATCTCTTTTTGATGCTTGGGAAAGATATAATGTTTTGATTGATCGTTGTCCAAACCACAACATGCTCCCTGTGACCTTAATTGATACTTTCTACAACGGTTTGACTTTTCGTGATCGTGATACGATTAATGCAGCCGCCGGTGGCACATTTATGAAAAGGAGACCCGAGGAGTGTAGAGAGCTTATTGAGAACATGACTACTCATCATAAAAACTGGGATTCCTAAGCTTCTTCAAGGAACAACCCGAGAGTCAATGTTTCCTCTACTTCAGCAAACCCCGACATGACCGAACTCACCCGTATGATGACTGAAATGAATAAAAATATCTTGTTCTCGCTACAAACCAACAACATCAAGTTAAAGAGGTTGCCAATCCTTGTGAAACATGCGGCAGTCCACACTCATACACTGATTGTCCTTCTACTCAAGGAAATCCGGAAAATGTGTATGCAGCTTATGGTAATTATTCACCGGAAAATTACCAAGCTCGACCTCAAGGGGATCGAAATTTGCTGAGTTACCGATCAAACAACTACCTTTCACCCGGTTTTTCTCCTCAAAACCAAAACCCCGCCAACAACTACAATAGAAGCAACCAAATCCCACCTAGAGCTTCTAATCCTTATCACCCACCCGCTCAACAAGCCCCACCCATCAATCAAGATGTTGAAGCCATAATGAGAACCCAAGGTGAGCAAATCAAGAATCTACAGAGCCAAATTATTAATCTGAAAGGAGATATTACCAAGCAAGGGAATGACATTAGATCCGAGCTTTGAGATAATATTCAATCCTCCTTCAGCAATCAAACGAATGATTTGAAGAATATGTTGGCTAGTTTCTTGCCCACCACTCAACCTTCTTCTTCGAGTTCTCTACCTTCAAACACCGTCACCAATCCGCGAGCGAATGTGAGTGCTATCACTTCCCGTAGTGGAGTTACCATCGTAGGACCACCTATCCCGCCCCCCTCATCTACACCTCCTCCACCACCATTTATCCCTACTACTCCTACACCTAGTATTAGTACACCATTACCGTCTCCGCCTCGTCATGACGATGTATCCAACAAGAACCCTTCAACATCTCAACCTTTACCTGATACACCTTCTACTCCTCCACCACCCAACCCCAATATTCCTTATCCATCTCGCTTAGGCATGACCAAAATGCACACAAAGGATGACATTCAAGTGTCGAATTATTTGAAGATGATCTCTCAAATGACTTTCAACATTAGCCTTGTTGAAGCACTTGTCCACATGCCGAAATTTGTCAAAGCATTCAAGGAATTGCTTAACAAGAAGGAGAAGCTGATTGAGCTCGCCAACACACGCTTAAATGAGAAATGTTCTACAGTTATTCTTAAAGAACTTCCGGAAAACTTGGAGATCTCAGTCGTTTTGTGTTGCCGTGCATTTTAAACAAAACCGAAGAATTTACTGCCCTAGCTGATCTCGGGGCCAGTATAAATCTCATGCCATTAAGTGTTTGGGAAACACTATCATTACCCGACCTTACTCCAACAAAGATGACTCTTGAACTTGCAAATCGCACTCTCGCTTACCCCGTTGGTATTGCCGAAGACGTGTTCATTAAAGTTGGCACATTTACTTTCCCGGTCGACTTTGTCGTTGTTGATTATGAAATGGACCCTCGTATTCCTTTAATACTTGGTCGGCCATTCTTGAGAACCGGAAGAGCTCTAGTTGATGTTGCCGAAGGCGAGTTAATCTTAAGAGTCGGGGATGATGCACACGTTTTTAAAATAGGGAAGCTTACAAGCAAATCCTATGGACGAGAATCTGCGAATATGATTAATGTGCTCGATGATTTTGTCATCTACAACAATCCTCTATTCGAGTGTTGCATTGATAATCCACTCTTTCAAAATGATGTGGATGACTCTCTCTCCAATTTGGAACCTTCACCCATTTATGATTCTCCACCGATCTTTGATGCTTATGATGATGATTCTAGCTCAGATTCGGATGATTATGATGACTTTACTTCCGAGTATCCCGACATGCCCATTTATGATGATTTTGATGAGGCCGATACTCTTTCGAGTGATTCTTCTCATGATGAAGATCCTCCGCCATCACTTGATCCTACTTTGGATGATTACTCATTTGAGGAAGACTTCTCTACATTTCTCAATACATACTTCCCTCATGAGAGTGATGCACCTCCTTTAGACTTTGATGATTATCATCTTGATCCTACTTTGGATTTGAAGAAAATTCTTTCAAAGGAGAAGCAACCGGTCGACACCAACATCCGCAGCACGTATGATTTAACACCTCTTTGTCCACCTTCTGAGGACGAGGTTGTGAATTTTCTTCGCGGATCTTCTTCAAATTCTGCTGAGCCTGAGTGCTATTTTCCCCTAAAGGAAAAGGTGTTCGACCCCGGTATCGTTATTCTTCAGCCATCTCAGTATCCACCTGATGAAATAAAAGGAAACATCTTTGGAAGTTTTGAAGATATGCTTGCACCACTTCATCCTTGCTCCCACCGTGCTCCATCTTTGCTTAAGGGAACCTTGCCTATTCTTCTTTGGCTTGCCTTGTTCGCCTTAAGCTTGTGCTATTTGATGGACGAAAACTATGTCTTTGATCCCGGTGGATATGTTTCATGCTTCTTCCTATGGTAATCAAGGTCGAGTCAGGCTCACGACTCGGTGAACAAAAATCAAGCGCTTCTTGGGAGGCAACCCATGTATCTATCTTTTAGCTTTCTTTATCCTAATTGTAGGGGAGACCCGTTGGTGTTTGTTATTTCCTCTCTTCTACTATTCAGGGATTCAAGCACTCAATGATCCAATCTTGATGACTTTTGACGAACCGTGATTCCGTGTTCCCATTTTCCCGGTTCTATACTAAACTCTTTTCGATTCACTATTTTATATTTCTCAATATTAAAATAGGAATCTCTTTAGTTTTCTTTTCCTTAGCGAGATTTAAACAACGTGCACAATGTCCTAAGTGTAGGGGAGTTTACTCCCACATGCTTCAACATTGAGGAAAATGTTTATATTAAGTGTAGGGGGGACTTCTATCGAAGTTAAGTGGCCTTTTCCTTGTATTTGTCCTCATTTTAACCGGAAAATCAATTTTTCGACATTTTTCAAAATTTTTGATCTATTTTGGCCCATTAGTTTTTACCTTTGTATAGTTATTTTTCTTTCTTTGCTAGAATAAATTTTTAATAAAGTGGTTTTAGTTTTCAAACGTTGTGAATCTTTTGACTCAACCCGAGTTTACTTATCTAAAGTTTACTCTAGCTAGTATCCTTAACGTGTTTAAGTCAAGTTTTGCTAGGCTTTTATATAGGGAGCTATAAAACGCGAAAGTCTTAACTCTCACGGGTTAAGAACAAGAACTTTTCGCAAGTTCCTATAATTGATCCCAGAGAGTTTTTTATCAAGGGAACTTTAAAATGCGATTTCTAAACTTGAAAGAGTCTAAGAGATTGCAAGATCCTATAGGCGACTCGAAAACCCAAAACTTTGATTTAATAGGCTAAGCATCCACGAGTCTCAATCCTTGAGATTTTAAACTGTGGAGAACGAGAGATGATAGAGTCAATTATAAGTTTGGTATTCTTTCGTGAATTTATGTGAGTTAACTATAAGCCTATTCTCCCATCGCTTGCTAATAAATTTATCTGCAATAAATAAGGTTGTACGATTTGAAAAGTTACTTAGCTTCTAGCCCAAGATCGTTTAAAAGTTGCTCGGTATGGATTAGAGTTCATAGCCAAGGCATAACTTATTGAAGCGGGATGCGAAGATTGGCGAGTCCGAAAAGGCCCTAACAAGGCATGAGGGCTACATTTTGTTGCTAAAGATCCAAAGTGATGTGAAGAATCATTTATCAAAGATCAATATGAAGGATCGAGACACACGACGAAAAGCAAGTACTCCCCAAAAGTCATGGAGAAGTCTATCCGAAAAGGCCTAACAAGGTATGAGGATAAATAGATCCAAGTCCAAAAAGGAGGCGGATCGTTGTATATCAAAATCCCAAATAAAGATTGGAGAAAAATAAAGAAGTCGTGGTCCTAATATGAAGAATCTCTCAAAACTTCAAGTGAAGAAATCCCCATTATGAAGAGAAGACCATTATTTCATGAACGTCTCTCAAGATTCGAAGTATGAAGTCGCTGCCAAATATCGGTCCGAGAAAGGTCTCAAATCGCGAAGCGAGTTATGCCAAGATATTAACTTTTTGAGGTCCCGAGAAGCAGTTTTAAAAGATTTTGTCCTTTAGCTAACTATTGATTAAATCATTCACTTTATTTTCGGCCTAAATAACTATCGAAATAAGTCAAACAATGCATCATCGTGATCATTCAAGACAAAAATAAAATATAAGAGATACACCTAGGAATAAGGGAGTCTAAGTGAATAATTGGCCCACATGAGTTCGTGTTAGTTTGCTAACTTATAATAACAATGATCTCGTTTTTAAGCTTGGTTTGGAGAAAGTGAAACTTGAGGATGATGATTATTCATGACATTTTCAAAACCCTAAGGTATGCTTTTGATTTCTTTACTTGTTTTGTTATTTTCTATCTTTTTAATAAAGGCCAACGTGGATTGATTATGATGAAAAATGTAAACGTGCTTTGTAACTAATGCATTGCATGAGGACATTGCAATGGTCAAGTGTAGGGGATTTGATAGGTGTGTAAACACCCATCCTTTTTACCACTTAATTACAATAATAACCGAGCCAAAACGTGTATTTTATGTCATTTATGTCGAAATTATGCGTGGTTTGTGTTTTTGTTGTGATTTAGGACGAAAAGGTGAAAAGTGGTGAAAACACGGGCATTCACGGGCTTTTATCGAAGAAAAAGACGAAAGACGAAGTCGAAAGATCAAGAGTGCAAAAAGAACGGAAGTCAAAGACCAATTCTGAAGATTTATCGAAGAAAAAGTCAAAAGACGAAAGTTTACTAAAAGCCGAAGAACTCAAGTCTTATTTATGAAAAAATGTCGAGACGAGTTTAAAGAAATCCCGAGACAAAGTCATTAAAGTCCAAGATTTAAAGAAGATTAAGAGGACAAGGACTTAAGCATGCAATTAAGAAAAGATGAAAGAGGGGAGGAAGCTTCCTAAGCACTCCCTAATCCTCCCCTATAAATAGATTAGATAGGATTTACATTTCTCTTGTTGGATAGCTTGACAAACTATTTCTTCCATTTTAATTACCTTGCATATTTAATTACCTTGTCATTTACTTTTCATGTCCATTTAAATACCTTGTCTTGCACCTTAAATACATTTAATTTCAAGTAAGTTTTCTTTTAATTCTTGTCAATCTTTATTTTTATTGTTCATCTCCTATCTACCTTTCTTTAATCTTTGATCTTTATGTTTATGTTCATGTTTATGTTTTTGTGTTTTTATTGATTAAAGTGGGTTTTGATTATTTTGGTTATATTTGTTAGTTTGATTGTTTTTGATTGTTTGTTTATGATTAGTAGATGTTATTTGTTTAGTTTGATTTAATCTTTTGGTTTGATTTTGCTTGATCTTGTTTAGATTCGTGTTTATCTTTGTATCCCTTGTTCTTCGCGTGTTTCTGTTACTGTATTCCCAGGATCATTCCGGATCAAGCCTAAAGTTCCGAATCAAAGAAGATTGTTTGGTTGATTATTCCGAATAGAAGGCTTTCATCCGGAATAAGTGACATATTCTGGATCAAGTCCACATTCCGGATCAACAGAACATTCCGGACCAACAGAACATTCCGAATCAAGGAGATATTCCGGATCAAGGACCTTTATTCGGAATAATTAGTTATTCCGGATCAAAGTCTTCATCCGGAATCTTCAACATTCAGGATCAAGGAAATTATTCCGGATCAACTTGTTCATTCGGAATATTTTAATCTTCCGGATCAAGGTTTATTCGGAATATATTCTGAACGAAGGGCCAAGGAATTATTCCGGATCAAGCACAACATTCAGGATCAAGGCTTTATTCCGAATCAAGACTTTATTCCGGATAAGTGACATATTCCGGATAAAGGATTTATTCCGGATCAAGGTTTTTGGTAAATATTCCGAGTGAAGAAGAACATTCCGAACGAAGGTGACATTCCGGATGAATGTTTATTCCGAACGAAGGATTATTCCGGATAAGCTGTGTTCAGGTTATTTTTAGTTTCTGTTTTTAATTCTTTAATTTTCAAGCTTTATTTTTCCCGCCTTTTTCCTTAGTCGCACTTTAAGTTTATTAGACATAAATTTATTTTAGCCTTGCCTTAGTTTAAGTTTTAGTTACGTTTTAAGTTTGCCTTAGATAGATTTTAGTTTGCGTTATTTACTTTTAGTGCCCTTTACTTTTCGTCACGCTTTTAAATTCTCGCCATTTATTTTAAATTAGACTTAGATTTACATTAAAGTCATTTACATTTACGTCTTTGCACTTTTATTTTAAAAATAACCAAAAACATTCTTTTTCACCAAAAACAATTGAGTCGTACTTTGAACCGGAAATCAATTCGATTAGACACACGACAAAGAACTTTAATTTTTATACGGGCAAAAGCCGAGTATCAGTCTTCATGACCCTGACTTGACGATACATAAGAGTGTCTGGTCCATCAACATAAGATAGATCCTCATGAATCTGATCGTATGGATAAGAAATAACGTGCAAAGGTAGATGAAACGTTACGATGCCAATTAACTTGGAATAACTGATATTAGTAACGTATGAGCAGTGATGCGCGAGACATACTGAGACGTAGTACGTGAACAATTGTGAACGTGATACGTGAACAATTGTGAACGTGGTACGTGGAGATATAGTGAATGTAATATGAGGACATATGGCGGATGTGATACGTGTGCCATATCGTGGACGTGGTATGAGAAACATGGACTGAACATTATATGCGAAACATATCATGAACGTGAGATAACTGAGGAGGTAAAACCCAAACAATATGAGGTGAGACGTGAAATGTGACGTGAAACGTCCGTCTGAGGATGGAAAGTTTATTAAACTTGAGTCTGGTCCCCCAAGCTTTCTGCAAATCTTTCTAGAACGAAAATGGAACATAAATAGTAAGATAGAATACGATCATGAACGTGAATGTGAGAAGAAAATTGTGAACTTGAACATGGACGTGAACTTAATTAATGAACGCGAACGTGAACCTTTATCTGATCTGATAGCTGAAGGAGTGCCATGTGATCGTACAATCTTTAGGTGGAAAATGTCTAATAATTTGTTAACTGTGAAATTCTTACAGATGGAAGGGATATGCAGACTTGGTCAAACGGATGAAAACAACCCAGATAGCATCATGCTTCTTTTGATCCTTCGGTAGTCTGGTAACAAAATCCTTGGAGATTTTTTCCACTTATGTTTAAAATTTTTGATGGTTGAAACGAGCTACTATCATGTTGGCATTCTATCTGAACCCGCTGGTATGTCAGGTACTCAGATATGAACATAATTGCATCTTGTTTCATGCTGCTCCACCAAGATGTGGTTTGATATCATGATACATTTATAGAAACTGGAAATATAGAAATCAGAAGATTATGGGTCCTTGTGAGTTAGACCTCTATTTAGCGTAGGATCCTCTAGAACACATAATATAGTGTAGGATTTTCTCTTTTACGCGTAAGCTTAGTCATGGTACAACTAACCGTGAGAACAATGTGATTCAACGTGTCACTGAACCACCGAAATTCGTACTGAAAATTTTAGGTTTAAGTTTCTTCCGTCGTAGCATTTTAACATAATGCGAAAATGCTCTTCAAGCCTTTTTCTAGACTTGGAGAGAAGCAAGATGTCATCAATGAAAGCAATTAACGAATTTGTCTGGGAGTTCATGGAAAAACTCCATTTATCAAATTTATAACTGTTTCTGGATCATTCGTGAGATGCCAAAATGAAATCATGAATTTAGCATGACCAAATCGTGTACAAATAGCAGTCACGGACATGTCCTGCTTTTCACCCGTCATTGTTGGTAGCATGATCAGAAATCGATCTTGGAAAAAATTTTGGCACCCAGTAGTTGATCAGACACGTCGTCAATACGTGGAGTGGAACAACAGTCAGGAATGGTGATTTGTTTATACCGCGGCAGTCGATGCATAATCTCATGCTGCCGTTCTTCTCCTTAATAAATGAAACCAATGCACACTATGGTGATGCACCTGACGAATGAACTTCGTTCAAGCATCTCTTGCTGATAAGCCTGTAACTCCTTTAACTCAACTGAAGTCCTGTTGATAGGTGTGTAAACACCCATCTTTTCTACCACTTAATTACAATAATAACCGGACCAAAACGTGTATTTTATGTCTTTTATGTCGGAATTATGCGTGGTTTGTGTTTTTGTTGTGATTTAGGACGAAAAGGTGAAAAGTGGATGAAACACGGGAATTCACGGGCATTTACGGACTTTTATTGAAGAAAAAGATGAAAGACGAAGTCAAGAAGTCAAGAGTGCAAAAAGAACGGAAGTCCACGACCAATTCTGAAGATTTATCGAAGAAAAAGTCAAAAGACGGAAGTTTATCAAAAGCCGAAGAATTCAAGTCTATTTTATTGAAGAAATTAAAGACGAGTTCAAAGAAATCCCGAAGCAAAAAGTCCCTTAAGTCCAAGTTTAAAGAAGACTAGAAGAAAAGGACTAAGTATGCAATTAATGAAGATTAAAAGAAGGAGGGACTTAATTACGCAATTAAGAGAAAAGGAAAGAGGGGAGGAAGCTTCCTTAATCCTCCCCTATAAATAGTCATTAGATGTAATCTTTTCATTTTGTTGGCTAAGTGTGACAATTAGCTCTTCCACAATTTAATACCTTGTCATTTAATTTCTTGTCAAATTTAAATACCTTGTCTTGCACCTTAAATTCATTTAATTTCAAGTAAGTTTTCATTTAATTATTGTCAATCTTTACTTTATCTTGTCAATCTCTTATCTACCTTTCTTAATCTTTGATTTATGTGTTTATGTTTATGTTCGTGTTCATGCTTTTATTTTGATCCAAGTGGTTTTTGATTATTGTGGTTAAAGTTGTTTGATTTCTTGTTTTAAATTGTTCGTTTATGTTTACTGTTGATTCGTGGATAGACTTTTTTAAATTGTTTGTGTTGATTTTGGTTAATTTGGTATTATATCTGCTGTTACTGTATCCCCTTGTTCTTCGGGAGTGTTTGTTTTGTTTCTGATCTTTCCAGGAAAACTTCCGAACCAAGAAGGAGGGAAAGTGCTCATTCAGAACTTCCAAAGTTCTTAATCAAAGGTTTCATCCGGAAGATTTTAAGCTCAGCAAAACTTCCGAGTCAAGCTTTGTTCATCCGGAATATTCAAAGTTCCAGACGAAGGATAACTTCCGACTCAAGAGTCATTCATTCGGAACTCAAAAGTTCCGAACCAGAAAAGCTTCATTCGGAACTCAAAAGTTCCGGATCAAGCACTGTTCATTCGGAACTCCAAAATTTCCGGATCAGTGATCACTCATTCGGAAGTTTCCAAAGTTCCGAATCAAGGACTGTTCATTCGGAACTTAAAAGTTCCGAATAAACTTCCGAATCAAGGGGCTAGTTTCGGATCAGAGATTGTTCATTCGGAAGTTTTAAACTTCCGAATCAAGGAGGCTTCATTCGGAATCTTCCGAATCAAGGGTTAATCAAAAGTTCCGAATCAAGGCAAAATTTAGAAGTTCTGAATCAGTAAAGTTCCGAACGAAGGATTTTTTTGGATAAGTGACATATTCAGATCAATTTGTTCCGGATCAAGGATTTTGGTAATATTCCGAGCAAAGAAGAATCATTTCAACCGAAGGTGACATTCCGGACGAGTGATTGTTCCAAACGAAGGATAATTCCGAATGAGCTGTATTCAGGTTCTTATTAGTTTTTGTCTTTGATTTTTATTTTCAAGCTTTATTTTTCCTGCCTTTTATTTAATTGCACTTTAAGATTATTTGCCTTAGCTTTATTTTAGTTTTGCCTTAGTTTAAGTTTTAGTCGCGTTTTAAGTTTGCCTTAGTTAGATTTAACTTTGCGTCATTTACTTTAGTGCCCTTTAATTTCAGTCACGCTTTTAATTACTTGCACCTTACTTTAATTAGACTTAGATTTACTTTAAGAGCACCTTTACTTTAATTGTTTTGCACTTTTACTTAAAAACAACCAAAAATATTTGTTTTACCAAAGAACGACTGAGTCGCACATAGGACCTAGATCAATTCGTTAAGATACCGAGAACTCGAACTTTAATATTTTTATACGGGCAAAAGCCTTGTATCAAATGGCGCCGCTGCCGGCTCTTTTCGTAAAGATCAACAGTTTTCAGTGAGAGACACGTTGCTTTTTGGGATCCGTTCACTTGTGAGCGTTATTTTTCTTGCCTAAAAAATTCAAAAAATCATAAAAAATTAAAAATTGATAAAAATACATAAAAATTAAAAATTTCAAAAATCCAAAAAGATTTTATCTTTATTGTGTATATATATTGTCTTTGTGTTTGGTTTTGTTTTCCTTTGCATTTTCAGGTGTATGCGTACTAGATCTTCTAATTATCAAGAGCCCGAGCCTCAAGAAGATTTAAGTATGACAGGTGTTAACAACAACAATAATATTCCACCGCACCTCAATAATAACAACAATGCTCTTCCACAGCCCGATCTTCGGACCATGGAGGAACTTTGTCAACCAACAATGTTTGGACGAGGAGGACCGATTGCGCCGATGCAAATCAACACTCCTGAGTTTTCGTTGAAGCACCACATGACTCAGCAAGTACAAACAAACCCATTTAGAGGATTGCCTGATGATGATGCCAACAAACACCTCGACAAGTTCATTACAATCACTCAAAGCATGAAGTTGCCTGGGGCCACAATGGATGTTCTTCGCCTACAACTCTTTCCACATACTTTATCGCATCATGCCGAGAAATGGTTTGATCGTCTCCCGAAGAATTCTATTCACACTTGGGATGACATGACTCAACGCTTTCTATCGCGCTACTTTCCACCATCCATGGTCACAAGCCTTCGCAATCAGATCAGCGGTTTCATGCAAGACCCTGATGAATCTCTTTTTGACGCTTGGGAGAGATATAATGTCTTGATCGATAGATGTCCAAACCACAACATGCTTCCCGTCACATTGATTGATACTTTCTACAACAGATTGACTTTTCGAGATCGTGATACGATTAATGCAGCCTCCGGTGGCACATTCATGAAAAGGAGACCCGAGGAGTGTAGAGAGTTAATCGAGAACATGACTACTCACCACAAAAACTGGGATTCCTCTGCTTCTTCTAGGAACAACCCGAGAGTCAATGTTTCCTCTACCTCAGCAAACCCTGAGATGACCGAACTCACCCGCATGATGGCCGAAATGAGCAAAAGTATTACGCTTCTCGCTTCAAACCAACAACAACAACAAGTTAAAGCGGTTGCTAATCCTTGTGAAACATGTGGCGGTCCTCACTCATACACCGATTGTCCTTCTACACAAGGAAATCCGGAAAATGTGTATGCAGCTTACGGTAATTATTCACCGGAAAATTACCAAGCTAGACAACAAGGGGATAGAAATGTGCTGAGCTACCGATCCAACAACTACCTTTCACCCGGTTTTTCTCCTCAAAACCAAAATCCCGCCAACAACTACAATAGAAGCAACCAAATACCACCAAGAGCTTCTAACCCTTATCAACCACCCATCCAACACACCCCACCCATTAATCCCGATGTTGATGCCATCATGAGAACTCAAGGTGAGCAAATCAAGAATCTACAAAGCCAAATAATCAATTTGAAAGGAGATATCTTGAAGCAAGGAAATGACATCAGAATCGAGGTTCGTGATAATATTCAATCCTCCTTCAGCACTCAAACGACTGAATTAAAGAATCTGTTGGCTAGTTTCTTGCCCGAAGCTCAACCTTCTTCTTCTTCGGGTTCTCTACCTTCAAACACCGTCACCAATCCGCGAGCCAATGTGAGTGCTATTACTACGCGTAGTGGAATTACCATTGTCGATCCACCAATCCCACCCCCATCATCTACACCTCCTCCACCACCATGTATCCCTACTCCTCCTACACCTAGTATTAGTGCACCATTACCATCTCCGCCTCGTCATGACGATGTATCTCGGAAGGACCCTTCAACATCACAACCTTCACCAACTACACCTTCACCGTCTCCCTATCAACCCAGAATCCCATACCCTTCTCGCATAGGCAAGACCAACGAGCTAACCAAGAATGACTGTCAAGTATCGAAATATGTGGATATGCTATCTAAAATGACCATCAACATTAGCCTTGTTGAAGCACTTTGCCACATGCCGAAATTTGTCAAAGCATTCAAGGAATTGCTTAGCAAGAAGGAGAAACTGATTGAACTCGCAAACACACGCTTAAATGAAAACTGCTCAGCAGTTATTCTTAAAGAATTACCGGCCAAGCTTGGAGATCCCGGTCGTTTTGTGTTGCCTTGCGTGTTCAACAAAACTGAAGAATTTACTGCCCTTGCTGATCTCGGGGCTAGTATTAATTTGATGCCACTGAGTGTTTGGAAAACACTATCATTACCCGACCTCCTTCCAACAAAGATGACTCTCGAACTTGCAAATCGCACTCTCGCTTACCCCGTTGGTATAGCCGAAGATGTGTTTATCAAAGTTGGCACATTTACTTTCCCGGTCGATTTTGTCGTAGTTGATTATGAAATGGACCCTCGTGTTCCTTTAATACTTGGTCGGCCATTCTTGAGAACCGGACGAGCTTTAGTAGATGTGGCCGAAGGTGAGTTAATCTTATGAGTCGGGGATGATTCAAAAGTTTTTAAAATGGGGAAGCTTACAGGAAAATCCTTTGGAAGCCGAGAATCAGTGAATATGATTAATGTGCTCGATGACTTTACCGTCTATGACAATCCTCTATTCGATTCTTCCATCGATAATCCACTCTTTGAAGATGATGTGAATGATTCTCGCTCCACTTCGGACGCTTCTCCCATTTATGATTCGTCACCGGTCTTTGATGCTTATGATGATGATGATTCTAGCTCAGATCCGGATGATTTTGATTGTACTTCTGAGTATCCCGAGCTGCCCACTTTCGATGATTTTGATGAGGCCGATACTCTCTCGAGCGATTCTTCACATGATGAAGATCCTCCGCCATCACTCGATCCTACTCTGGACGATTATTCATTTGAGGAAGATTTCTCTGAATTTCTCAACACATACTTCCCTCATGAGAGTGATGCTCCTCCTTATGACTTTGAAGATTATCGTCTTGATCCTACTTTGGATTTGAAGAACATACTGTCAAAGGAGAAGAAACCGGTCGACACCGAAATCCGTTGCACATATGATTTGACACCTCTTTGTCCCCCTTCTAAGGACGAGGTTGTGCTTCTTTGCGGATCTTCTTCACACTCGGCTGAGCCTGAGTGCTATTTTCCCGTGAAGGAAAAGGTGTTCGACCCCGGTATTGACATCTTTAAGCCATCTCAGTATCCACCTGATGAAATAAAAGGAAAAATCTTTGGAAATATTGATGACATGCTTGCACCACTTCAACCTTGCTTCCACCGTGCTCCATCACTGTTTAAGGGAACCCTGCCTATCCTTCTTTGGCTTGCCTTGTTCGCCTTATGCTCGTGCTTATTGATGGATGAAAACTATGTTTTTTATCCTGGTGGATATGTTTCATGTTTCTTCCGTTGATGATCAAGGTCGAGTCAGGCTCACGACTCGGTTAACAAAAACCGAGCGCTTCTTGGGAGGCAACCCCTGCATCTATCTTTTCGCTTTCTTTATCATAAGTGTAGGGGAGACCCTTTGGTTTGCTTTCCTCTCCTCACTTCTTAATCAGGGATTCAAGCTTCAATGATCCACTTTTGATGATTCTTGACGACCCGTGATTCCATGTTCAACTTTATCCCGGTTCTATCCTAAACTCTTTTCGATTCACTATTTTATATTTTCTCAATATTAAGATAGGAATCTCTTTAGTTGTCTTTTCCTTAGCAAGATTTAAACAACGTGCACAATGTCCTAAGTGTAGAGGAGTTTACTCCCACATGCTTAAACATTGAGGACAATGTTTATCTTAAGTGTAGGAGGGACTTCTATCGAAGTTAAGTGGTCTTTTCCTTGTATTTGTCCTCATTTTAACCAGAAAATCAATTTTTCGACATTTTTCAAAATTTTTGATCTATTTTGGCCTATTAGTTTTTCCCTTTGTATAGTATTTTCTTTCTTTATTAGAATAAACGTTTAATAAGTGGTTTTAGTTTTCAAACGTTGTGAATCTTTTGACTCAATCCGAGTTTACTCTAGCTAGTATCCTTAACGTGTTTAAGTCAAGTTTTGCTAGGCTTTTATATAGGGAGCTATAAAACGCGAAAGTCTTAACTCTCACGGGTTAAGAACAAGAACTTTTCGCAAGTTCCTATAATTGATCCTAGAGAGTCGTTTATCAAGGGAACTTTAAGATGCGATTTCTAAACTTGAAAAAGTCTAAGAATTTGCAAGATCCTATAGGCGACTCGAAAACCCAAAACTTTGATTTAATAGGCTAAGTATCCACGATTCTCATTACTTGAGATTTTAAACTGTGGAGAACGAGAGATGATAGAGCCAATTATAAGTTCGGTATTCTTTCGTGAATTTATGTGAGTTAATTATAAGCCTATTCTCCCATCGCTTGCTAATAAATTTATTTGCTAATAAATAAGGTTGTACGATTTGAAAAGTTACTTAGCTTCTAGCCCAAGATCGTTTAAAAGTTGCTCGGTATGGATTAGAGTTCATAGCCAAGGCATAACTTATTGAAGCGGGATGCGAAGATTGGCGAGTCCGAAAAGGCCCTAACAAGGCATGAGGGCTATATTTTGTTGCTAAAGATCCAAAGTGATGTGAAGAATCATTTATCGAAAATCAATATGAAGGATCGAGACACACGACAAAAAGCAAATACTCCCCAAAAGTCATGGAGAAGTGTATCCGAAAAGACCCTAACAAGGTATGAGGATAAATAGATCCAAGTCATAAAAGGAGGCGGATCGTTGTATATCAAAGTCCAAAATAAAGATTGGAGAAAAATGAATAAGTCGTGGTCCAAGTATGAATCTCTCAAAACTTCAAGTGAAGAAATTCCTATATGAAGAGAAGACCATAATTTCATGAACGTCTCTCAAGATTTGAAGTATGAAGTCGCTGCCAAATATCGGTCCGAGAAAGGTCTTAAATCGCGAAACAAGTTATGCCAAGATATGAACTTTATGAGGTCCCGAGAAGCAGTTTTAAAAGATTTTGTCCTTTAGCTAACTATTGATTAAATCGTTCACTTTATTTTCAGACTAAATAACTATCGAAATAAGTCAAACAATGCATCCTCGTGATCATTTAAGACAACAATAAAATATAAGAGATACACCTAGGAATAAGGGAGTCTAAGTGAATAATTGGCCCACATGAGTTCGTGTTAGTTTACTAACTTATAATAACAATGATCTCGTTTTTAAGCTTGGTTTGGAGAAAGTGAAAACTTGAGGATGATGATTATTCATAACATTTCCAAAACCCAAGGTATGCTTTTGATTTCTTTACTTTGAATGTTTATAGTTTTTATTTCTTTAATAAAGGCCAACGTGGATTGATTATGATGAAAAGTGTAATCTTGCTTTGTAACTAATGCATTACATGAGGACATTGCAATGGTCAAGTGTAGGGGATTTGATAGGTGTGTAAACACCCATCTTTTCTACCACTTAATTACAATAATAACCGGACCAAAACGTGTATTTTATGTCTTTTATGTCGGAATTATGCGTGGTTTGTGTTTTTGTTGTGATTTAGGACGAAAAGGTGAAAAGTGGATGAAACACGGGAATTCACGGGCATTTACGGACTTTTATTGAAGAAAAAGATGAAAGACGAAGTCAAGAAGTCAAGAGTGCAAAAAGAACGGAAGTCCACGACCAATTCTGAAGATTTATCGAAGAAAAAGTCAAAAGACGGAAGTTTATCAAAAGCCGAAGAATTCAAGTCTATTTTATTGAAGAAATTAAAGACGAGTTCAAAGAAATCCCGAAGCAAAAAGTCCCTTAAGTCCAAGTTTAAAGAAGACTAGAAGAAAAGGACTAAGTATGCAATTAATGAAGATTAAAAGAAGGAGGGACTTAATTACGCAATTAAGAGAAAAGGAAAGAGGGGAGGAAGCTTCCTTAATCCTCCCCTATAAATAGTCATTAGATGTAATCTTTTCATTTTGTTGGCTAAGTGTGACAATTAGCTCTTCCACAATTTAAATACCTTGTCATTTAATTTCTTGTCAAATTTAAATACCTTGTCTTGCACCTTAAATTCATTTAATTTCAAGTAAGTTTTCATTTAATTATTGTCAATCTTTACTTTATCTTGTCAATCTCTTATCTACCTTTCTTAATCTTTGATTTATGTGTTTATGTTTATGTTCATGTTCATGCTTTTATTTTGATCCAAGTGGTTTTTGATTATTGTGGTTAAAGTTGTTTGATTTCTTGTTTTAAATTGTTCGTTTATGTTTACTGTTGATTCGTGGATAGACTTTTTTAAATTGTTTGTGTTGATTTTGGTTAATTTGGTATTATATCTGCTGTTACTGTATCCCCTTGTTCTTCGGGAGTGTTTGTTTTGTTTCTGATCTTTCCAGGAAAACTTCCGAACCAAGAAGGAGGGAAAGTGCTCATTCAGAACTTCCAAAGTTCTGAATCAAAGGTTTCATCCGGAAGATTTTAAGCTCAGCAGAACTTCCGAGTCAAGCTTTGTTCATCCGGAACATTCAAAGTTCCGGACGAAGGATAACTTCCGACTCAAGAGTCATTCATTCGGAACTCAAAAGTTCCGAACCAGAAAAGCTTCATTCGGAACTCAAAAGTTCCGGATCAAGCACTGTTCATTCGGAACTCCAAAAGTTCCGGATCAGTGATCACTCATTCGGAAGTTTCCAAAGTTCCGAACCAAGGACTGTTCATTCGGAACTTAAAAGTTCCGAATAAACTTCCGAATCAAGGGGCTAGTTCCGGATCAGAGATTGTTCATTCAGAAGTTTTAAACTTCCGAATCAAGGAGGCTTCATTCGGAATCTTCCGAATCAAGGGTTAATCAAAAGTTCCGAATCAAGGCAAAATTTAGAAGTTCTGAACGAAGGATTGTTTTGGATAAGTGACATATTCAGATCAATTTGTTCCGGATCAAGGATTTTGGTAATATTCCGAGCAAAGAAGAATCATTTCAACCGAAGGTGACATTCCAGACGAGTGATTGTTCCAAACGAAGGATAATTCCAAATGAGCTGTATTCAGGTTCTTATTAGTTTTTGTCTTTGATTTTTATTTTCAAGCTTTATTTTTCCTGCCTTTTATTTAATTGCACTTTAAGATTATTTGCCTTAGCTTTATTTTAGTTTTGCCTTAGTTTAAGTTTTAGTCGCGTTTTACGTTTGCCTTAGTTAGATTTAACTTTGTGTCATTTAATTAAGTGCCCTTTAATTTCAGTCACGCTTTTAATTACTTGCACCTTACTTTAATTAGACTTAGATTTACTTTAAGAGCACCTTTACTTTAATTGTTTTGCACTTTTACTTAAAAACAACCAAAAATATTTGTTTTACCAAAGAACGACTGAGTCGCACATAGGACCTAGATCAATTTGTTAAGATACCGAGAACTTGAACTTTAATATTTTTATACGGGCAAAAGCCTTGTATCACCTGTGATAAGGAGTTTTGAAAATAGGTTTTGTCCTTGAAACAAGCTTGATGTTAAACTTCGTCTCGTGGTTAGGTAGGAACCTTTTGGGACTACATCTGAAAACTCTAGAATAATCTGTTGATCATGGATTTAAGAAACTTAAGAAATCGGGTCATAACTGGTAGCTAGAAAGTCTTCGCAGCTATGGAATAATAAGTAACATGCTGGTAAAGCAGAAACAATTTGTACTGATTTTCAACAATTTGTACTGATTTCCTGGCAGTAAAAATAATGAATGTATTCAAGAGTTAGTAAGACGGATCTCGTCGTCAACTGGAAGGAAAACCTTTATATGCATGGGTGATAACGGAGTCTTTTCTAGGCTGAGAGGTAGGTAATACATGATCTAAAACAAAAGATGACATATGAATGCGTGATGTAATCGTGGTAGGTCTCACTGAATGTGTTTCGTTGTTTCCACACATAACAAATACTGTGTGCTCAACTATGAACCATACGCCGGTGATGGTACCTGAAACTTTAGTGGCTTGCTCCACATGTGACGCAACAAAATGGGTATACCCTCTTGGAGGGTATCCCGAATTACTAAGGGCCTGATTTAAAAGATATACATGAGTTATGAGTCTTGACTCGTGCGTTGAGAAGAGATTCGTATGACATGTGTCTTGACTGGTGTCTTGACACGTGTCTTCAGAAAATATAATCGATACATACGTCTTGACTGATGTCTTGACATGTGTCTCCATATATGAAGCTGAATAAGGTTAAAATTTTGATCATAATACCAGAATTGGCTGATCGGTTCGTTACTGTCATGATAGCGGTCACTGTCGTCTTGTCTGTCAGTTTCATGACGGTATTATTATGACCGTGATTCATGTGACTATTCTGCTGAGTGGTCGGCTGGGTACCGGTTCCCACTCTTCTGGCTGAAAGAAACAGCTAAGTGACGTGTGACATTTAACTGAGGAGGTAAAGGCATGGAATGGGATGGTAGCGTCTGATGGGTGGAGTATATTCTTGTCTAGACTTTCAAATCTATAGTATTTGTCCTTGCTCTGTAGAATCTTCATACATGAACAACATCAGCATCTTGTGGAATCTCCAAGGTATCAGCAGCAGCAGTAGCGTTCGTAAAGTCTCCCAAGTGTGAGAAACATCAGTATCTTGTAAAATCTCCCACTTATGAGCAGCATCAGCATCTGATTATTTATCGACAAGTAGAATACGCCTGAGATGATTGAGGATCGGTTAACAATACACACGGTGTACGGTACATGTAATACACATGGAATGATGTACATGAAGTACACATGGAATACTGTACATGAAGTACATATGAATACCCAGGAGATGGTTGGTACTGGTGTCAAACTGATGAGACTGCAATTATACATAGTCTCATCATCCAAATCGGTCTTAAAACGCTTAAAATATCATCAAAATACCCAAAAATATTCTTGTGTTTGTTCATTGTGTTTCTTAGGTACAGTATCGTGAAATCAACAAAAGATCACAATAATCAAGCAAAAACGAACACGGGAAACGAATCCGCACAAAGAACCGGACCTGAATCATGAATTTCCTTTGAAGTCCTTGAAGTTTGAAGATTTGGCAAGATTGATCCCTCAACTATTGAAGACTTGTCACTTTTGGCCCTTGTAAATCTCAATTATTACAAGATTGGTCCTCAAGTTTCTAGATTATACCATTATGGCCCTTGAAGAATGCAAACAGTGCATAAAATGCCCTTGTTAACATGTTTGATAAAGTTTGGTGGCCAAATTGAGAATATAGAAACTTTCTTATAAAGGGAATGGGGTTATATGCTGTTAAAAGTGAAGTGACAATACCATGGGAATGCAAGGGCCAAACTTGGCCAGACAACAAATCTCCCTTCAACCAACTAGTACCCTCCACGTCATCCCCCATTTTCGCATTGAAGATTTTTCAAATGCGTCTACTTCTTTTAACTCTACACTTGTCATGTGGAATTTTTCGAACTTATATCGACCGTCGCATGCTTGATAAGCTAGTAGTAATGTACCTTGAAGCACTTTCAAAAATTGACGGCTTGTTAATTTTTCCCTTTCAATGGCTTCTCCTTTGGTTTATGTATTATTATTTACTTCTAAGGGTTAAAGCTACATTTAAAACGTTCATTCATGGTTGTTATGTATACTCTTTGATTTGAATTTTGTTCATTTAACATTCGTTAGAAACCTCAGCGATGACTTGTCTATGTCTCACCTCTTCGCCCTTTAGCCGAAGACTATTGAGACGAATTAAGCGCTGTGACATCGCTTCCTAAAGGGGTAGATAATGTAGTAACCCGAACTTTAAAATCAACATTTAGACCGAGTTCTAATACAAATTCTATTATTCGGACCAACATTTATTAATCGACTTTTATTTGTCATGTTCGTTCGACGAATAATATTGATTTCTTGACTAGACGGCAAGATTAGGCTTTTAACGTATCGAATATGTGTCATTTGTTATTTCTCGGCAAAGTCTATGTCCGTCATCGACCGTAAATATCCTCGTTATGACATAGAAATATTTTCTATTGTCGGCGTTTTAATTTCTCGTATTATGAGAATTCTTGATAATTTACGTTAAACCTTTAGGCGCCATTTGTTTATATGACGCGTTAATGATTATTAAGTTATAATCCCTCGTTTATATATCGAAATATAAGTGTTCTCCGAATTTCGACGTTTTTATTTTATATTGAGCGTTTATTTTTCGTGTTTAACGTGTATCTTTCAAATCCCGTAACCTTTAAAATATCGGGCTTCGATAATACCCGCTTTATTATGGATATAAATTTAATACATAAATCTTATCAAACCATCACCCTTTATACGGCTAAGTCATGAGGCATGTGTCCTCATGATGTATCATGGTTAAAACTATAGAACACGTGTTGATTTCCCTTTGCTTGAACTAAAATAAACTATTCCAAATTCATTAATTAATATTTCCATCTCTTCGCATCTCACTTTGTTTTGCCGCATGTCACAAGAAACATAGATGTGATATAGATATCACAATCCTTTGTCCATTATTTGCTTTTATACCCATGTAACCAATGAAACACGATCACCATTTGTTTCTAAATACTTAACTATGAACTGAATGTTTAAGGTTCTCGGTTCGACCGACTTCTATACTACGATAAGACCATCAATATAATCATCATTTGGAGATTGTTGTGCTAAGATTCTTGAATTATTTTCAAGGGTTCTACAAATAAATATTTGGGTATTTGTGGATATTGATTTGGCTTAAAGTGATGGTTACTAGTACTCGTGTTTTCATCATCTGATTGTAAGAACCATTTTGTCTATTTTGTATTTTTCATTCTTATATAATAAATTTATCATGTATATTTTCATTTAATCTTCAAAATTATATGAAACGTGTATTATTTGGTTTACTTTGGAGATTGTATCTACATATGAAACCATTAAAACAAGCCTAAACAAGCCCTAAATGATTGTGGTAAATTTTAGTTTAGGTCAGTGGGAAAACGTGAGTATCGTAGAAGATTAGTAGGTTTTGGGTACTAGATATAAAAATAGGTAGTTATCCCTGTGTTTTGTGATGATTTGGCCGGGTAGCTCATCCCGTGACGATACCCGATGAATTAAATATGTCCAAAACGATAAAAAGTGACGAATCTGAACATGCTGTATAAACGGACTGAGAACCCATATTAGAACCCAGAAACATTACAAAAGATAAAACTATGGGTTGTAGCTAAACTTATCTAGAACAGACACGAATCGAATAGTTTTCTACGGATAAATGGTTAAGAAATGGCGGGCAAAACGGTGGAACTAAAGTTGGCTGCGAATCACAGCCCATACTTCTAATTATAAAATGAACATCTAAGCTATGTTAAGCATAACTTAAGGTCATATATGCTTGAGATCAGTAAATTTCATGAATTGAGATAAATTTTGATATATTTAACTCATCCAGAAGACTTATGGTTTAAGAGAAACGATCAACTTTACGAGGTATGTCGAGAATTTGTAAAAATTGAACCATATCAATATAACGTAAAACTTGACCATTTTTATATAACATGAGGTGGTATAACCCACTTGTAGAGAAATAGCGACTCATCTATATACTGATATTTATGAAACTCGAGACTCGACCAACGTGAAATATTAAGTGAACATCGTTTGGAGGCATTTTAGAACCGAAATACCATATAAAGTGGACTTCGACCACAAAAGCCCAACTTACACTTGTAATTGCTATTGGGCCATTATTGAGCATGAGATTAATAACCAAATTGGAGGCTAATACTGATTTTGCAATGGACTTAAATTATATAAATGTTTAATGGGCCACTAATGGGCCTTAATGAGCTCAATGGTCATAATAGGATAATACATGGTAAATTGTTATAAAAAGTTTTATATAACTTATACAATGTCCAAAATTACCAAAGTTGACTATTTACATACGTATATGACTTATGTATAGTCTCGAGCCTAAGATGCGTCTCGTTATATTAGGTCTCGTTCGGTCATATGTCGACCGTTGGGCATCGCGTTCTCGATCAACGAGCGATTGATATCTCGTGAAGTCGTGTATCAACTATTAGACGTTTGTTTCTTGACCGACGTGTAATATCTATATCAGGTGGGTTCATAGCCTCGCTTTTACTGCTTTATATGTGTTTTTAAACTCGCGAGGGGGGATACGTGCTCTTGGTATAAAAATATATGATGTACATATATATATTGTTTTTAGAGAATACATGTTTATGAATAAACATGTGGTTTTCTATATGCTTGGAACGAATACAAGTTGTTGTAACTGAATGTAAGATGGTTGATAAATGCCTTTGAAAGATGAACACAAACGTTGATTGTATTGATTGTGAACCGCTATTTGCTAAGTGCTGTATTGCCAAAATTTGAAAGTCCCTAAAACCCATGAACCGTTAACTACCTATGATGGGTAGGCGCTGGTACAGACGGATGGATCCATCAGGGATGGCTCCCACCTGGGCAGGTCGCACCTGTGGGTTGGAGGCTCAGCCAGGTGTGTTGTATTAGAAGTAAGGGGGTATTCGGCAAAATACCTGACTAGGGCATTATTATACTTAAGGCTTCAGCGTCATGGCTTAGTAGAATAGCGTGGACTTTGGGTATTGCATGTGTTGCACTATCGACAGTGGATGAGATTCTTGTGTTTCAAAGCTTTATGGTTTATTTAATACCCATGATTGTTTATTTAAAAACCTATGAATTTACTCAACTGTTGTGTTGACTTGTTAACATGTATTCTTAGATGTATAGGTTTAAGAGCAGCTGGAGCATGGAGTCGCGCAGGATAATGTAAAGGCAAAACAAACAATTTCCATTCAATACACTTGAAAAATCTTTATTTTTATTAAGGTTTGTATAAATTGTTGGGACCTCTTTTTATTGAACTCTGATTTCGTCGAATGGTTTATTTTATAAAACGTCTCTTTTGAGGTCGTTTTCTATGACTATGTATGATGTGCTATGAAGTAATACCCAATGTTGATATTTCACTGCCTTGTAAAATTGGGGGTGTTATATGAACCATGTGAAGGGGATGATAATTGTACCCTCTAAGTAAGGACACATGGAAAACGACATGAACGTGAGAAAGCTGCAGAGGTAACGCTAAGCGATAAGATACTTCACCGACTCGCTCGATGATATCAAACGGTCCGATGAATCGAGGACTAAGTTTCCCTTTGATTCCAAAACGTCGAACACCACGTGCGGCTGATACCTTAAGAAAGACATGATCTCCTACGTTGAAATATAACTCCCTACGATTCTTGTCGGTATAACTCTTCTGACGTGTGCGAGCTTCTTGTAATTTCTACTTAGTTACAACGACCTTCTCGTGCGGCTGATACCTTAAGAAAGACATGATATCCTACGTTGAAATGTAACTCCCTACGATTCTTGTCGGTATAACTCTTCTGACGTGTGCGAGCTTCTTGTAATTTCTACTTAGCTACAACGACCTTCTCGTTGGTCAACTCTATCATCTATGGTCCTTTAAGTGTTCGCTCACCAACCTGATCCCAGCAGATTGGGGCGCGACACTTCCTGCCATACAATATCTCTAATGGTGCACACTTAATGCTGGCGTGCCAACTGTTGTTGTATGCAGACTCTACTAAACTGATATAATCATCCCACTCTCCTGTCCACTCCAATGCACATGCTTGGAGCATGTCTTCCAATGTCTAAATCGTCGGCTCCGATTGTCCGTCTTTTTGAGGATGAAAAGCCATGCTAAGCTTAAGTTTTGTACCCGAAGATTTCTGTAGACTCTTCCATAATTGCGAAGTGAACCGAGGATCTCTATCTGAGACGATACTAGATGGAGCACCATGAAGTCTCGTGATCTCCTTCTTGTAAGTATCGGCGAGTTTGCTGACCGGATCATCCTTGCAGATCGGTAAGAATGAGCTGACTTAGTAAGTCGATCAACGATAACCCAAATCGCATCATGCCTCTTCTTTGTCTACAAAAGACCGGTAACAAAATCCATGGCGATTTTATCCCACTTCCACTCTGGAATATCTAACGATTGTAGTAGACCACTACACTGTTGATGCTCGATCTTAACCTGCTGGCAGGTAAGACATTTGGAGACATATGTAGCAACATCCTGTTTCATACCACTCCACCAAAAGTACTGCTTGATGTCGTGGTACATCTTGGTCGAACCAGGATGGATGGAGAATGGGTAGCTATGAGCTTCAACTAATAACAATTCCCTGAGTGTAAGGTCATCAGGAACACAAAGTCTGGTGCCCTACCATAAGATACCATCGTCATCCAACCGAAACTCCGTCTGCTGATCCAAGTTCTGAATGATCGCCCAAATTTCACCATCATCCTTCTGAGCTTCCTTGATCCTAGAGAGTAACTCAGGTTCCACTCTAAGATTATCCCAGTAACCGTGTTGTCCACGTATCATGATCTCAATGTCTAGTCGCTCCAAGTCTCTTATAATATCTTCCTCAATCTTAATGCCGTTAATCATACCAGACTTTCTACTAAGTGCATCTGCCACTACATTCGCCTTGCCGGGATGATACTGTAGATTAATGTCATAATCCTTCAACAGCTCTAACCATCTTCTCTGTCTCATGTTCAGCTCACGTTGAGTGAAGATGTATTTCAGGCTCTTGTGATCTGTGAAGATATCACATGATTCTCCATACAAGTAGTGCCTCAATATCTTCAATGCAAACATGACTACTGCAAGTTCCAAGTCATGCGTAAGGTAGTTCTCCTCATAAGGCTTAAGCTGCCGTGAAGCGTATGCAATCATTTTCCAATGTTGCATGAGAACACAGCCAAGTCCCTTCCCTGAAGCATCACTGTAGATTTTAAATCCACCTGTACCAGATGGAAGAGTAAGAATCGTTGCAGATACTAACTTCTGCATTAGGTCTTCAAAGCTCTTCTCTCTTTCTTCATTCCAGACGAATTTCTCCCCTTTTTCGCATTAGTTTGGTCAATGGCGGTGCTAAACGGGAAAAGTTCTCTACGAACCTACCTTAGTAACCAACTAAGCCTAGGAAACTGCGAACTTCAATCGCTGATGTAGGTCTTGGCCACTTTGTAATAGCCTCAACCTTTGCTGGATCCATGGTGATTCCTTTTGTTGATACAATGTGGCCTAGGAACGCCACCTTGTCTAACCAGAACTCACACTTGGAGAATTTGGCATACAGCTGCTTCTGGCGAAGTATCTATAGTACAGTATGAAGATGGTCTTCGTGTTCCTCTTTTGACTTAGAGAAAATCAGAATGTCATCAATGAAGACAATGAAAAACTTGTCCAAGAACTCATGTATGATATGGTTCATCAAGTCCATGAAAACAGCTGGAGCATTGGTAAGGCCAAAAGGCATGACTACAAATTCGTAGTGCCCATAGCATGTACGGAAAGCATTCTCAGCGATGTCCTGCTCTTTAACCCGTAACTGATGATAGCCCGACCTTAGATCAATCTTGGAGAAATGTTTAGCCCCTTGGAGTTGGTCAAACAAGTCATCAATGCGTGGCAACGGATATCTATTCCTGATGGTGATCTTGTTGAGCTCATGATAATCTATGCACAGACACATACTGTCGTCCTTCTTCTTTACGAACAGAATAGGTGCACCCCATGGAGAAGCACTAGGTCGAATGAAACCGCGTTATAACAATTCATGCAGTTGTTGCTTTAAATCCTTCAGCTCTATGGGAGCCATGCGATAAGGAGCCTTAGAAATTGGCTCAGCTCTGGGATGAGCTCAATATTAAACTCCACTTCATGTGCAGGTGGTATGCCCGGAAGTTCTTCTGGAAACACGTCTGGGAATTCTGACACGATCGACTGATTCTGGATAGATGGAGATTCAGCCTCCATATCATGAACAGTAGCAAGATAGCCCTCACAACCATGTGACAGTAGTGCACGTGCTTGCAAGGTTGAAATTATTTGTACAGACCTTCCGAGTATGAAACCGTTGTGAATGTACTCTGGTGCCTCTATGTGTAAAACCTATAAATTTCAAGTTTTTACTATGACATCATTGTACATGTCACCTCATGATATCTATATATATTACCACCTTTGCATGAAATCTTTTGAGCAATCATATGCATCATGCATGAGCATACATCATTTAAATCATCAGAACATGAAAACATTTGATCACATGACATTTTATTATGATTATGAGTATTTGATCATAAGGACAATTGTATGACTACATCATGTGAGCATACAAGGCTTTAAACAATCATATATTGGGACTATTAAGTCACCTGAAACACTTGATCATAAGCATTCATCAATTTGATTTATAAAAATCTAAACTCATGATCACAATTAATAACACTTATCCAGGAACTATTTTAAGCTTCAAAATATTTATTTATATATTTTCCTCACCTCAAACATAATACTACAATACGACATCAACTACTTTTTATTATTAAACATTACAACTCTCCACTTTAACTCACTTTCACTAGTGTCATACTTTTTAAATAAAGTAAATTATACATTTATTTAATTATGACTATACTTTCACAAGGATCCTAAAACTTAACCAAAATGACTTAGGACTTGAACCTACTTCTACTATATTATACCTAGACTCCTAGTAACCATACCAAGACACTAAATTTTAACCTAAAACTACCTTAGACTTATATTCTAGCCGAATACTACACAATACACAATTATACTTACCTAGAACTTTATTCAAATATACATTTGACTTTATAAAACATGTACAACACACTCTAATTAAACCTTACACTATTTAAGCCATTCTTTTCCTTTGACTAGCCAAAAACCGTCGGCCACATTCAAAACAAAGACCATGTGTACATACTTTGCATTTATGGAATGTACTCGGTAATATCTAAGCTTAGATATGCAAGTAGTATAGAACTTAGACAACTAGCACATGTACTACGTGTGAAGTGCCCAAACCACACAAAACTTTACAATGTACAACACTCTCATTAATAGAAACACTATGCAAGTCCATATTGTCCCCTTGTTATGCATGTATGCGACGGTTAGGGGCTTCCTAAAATCCAAGTGTACAAACATTGTCATTAAAACCTTAGTACTCCATAATAATTGGAAAATCACCTCAAATCTTGCTTATGCATCTCTCTTGCTGTGGCTTCACCCTAGACCACACCCCTCATCTTCACACTTTGATATTTAGCAAGCTAACTCTCACTCCTCACCCTCACGCACTCAAAATTCAGATCATTAACCTCACATATCACCTAGACGCAACAAACTCATATATAAACATTTACTACACCAAAAATCTTGTTTCCAAGACATTTAAAGCTAGTCTACACAAGATTCATAGCATTCAATACAAGTCAAAGACCTGCTAGGTCATGTTTAGGAAGAACCCAGCGCATAGGAGCCCTAATCCTTGATCATCCACCATCTCTTCTATTTACAAGTAAGTGTAAACCATCCAAGACTCCATTTCAATACTTTCATACCTCTTTTTACATGTCATGCATATATAAGCCAATGAAATGAAGCTAGAGTTGCATGCACACGTAAAATACCCTAAGTCAACCCACAAACAACATATAAGCCCACAGCTTATATTGTTTCTGTGGGCAAGTATGCTTCAAAACACTATATTCATGACAAACTCGTAAGAACCATGCTTAAGGAAACCTAATGTGAGCCCTAGTTAAATAACTTAGTGTTATATCCTAAGATATAAGCTCAAACTATAAGCCACTATACTCGGCTTAGTATTAAGTCGAATAGGAATCACATTTTGATAAGCCCATATAGCTAGAATATGTTTAGGATTATAAGAAACAATAAATTATCCATATAAGCCATAAGCTTATTTAAGCCGAACATAAATAAGCCATATAAGCCCATACATAAGCCCAAATTAACTAGAATATTATTAGCATGCTTAATGAAATTAGTAGAAAACTAGACAAGCCCAAAGACTAGCCCGTTAGGCCCATAAAGCCCAAACCGAGACCCTATTGGGCCAACCAAGCCCAAAACCACGTTAACTTTTCGTGCCTTTATTGTCATTTGGTGAAAGTTATAGTAAAAAATGTAACTTAATAACACATGTGTATATGTTTTCGTGACTTTAAAGAAGTTCGAGGACAAAAATTGCCATTTCTGAAAATATAGGGTGCGTTTGTGTTTAAACCGAGAACTAACCAAAACATAGGGACTTATAGTGTCACTTTGGAAACTTAATACAAGCCCTAGTCTTTTTATTAAATGTTTTTGAGACTTAAGGGTCTAATAGTGTCACTTTGGAAACTTAATACAAGCCCTAGAAAACTTAATATATATTTTCGAGATATGAGGGACTAGTTGTGTCATTATCCAAACTTAATTCAAGCCCTAACCCCTATTTTAAATGTTTTTGAGACTTGAGGGGGGTGTTTTGCCATTTCACAAAGTTAAACCGAGCCCTAGGGACTTGGTTTGTAATTAATTCGAGACTAGGAAACCTTAGGGACCAAATTTTCCATATAACGAAAGTATTATAAGCCCTAGGGGCGTGTTTTGGAAATAAAATTAACGAACAAGGACAAACGAGGTGAAACACTTAACGAACTAAACTTTAAGGTTATTTTGAAATTTATTATATTACGAGGACTTACGAGTAATTTCAATTTAATTAAACATATTAATAAATTATTTTATTAATAAATTAAATTAAGTCATTTTTGATAATTAAATCAATTATTAAGATTTATTTACGAAAATTTATAAATAGACAAATCTTATAAAGTATGTTTAGATCTTTAAGAAAATAAAATGGAATATATTATTTTCTTACAATTAATTAAATTAAATAAGAATCTATTTATTTAATTTATTACCCTTTTATTAGACAATCTAAATATATTTTTAGAAACTAAAAATATATTATTTACAGCTCACTATAAGCGTAAATACTTAAACAATCGAAACAACTTATTAATTCATGATCATGCATTTTCAACAGTTACATTTATCATGCATTATTAATTTGCATTTACTGAGTCATCTTAATTACTTAGGTAATTTCATCACTTCGTGATCATACTGTGTCAGTTTATTCAGTGACATCATCACTACATCATTACCACTGAGGTGAGTTCATGGCCCCATCTTTACTGTATTTATAACTGGGGGAGAAAACATACTTAACTTTTGATATGCAAACATGCACAGGTAACATCAGCATATAACAACTTATTGCCTATTGTTTGCCCCATTCCCGTGGACTGTAATAGTTAGTAGTGTAGCACGAAATATTATGAATAGATCTATTCGGGTATTGACAACACCCGGCCTGCGTGACTAGCTATCACGAAACGCTTAGGCTAAGCAACAGGTTTATTTCATTGTCGGACTGAGGGAAACAACATCGGGTTTGACCATAATGGCGCCTGAGCATCATGTCTAGCTTCTATTACATGGCAATAGGAACTTCTATAGTATTGGCTATGATTGTCCTACTATGATCGTGATGTTTGGCATATCAATACTTTTATTTATTAAATTAAACCTATTAATTCACCAACCTCGTGTTGACCCCCACATTTAATTTTATATGTTTTCTCAAGAAAATAAACAGGTTCATGCATTGGATTCCAGCATCATTGAAGCATCATGTTACCATTGGGCTGGGATATTTTTCACATTATTAATAAATGTTGTTTTCAGACAAGATACTAAATGTGTACAACTTAATTCATTTGATATGTTTTAAATGACTATTATGATCATTTCTCTATATACTGTGCGCTATCGATCCACCAAAGTAACACCCCACGTACTATTCCGCTGCATTTGACCATTATGGGGGTGTTACACTACATCACCAAAGATGACTCGATATGAATGGCAGTCAATGGTGGCGTGATGTTTGGATAGCCAGTCCATGCCCAATATCATGTCAAAATCGCACATATCCAATGGAAGTGCGTCAACAGGACGGATCTTGTCGTCAAACTCTAGGGGAAGGCTCTTGTACCCATGGGTTATGCGTATAGAGTCTCTTAAATGCGTGGAAATGTTTAATACATTCTCTAATAGCATAGGGGATATCCTAACATTCTTGGCATAAGCAGTAGAAATGACCAAAGCACCCTTGCCAAATAAAACACATGCAACTTGACCATACATATACAAGATTCCAGTGATGGTACCTATACACTTGTTGGCCTGATCGCGAGAAGTCGTGTACACCCGCCCACTAGTAGGAGGTGGCTTGGAATCAACATGTCCAGATGTGCCCTCCATCTCGCCCTTGCGGAAGTCCTTCATGCGATGACTAGTGAGGCCACACTTGAAGCAAGCATCGCTGTCGCGGCGACATGGCCCTGGGTGCCTACGGTTGCAGCTAGCGCAGAGAGGGTGAGTATACCCTCCGACAGGTGCCCTTGCTGGCTGGGAGCCTATTCGGAAAAGTACACATGAGACATGGTTTATAGGTACAAAAGGATAATGCGGAAAATCGTAAGACGTAATAGCAGTGATAGCTGTATGGTTAGGCTGTGAACCTCTTCGGTCCTACTCCCTTCCGTTACCATGATTCCTGGTAGAAGATGCTACAGTGTCAGAATTATGAATCATAAACGTGTAACATAAGAAATGAGTAAGTTTAGGGACCTGCTGTTGTTGGAGTTTCCAGCGTTGTTACGGTAATTATCAATACCGCCACGCCTATCCGTAGCAGAACGGTTTAGAGTCTGATCGTTACCCTTGGGCTGAGTAGGTTGTTGTTGAGTAGCCGGTTGAGACCGGTCCCCAGTATTCTGCCTGAAAGATGCCGTTTAAAGAGAAAGCTAAATATTGGATAGTACTGAATTAATTTGAAATGATCACCGCTGAGTGACGAACAAATACCTCTTCTCGGGTCTCTCTGCTTCCCCGAATTCATCTCTCTCCTGCATCATCTCCAGCTTACATGCTGCATCGGCTACTTGTGCCACCGCGTTGAAGGTAGCACACACCAAGTTGTTGGCGACCGGTGTACGAAGAGCCCAACGAAAGTGGTATGCTTGCTCTTCGGCAGTACCTGCTGATGCGCCAAGAAAACCAGCCAAACGAAGAAAGTGCTGCATGAACTCGTTGTTGTTCTCCCCAGCTCTCTGCCTGATCCCGTGGTACTCCCTCTTCAACTTTTCTTGCTCAGACTTGGGGAAGAACTGTCCCATCACTAACTCCCTGAACTGAGCCCAAGTCAAGCCAGCCACCCAATTGTCACCTCCCTCAGACTGCTTCACTGCCTTCCACCATCCGAGTACGTCACCTTCGAACTTGTAACAGGCCAACCTCGACTTGAAGATGGGGTCGCAGCCCATTGCATCAAATATCTTCTCGATATGAGCTAACCAGCTTTCAGCCTCACTGGGGCTGTCAGTTCTCTCGAAGGATCGAGGACGTTGCTTGTTGAATCTCTCCAGCCATGTGATCAGTGTTGCTGGAGGAGGAGGAGGAGGATTAGGATGCTGGTGCTGGTTCTGATTGTTGGCAGCTTGCACCTTGGCCCTGATCTCGTTCCTCAGCTGAGGAATCAAAGCCTGCATCGCAGCTTGGACTGCTGCATTGAGTTGTTCCTGCTCGCGTGCGAGAACCATCTGATAGTATAAAACAAAATGCATGATTAAACTGATTAAAACATAATATATATACATGAAAAAACATGTATGCCCATAAATCATGAGAAAAGTTTTATGCATGAAAATAGTGCATGATACATGATGCAGTTTATAAAAGTTTTTATATGCGCGAGGGTAAATGCCTATGGTCAGTTCACCCAAAACAAAAGACATGGCGAGGGGATACCTATAGGTCGGTCCCAAAGTTCAAAGTTTCGATAAAATCACATGCGACTAAATATGGTCAGTCCTGTACCAACCATTACTTAGTCATAAACCTGCGACATTGACATATGACAAATGCATGAAAACAATGAATGCATGAAAACTGACTGTCAGTTCAAGGAAGACCGTAGTGACTACCCGCTAATCACAGGTCATGTTTTGAGAGCCTACAGGTCGAAGCCTTGGCTCTGATACCATAGTTGTAACACCCTATTTTGGTAAATGGAATGTCACGCGTGATTATAGCGTGTCATCAAAGCATACACGGTAAATGTCTTAAAAACATTAAATGACCATGAAAGGAAATACCAAAAACAAACATCAGTACCCCAAGTATAAGCTCAACACACACAAACATAAGTACTGTAAAGGAAAAGGACTAAACAATGTCCAAAGAAATAAGTAGCAAAATGTATGATGAAATGCATGAAGTAGAGAAGGCTAGATAGCTTCCAATCCATATGCACGTACACTTAAAGTCTACGAGCGCCCTTGAGTACCTGCCGTTTGGGAACATGAAAGGAAAACGACTGAGCATAACGCTCAGTGCACGGATATACAAGCATAGCATGGAATAACGTAAGCACAAAGACTAATAGCAGCAGAATAGTATAAGTTCTAAGCAATATGGAATCATGTTCATAAAACTGGTTTTATAGTTTGGAAAGACTTATGTTTCTATGAAAATCTGTATTAATTAGCCAAATAGCCCATATAGGTCATGAGGTTCCACCATGCATGAATACTTGGAGGGGAGACCTCGTCATGCAATTAGAGGGGTTGCCTCTAATTAAATAGTTTGGGTAGGAGGGATCAACTCCTAGTGAAGGATGCAAGGCACACATTGCATTCACTCTGATAATACTAGTAAACATGTAACTAGGATGCACCCATATGCCCCACCCGATAATATAATATAATGGCCAAAGCTGAAAAGGGACGCCACGAGCAATCACTTCGTCGTGGGTAAGTCAAAATACTGGTGCCTTCGGTGTTATGGTTATGCTACCTCCATAACTAGGTGACACTGGTCATTCATGTATATGGCTTAGGCTCTTAAACTAACATAAGTAATCAAACATATAAAACAATACATGGAAAACAGTTGGCTGCAAACGGGGAATCCTAATAAGGAAAGAATATCCATACTGAAGGGACGGGAACTCCGTACCTTATATTTAGTGAACGAAGAAGACGAAAGAATGAAAGTCCTACTTCGATCTCACTAATGCTACATAAATAGGATACATGTATAAGTATTCTGTTTACCGAGTACTTAACTGATTATATCGTGTCTTAGCTTGTTTTATATGTTCATGTCTTGTTTTACTGATCTTAAGGTTATGTTATGTTGATAATGTATTCTACGTATTCTGATAAAGTATTACTTGTATTTCTTATATTATTATACTTGTGTAATAATAAGTAACTTTCTAAAAATAGCAGGTTTTCTAAAATAGAAAATTTCTAAAAATAGAAAGTTTCCAAAACTAGAAAGTTTCCAAAAATAGATTAACTTCTTAAAATATATCAGTTTCTAATAAATAGAAAGTTTCCAAAAATAGTAAGTTTACTGAATTAGAAAGTTTCCATATTTAGAATTAAGCTGAATTAATAAGCTATAAGCTTAAGTTTACTGGTTAAATAACATAAGTCATGTGATTATTTGTATAGTTTAGTAATAATATCAAGTTAATTAAATAAACTATAGGTTATATGATTTAATTAAATATAAGCATAATTTAATTAAATTAAAGTGTGTAAAATACTTTGGTTAAAACAAGTATTAATACTTTATTAATTATAACCTAAGTTATGTTTATTAATTAATTATATTCCATGTCTTAATAATTAGTTAATACTATAGTCTAAATTAAATAAATAAATACTTAGGTTAAAATATGTATTATTTTGTAAATAATAATTAACCTAAGTCCATGATTAATCAAATTAATTATAAGTCATGTTTATTAATTAATTTAATTATCTTGTTAAAAATAATTACTTGTAAAAAATAAAATTCTTGTACAATTTTAGTCATGAACCAGACCCGTGAATTTAATTTAGACATGTCGTGAACCGGACCGGAAGCCCCATGAACCGGACCAACCAAACACCCCTTAACAGTGGCAAACCGGCTCGACTGGTTTCCATTGCTTGTGTGAAAACACCACCTGCGGCTGCCGGTGGTTCCTCTCGGCTAGCCGCTGCTGCGGTTCCCCCTGCTAGACCAAAACCGCCACCGGTTGGGCCGGTGGTGGTGGCTTGTTGCTGCCGAGACCCCCAAACACCACAAGGACACTCCGACTCAAGTCGGGGTCCCTTGTCCCTGATGCCGACCGAGACCAACACCACCGAGACCTGAGGTCTCGGTTGGTGGTACGAACCAAGACACGCCGAGAGCCATGGGGCTCTCGGTTGGGTGTCGATCGAGCAAACCAACCCGAAAACATCCCTTAATTTTACCCCCATGATTTCATGACATGTTTTTAGTTACTTGTTTATTTAATCGCATGTTCATGTGATCATAATTAATTAAAAAGAATTAAATAAAAGGGATAACGGATCACCGAACGCGTGTAACGAATAGAGGTTAATAACACGAACACTTTACTTGTTTTTAACTCACCAAGATCAACAAACACCCCTTGTTGGTGGTGTTATCGCCGACGGCCAAAGGAGAAGAACAAGGAGGCTAGGATTTTTGATTTTTGTTAAAAACTCGGTTAAATGGAAAAGTGTTTCCCCTTTTTGTTATTTAGTAAAAAAACAAAGTGGGCTTGGCCCTTTTCTCTTTGGTGTCACCGCATGTAGGGCCCACAAGGGAAAACCGCGAAGTTTTTCCCGTGTTATAATTTACGTGTTCGTATGTTCGTGTTTTCGTGTTATAATTGTTCGTGTTATATATAAATACTTGTACGTAACGAAATTAATCATATTATATTCATTAAGTACGTAATTACGTGTTCGTGATTTTTACGTTCACGATTTCATGTTCGTGATTATAATTATTATTGTTAATAATTATCGTGTACTATCACGTACTTAATACTTATCGTGATACGTACATAGCTACTGAAATTAATAATCGTGACACGTGTTCATGCTATAAAAGGAAAGTTTTAATATGTACGTACGTTTACTAAGTGTACTGTTCATGGTAAAAGCATGCGGGCTTTACACATCCAAGGGAAACGGTCATGAAGACTGACGACCAGAAACCTGCGGTCGCTCAGCAACAATCATCCAAGGGAAACGGTCAGTCCTATGACCGTTCTGCTTCAGATAGGTGTGGCGGTAATGACAGTTATCATAACAATGTCAACCACTCTAACATCAGCAGGTCCCTACATTTACCTTCTTTCATGTTAAAATGTCTTATGTTATGGTATTCTGACACTCCAGCAACTCATCTTTAGGAGCAATGGCAATGGAAGGGACCAGGACCGCAGAGGTTCGTATCCTAACCGTTCTGCTTCATCTGGTAACTATTTAAACCTTCTATGTAGTCATGATTATGTTCCATGATCATGTCTCATGCATGTAATCCTGAAACAGGCTCTCAGCTAGCTAGGACGCCTGTTGGGGGGTCCACGCATCCTATTTGCCCTACTTGTTCACGCTGGCATTCTGGTGTTTGCCGCCGAGGTACTGGTGGTTGTTTCAAATGTGGCCAGCAAGGCCATCAGCAGAAGGATTGTCACCATGGTAAGATAGAAGGCACCTCTGGACATGCTGACTCCAAGCCACTTCCTACTTATGGCCGTGTGTTCACTACTACAAAGGAGCAGGCGAACAAGACTTCAGGTACTATCACTGGAAATCTCTTTATGAATAGTCAGGAAGCATGCGTTTTGTTTGATACTGGAGCGAATCATTCATTCATATCCAATGCTTTTGCTACACGTGTTAGGATTTACCCTATACTATTAGATAATACCTTAAGCATTTCCACGCCACTTAGGGACTTTGTGCGAATCACCCATGTATACAGAGATCTTCCCCTAGAATTTGATGATAGAATCCGCAGAGTTGACGCACTTCCACTAGACTGTGCAATTTTGACATGATATTGGGCATGGACTGGTTATCCAAACACCAGGCTACGATAGAATGCCACACTTATCGGGTTATTTTCGGCAATGTCAAATCTCCAGAGTACATACACCATGGTTTTCTGACAGGGAGGTCTGTACAAATTATTTCATCCATGCAGGCGCGTGCATTACTATCACACGACTGTGAGGGATTCATAGCCAACATTCATGACATTGCTGCTGAGTCTCCATCGATTCAAGATCAGCCTATTGTGTCAGAATTCCCGATCTATTTCCTGATGAACTTCTGGGCATACCACCTATTCGTGAAGTCGAGTTTGGAATTGAGCTCATTCCAGGAGCAGAGCCAATTTCCAAGGCTCCTTACCGCATGGCCCCCATTGAGCTTAAGGAGTTAAAAGATCAGTTGCAGGAACTTCTGGAGCGACGTTTTATCCGTCCTAGTGCATCGCCATAGGGTGCACCGGTGTTATTTTTGAAGAAGAAAGACGACAACATGCGTTTATGTATAGATTGTCGTGAGCTGAACAAGATTACGATCAGGAACCGTTATCCTTTGCCGCGTATTGATGACCTGTTCGATCAACTTCAGGGCGCCAAGTATTTCTCAAAGATCGATCTGAGGTCCGGCTACCATCAGTTACGGGTTAAAGAGTAGGATATCTCTAAGACTGCTTTCCGTACACGTTATGGACACTACGAGTTCGTAGTCATGCCATTCGGACTCACAAATGCTCCAGCAGTCTTCATGGATCTGATGAACCGTGTCTTCCATGAGTTTCTGGATAAGTTCGTTATCGTTTTCATTGATGATATCCTGATTTTCTCCAAATCCAAGGAGGAACATGAAGAACACATTCGTACAGTTTTGCAAATTCTTCGTCAGAAGCAGCTGTATGCCAAGTTCTCTAAGCGTGAGTTCTGGTTAAGCAAGGTGGCATTTCTGAGCCATATTGTATCTGCAGAAGGGATCACCATGGATCTTGCAAAGGTTACTAAATGGCCGAGATCTACATCTGCAACATAGGTCAAAAGTAATCTGGGTTTAGATGGCCACTACCGTAGGTTTGTGGAGAACTTTTCACCGATTAGACCTACCTTTGACTAAGCTAATAAGAAAAGGAGAGAAATTCGTATGGACTGAAGAACGAGAGAAGAGCTTTGAAGACCTTAAGAAGAAGTTAGTATCTGCACCTATTCTTACTCTCGCATCTGGTACAGGTGGATTTCAGATCTATAGTGATGCTTCGGGAAAGGGTCTAGGCTGTGTTCTCATGCAACATAGGAAGGTTATTGCATACGCATCACGGTAGCTTAAACCTTATGAAGAGAACTATCCTACACATGAATTGGAGCTTGCAGCAGTTGTTTTTGCATTGAAGATCTGGAGGCATTACTTGTATGGTGAATCATATGACATCTTCACAAATCACAAGAGTCTCAAGTACATCTTCACCCAAAAGGAACTAAACATGAGGTAGAGAAGATGGTTAGAGTTGTTGAAGGATTATGACACCAACATTCAATACCATCCTGGTAAGGCGAATGTGGTGGCAGATGCTCTAAGCAGAAGGTCGGGTATGATTGTTGTCATCAAGGTTGCAAAGGAGATCATCCGTGACCTGGAGATGACAGATATTGAGTTTTGTGTACAAGGACAACATGGTTACTAGGCGAATCTTAGAGTGGAACCAGACCTACATTCTAGAATCAAGAAAGCTCAGAAAGATGATGGTGAGATTTGGGCTATTATTCAAAACCTTGATCAACAGACGGAGTTTCGTGCTGATGATGACAGTATCTTATGGCATGGCACTAGACTAGATGTTCTTGATGACTCTACACTCAGGGAAGCTGTGTTGACTGAAGCTCACAGCTCTCCATTTTCCATAAATCCTAATTCCACCAAGATGTACCATGACATCAAGCAGCATTTTTGGTGGAGCGGTATGAAGCAGGATGTTGCCACCTTCGTTTCCAAATGTATGATCTGCCAGCAAGTTAAGATCGAACACCAGAGAGCTAGTGGTTTACTGCAACCATTAGACATTCCAGAATGGAAGTGGGACAAGATCTCTATGGATTTTGTTACTGGTCTTTCGGTGACTTAGAAGAAATACGACGCCATCTGGGTTAATGTTGATAGATTGACCAAATCTGCTCATTTCCTGTCAATCCGTAAGGAGCATCCGGTCAGCAAATTGGCAGACACTTTTCAAAAGGATATCATGAGACTGCATGGTACTCCATCAAAAATCGTTTCTGACAGAGATCCTCATTTCACCTCACGTTTTTTGCAGAGTCTGTAGAAAGCTTGTGGTACAAGACTTAAGCTCAGCACTGCCTTTCATCCTCAGACTGACAGACAGTCAGAACGTACCATTCAGACATTGGAGGACATGCTGTGGGCGTGTGCTCTAGAATGGATAGAAAGCTGGGACGATTATATCTATCTAGTGGAGTTTGCATACAACAACAGTTGGCACGCTAGCATCAAATGTGCACCATTTAAAATGTTGTATGGTAGGAAGTGTCGCGCCCCAATCTGCTGGGATCAGGTGGGCGAACGACTGATTGAGGGTCCAGAGATGATTGAGGTGACTAATGAGAAGGTCGTTGTTGCCAAGGCGAAGCTACAAAAAGCTCGTGCTCGACAGAAGAGTTATGCTGATAAGCATCGTAGAGATCTATTCTTCAACGTAGGTGATCATGTTTTCCTCAAGGTATCACCAGCACGTGGGGTCAAGCGTTTTGGAATAAGAGGAAAGCTCAGTCCTCGTTTCATCGGACCATTTGACATCATAGAACGCGTCGGATAAGTGTCATGTCGTTTAGCATTACCGCCTCAGCCATCACATGTTCACAACGTGTTCCATGTGTCCTTACTCAGAGGATACAACTATCATCCCCTTCATGTTGTTCAGTATCTGCTTGATCAGATTCGAGAGGATCTTTAATATGTCGAAGAACCTGAGAGAGTTCTTGAACGACAAGATCGTGTCATGTAGAGGAAGACGATTCTATTCGTCAAAATCCTCTAGAAGGATCATCCTGAGCGGGAAGCCACTTGGGAGACGGAGGAGTCTATACGGACTTCCTACCCTCATTTCAGGTTCTGATTCGGGTATGTTTCTTTCAGTTTACGTTTTCTCTAATTCGAGGACGAATTATTCTTTTAGAGGGGAAGAGTTGTAAACCCCACATTAAAATACCATGAACAATAAACATGAACATTAAATACACGAAAATACGGTTAAATTAAAACTTTCCATTTATAATATATTACACCTGTCACGATAATAAATAACAAGTATTTATGTATATTATAAATGTAACATGAACACGATATCTAAAATACGACAATTAAACACGACATTACACGAATATTAACTTAGCTAGAAAAACATATGGTTTGCCTTATGGGCTTATGTGGCCGCGGCTAGACAAGACAAAGGAAAGGAGAGGGGCCTTTGGCCCATTATCCCAATACTAATCCTTATTTAATAAAGCTTCCAGGGAATAACCATAAGTTAGTTTTATTAAAAATTAAGAAACCCTAGTCCTCCTCTCCTCCTCTTGCCGCCGGTCGAACAAGAACACCAAGGTGGTGTTTGTTGATTTTGATCTTCAATTTTGGTGTGTACGTGTTCGTGTTTATTAACCTTAATCATCTACTCATTTGGTAATCACCACAACCTTTTTCTTTTTATTCTTTATATTGAATTCATGATTCCATGTTAATTAATATTTAAAAAAACATAAAACATGTTAAGGTTAACCAAGAATCAAGAATAGGGTTGTTTGGGGTTTGGTTTGGTTCGGACGACACACAACCGAGAGCACAAGGCTCTTGGCTTGTTTTGTTCGCACCACCACCGAGACCTTAAGGTCTCGGCTTGGCTTGGTTGGGTCGATCGCACACAAAGGGAACCCCTAAATCGAAGTCGGGATATGTTTTGGCTTGGTTTGAGTGTCAACCGAGACCTATAGGGTCCGAGTGGGACTTTGTAGAAAACAGTGGGAACCCGGCTTAAGCGGGGGTGGTCTTGACTCGGGCAGTGGGTAAACTAACAGCAAGAGCAGGGGGAACTATGGCCAGGCAATGGAAACCGGCTAGCCGGGTAGCCACTGGCCATGGATTAGCCGCCGGCTGTGTGGTGTCAGCTAGGTACTTTTGGGCTCGGGATTATTTTAGAACACGGGTTTGGGCTCGAGAATTTATAAATCAATTATTTTATTTATTTGACAAGACTTAGGTTTTAAATATTAAAATTTATATTTCATGATTTAACCTAAGTATTTAATTTGCCTAATTTAATTAAACATGTTATTTTAAATTAAATTCATATAATCTATAGTATATTAAATCAACCATGTTAATTATGTAATAAGCTATAACATTTAATCCATGACTTGTATTTGACCAATAAGCTTAAACTTATATTTTGGACTTATTAATCAGCTTATTCTATTTTTGCAAACTTACTATTTTTGGAAACTTTCTATTTTAGGAAACCTACTATTTTTAGAAAGTTACTTAGTATTACAATACAAGTATAGTAATACCTTAATACATGAATAATAAACAACAGAATACAAGAATAACTACAGTTAACACATAAAATAGTTAAAACATGACATGATATAAATAACAAGCTAAGAACACACAGAACTAGTAAATACACGTATCTCAGACAACTCATATACGTCCCTATTCTTATGTAGTATTATCCGTCAAGGCGGAGTAGGTTCGTCAGCATTTCCGATTAGCTTCTATTGGACAAGAGGTATAAATTTTCCGTCCTTTAGTAAGGATAATCTCTTCCTTTATTAGGATTTCCCGTATGCAGCCAACTGTTTTCCCAGTAGTTACAGATTTAAATGCTTATGTTTTATTAGTTACCTTAGCCATATACATGCACGCCAGTTTCACCTAGTTATGGAGGTACCATAACCATAACACTGGAGGGACCAGTGTTATGACTTCACCACGGCGGAGTGATAGCTCGTGGCGTCCATTCAGTTTATTTGGATTTTATTTATTTATTATGTTATCATGTGGGGCGTATGGGTGCATCCTAGTTACAGTTTCAATCAGGATTTTCATGGTGAATGTGGTGTTTGCCTTTCATCTTTCACAAGGAGCTGATCCCTCCTACCCAGACCATATTAATTAGAGGCATCCCCTCTAATTGCATGACGAGGTCACCCCTCTAAGTATTCATGCACGTTATTGACCTCATGACCTATATATCTGTTCACTAGGCTTTATGCCTAGCCGTTTTCCATTTCCATGTTCCCAGACGGCAGGTAACCAAGGTCGCAAGTAGGATCTCAAGAGTATGTGCATTCGGATGGAAGCTATCCAACCTTCTTTATCTAATGCATTTATCCTACTTTCTCATACTTTATTTCATTTGGACATTGTTTAGTCCTTTTCTTTACAGTACTTATATTTGCTTGTGTTGAGTTACTTGGACTACCGATGTTTGTTTCTGGTATTTCCTTTATGGTCATAAATGTTTAGACATTTACCTTGCATGCTTTGATGACACGCCATAATTATCATGTGATATTCCATTTTACCAAATGGGGCGTTACAAAAGTACTATCAAATAGGCTATGACATCAAAATGTTATGACACCATATTTTGAGGGTAGAAGTGAGCCACGCAAGCTATGTCACCGAATCAAACCTAACCGAGCCGAACAAATTTGGTTCGGTTTTCAGTTTTTGATGTATAACTCGGTTCGATTTCGGTTCGGCTCAAAACCGACACTAAATTGGTTTGGACCATCTAAATAAATCGAAACTGACAGGTTATAACCTAGTCAAGATAGTTTAAAGATCTCTTTCAGGTATAAAGTGAAGAAACTCAAGTTTTTATTAGTTTATCATAACATTTTTTTATGTGTTTTAACAATAATTATTGTCGTTATAGAACAATGCAACAAAAGAAACGTTACATATACACGCGAATAGTAAAGCCGATAAGATTATTTATATACAACTCACGTCGAGGAAAAGATTAAACATTTTCAAAATTCGTTATTTGATTGGAAATTGATTTGCAGACTTATAAAATTGATTGTGATATCTAACATTATGCACTACAGAGTTATATAATATTTTACAATATGTTTTATTTACTTATAATGTGAGTGTCCCAATCATTAATCATCTCCTTATTTGATAACAGTACACGACTAGTACCAAACTATATGGTGTACAGGGGTGGACCTAGGGGTTCCCGGGGGTTCCCGGGAACCCGATAGATGTTTATCTCGTAATATAAGTTTCAAATATCTATAATGTAAAAAAAGAGCTAAAACAATGGGTATAACATAAACTTAACTAGTATTTGTTTTTCAAATGAACCCGATCCTAATTTTTGTGTTACGTAAATACCTTTTAATCTGAAATTTTGGGTATTCGTAGATACAAAAAATTTATTCGAAGTTTCGGATATCTGTCATCGCAAGTTTCGGATATCCGAATTCATGATATATGTTATTGACAAGTCCCTCAAATGATTTAAATTTAACAACTAAAAATTATCGTAAAACGTTGCCTATTTCATATTTACATTTTAGCCCACAAACATTAATGAGATTACACTTACAATATCTGTCTAAATTCACGCCACAATTGTTTGTGAAAGATATTTCAAACTTGTAGAAGATATGAAATTCAATGAAAAACAGAAACATAGTAGGAAAAAACCAAGAACTAGAAAAATAATGCAAAACTTTTCGTTCCAGATTTGGTTTTAAAAAACTTATAGCTGAAATTTTGTAACTATACAAAAACTGTCTAAAACCGCCCCATGATTACCTATAATCAAAACCCTCGATACTCGTAAAAAATTATGTGCACCTGATAACGTACTGTTTTGGGTTCGCCAATGATGACGATGGTTGAAGTAAGGGGTTGAAGCTTAAAAGAACGTAACCCTGAAAGAAATCAAAAGCCATAACAAAACTTGAAGAAAGTGTTTATGATTTGTGTGTGAAGAATGGTGGAAGATGAGAGTGAGGATGGGGTTTAAATAGGCGTTGGTTGGAATATTTGTGGTCCTATTTTTGAAGTGTCTATAAAACAATATCTATTTAAATTTGTTGAGAAAGTGTTTTTGGAGAAACATGTGTAACTTTAATTTTTGAAAGGGTATGAAAGTAATTATAATTTTTGTAAAGAAATTTGCAAGTTAAATCATAAGCATATATTCAAAGTAAAGGATATTTCAACATTTGGGTTTACCTTCCAAAATGATGAATGACCAACATTAATTTCGACCAATATAATACATGATAGTTTAGAGAAGCAAAGTCAACGTGAGAATTTTTTGTAGTTGTGGAATGAAAACTAAAATATAACATGTTAAAATAGTGGAGTTTTATTTATACTAGTTAACATTCTATTGACTAATAAGCAACAAATAAATGTATAACGTGTTAACGATACACGGTTAAAATGTGATACATATACATCATATCTTATACATAAACGATTATATTTGACCCACAACCACCACTAACTAACTTGATACACACTAAGAAGACATGATACACATCACACATCGAATCAAAATGTATCACTTAGATTTCATCAAAATTCAAAAGAAAAGCCATCAAATCTTTAATAGTTTTTAGTTATAATTAATCACGTTAGTAATTTGTTTAAAGTCTCATTTATGATATTTTAGTTAGTTCTTATTCTTACAACTTTAAAAATTATCTCATTTGATCTCAACTCGATGTAACAATAAGAAAATTGAATATCTATATTGATTTGATGTAATGTGTAGTAGGTAGGTCTATACACAAGAAACATACTCCCTCTGTCCCTTTTTATGTAACACCCCACTTGGATAAGTAGACCGTTACGTGTATTTATGACGTTTCATCAAAGCATGCAAGGTAATATGTAATAAAAACATACATGACCATAAAGGAAAACCGGAATCAAACATCGGCTCCTAAACATAAACTCAAAAATTTGCATAAAGTAAATGAAATTCAAAAGGAATAGAAGTATAAGGTAGCCCCCATCCTATGCACGTCCGCTAAATGCTCAAATCCATCATTGGGTACCTGCCGTATGAGTCATGGAAAGAAAATATGTCTAAGCAATACGCTCAGTGAACGGATATAATGACCTGATAAAAATACCTGGAATATAAAAGAAAGATCTGGAATACTAAGCTGAACATATAAAAGTACTGAATTTGAAAGACTGATAAGTAATATGCAGTGGAAAAACTATGTATGTCTAGGAAAACCTGTTTTATAACTTGTAAAACTGAACTATAAACTGTTAAATATGAAAACATGCATGTAATGTATTTTAAGTACCAAGAGCCTATATAGGTCATGTACTGTAACAACGTGTGCATGAATACATAGAGGGTGACCTCGTCATACTATAGAGGGGTGACCTCTAACTGATAAGCTGGGTGGAGGGATCAACTCCAATGTGAAAGATGTAGAGCACACACCACATTCACCTGATAAACTGTAAACTGATAAACTAGGATGCACCCATACGCCCCGCTGATAATACTAATAAATGGCCAACTGAAACTGAAAGGGATGCCACGAGAAATCACTCCCTCGTAGAGGAGTCATGACACCGGTGCCTCAAGTGTCATGGTTACGGTACCTCCGTAGCTAGGTGAAACTGGTCATGCATGTATATAAAGCTCAGGCAGTTAACATAGTTATCATGGCAAATCATGTAAAGTTTTAAAACATATAACTGAGAAAAACAGATGGCTACAGACGGAGAATCCTAATCATGCATAGAAGGAAAGTCCATACTGAAGGACAGGAAATCCGTACCTTGTATCCAGTAACTAACTGAAGACGAAAAGACGAGAATCCTACTCTGACTTCATGTGAACTACATGAATAAAGGACGTGAATAAGTTATCTGCTTATTGTAAACTTTTACTCGTTAATATTGTTCTTAACTTGTTTTACATGTTCTTGTCTTGTTTTACTGATTCGTGTATAACCTTGTAATTCTGACTGTTTCGTGTAATTCTAATTAATGTATTTCATGTACTCATGTGTTATTATACTTGTGGTAACATAATAAGCAACTTCCCATAAATAGTAAGTTTCCAAAATAGTTAAAAGCTTGTTTAATAAGTCCAAAATATAAGCTAGTGTTTAATATTCATAATTTATAAGTCATTGATAGGTGTGAAAACACCATCCTTTTACCACTTAATTATAATGAAAACAAGACCATAACGTTTATTTTATGTCGTAAATGTCGGAATTATGCGTGGTTTGTGTTTTTGTTGTGATTTAGGAACAAAATGTGAAAAGGGAGGAAAACACGGGCTTTCACGGGCTTTTATCGAAGAAAAAGACAAAAGACGAAGTCAAGAAATCAAGAGTGCAAAAAGAACGGAAGTCCAAGGCTTATTCTGAATACATACTTCCCTCATGAGAGTGATGACCCTCCTTTATACTTTGATGATTATGGTCTTTATCCTACTTTGGATATGAAGAAATCTGCTTCAAAGGAGAAGAAGCCGGCCGACACCGATATCAGCAGCACTTATGTCTTGACTCCTCTCTATCCTCCGTCTGAGGATGAGATTGAGAGATTTATGATCGGATCTTCTTCAAGATCAGTTGAGCCTGAGTGTTATTTTCCCCTAAAGGAAAAGGTGTTCGATCCCGGTATTGCACTTTTCAAGCCATCTCAGTATCCATCTGATGAAATAAAAGGAAAAAAATTTGGTACTTATGAAGATATGCTTGCACCTCTTCACCCTTGCTACCACCGTGCTCCATCTTTGCTTAAGGGAACCTTGCCTACTCTTCTTTGGCTTGCTTTGTTCGCCTTAAGCTTGTGCTATTTGATGGACAAAAACTATGTATTTGATCCCGGTGGATGTTTTTCAAGCTTCTTCCTATGCTAATCAAGGTCGAGTCAGGCTCACGACTCGGTGATAAAAAATCAAGCGCTTCTTGGGAGGCAACCCAAGTCTCTATCTTTTAGCTATCTTTATCCTAAGTTTAGGGGAGACCCGTTGGTGTTTGCTATTTCCTCTCTTCTCATATTCAGGGATTCGAGCGTTCAGTGATCCACTCTTGATGATTTTTGACGACCCGTGATTCCATGTTTCCGTCTTCCCGGTCCTATCCTAAACTCTTCTGATTCACAATTTTATATTTTTCAATATTAAATAGGAATCTCTTTAGTTGTCTCTTTCTTAGCAAGATTTAAACAACGTGCACAATGTCCTAAGTGTAGGGGAGTTTACTCCCACATGCTTAAACATTGAGGACAACGTTTATATCAGTGTAGGGGGGACTTCTATCGAAGTTAAGTGGTCTTTTACTTGTATTTGTCCTCATTTTAACCAGAAAATTGATTTTTCGACATTTTTCAAAATTTTTTTATCTTTTTTGGCCTATTTGTTTTTCCTTTGTATATTTATTTTCTTTCTTTACTAGAATAAATTTTAATAAAGTGGTTTTAATTTTCAACGTTGTGAATCTTTTGACTCAACCCGAGTTTACTTATCTAAGTTTACTCTAGCTAGTATCCTTAACGTGTTTAAGTCAAGTTTTGTTAGGCTTTTATATAGGGAGCTTTAAAACGCGAAAGTCTTAACTCTCACGGGTTAAGAACAAGAACTTTTCGCAAGTTCCTATAATTGATCCTAGAGAGTCGTTTATCAAGGGAACTTTAAAATACGATTTCTAAACTTGAAAAAGTCTAAGAATTTGCAAGATCCTATAGATGACTCGAAAACCCAAAACTTTGATTTAATTGGCTAAGCATCCACGAGTCTCATTCCTCGAGATTTTAAATTATGGAGAACGAGAGATGATAGAGTCAATTATAAGTTTGGTATTCTTTCGTGAATTTATGTGAGTTGATTATAAGCCTATTCTCCCATCGCTTGTTAATAAACTTATCTGCAATAAGTAAGGTCGTACGATTTGAAAAGTTACTTAGCTTCTAGCCCAAGATCGTTTAAAAGTTGCTCGGTATTCATTAGAGTTCATAGCCAAGGCATAACTTATTGAAGCGGGACGCGAAGATTGGCAAATCCAAAAAGGCCCTAACAAATCATGAGGGCTACATTTTGTTGCTAAAGATCCAAAAGTGATGTGAAGAATCATTTATCAAAGATCAATATGAAGGATCGAGACACACGACGAAAAGCAAATACTCCCGTAAAGATCATGGAGAAGTCTATCCAAAAAGGCCCTAACAAGGTATGAGGATAAATAGATCCAAGTCCTAAAAGGAGGCGGATCGTTGTATATCAAAATCCCAAATAAAGATTGGAGAAAAATGAAGAAGTCGTGGTCCAAGTATGAAGAATCTCTCAAAACTTCAAGTGAAGAAATTCCTATTATGAAGAGAAGACCATTATTTCATGAACGTCTCTCAAGATTTGAAGTATGAATTCACTGCCAAATATCGGTCCGAGAAAGGTCTCAAATCGTGAAGCGAGTTATGCCAAGATATGAACTTTATGAGGTCCTAAGAAGCAGTTTTAAAAGATTTTGTCCTTTAGCTAACTATTGATTAAATCGTCCCACTTTATTTTCAGCCTTAATAACTATCGAAATAAGTCAACGATGCATCCTCGTGATCATTCAAGACAATAATAAAATATAAGAGATAAACCTAGGAAAGGGAGTCTAATTAATATTTGGCCCACATGAGTTCATGTTAGTTTGCTAACTTATAATAACAATGATCTCGTTTTTAAGCTTGGTATGGGGAACGTGAAACTTGAGGATGATAAACATTCATGATATTCCAAAACCCTAAGGTAAGTCTTTGATTTCTTTACTTGTTTTGTTATTTTCTATCTCTTTAATAAAGGCCAATGTGGATTGATTGTGATGAAAAGTGTAATCTTGCTTTGTAATTAATGCATTGCATGAGGACATTACAATGATCAAGTGTAAGGGATTTGATAGGTGTGAAAATACCCATCCTTTTACCACTTAATTATAATGAAAACAAGACCATAACGTGTATATTATGTCGTAAATGTCGGAATTATGTGTGGTTTGTGTTTTTGTTGTGATTTAGGATCAAAATGTGAAAAGGGAGGAAAACACGGGCTTTCACGGGCTTTTATCAAAGAAAAAGACAAAAGACGAATTCAAGAAGTCAAGAGTGCAAAAAGAACGGAAGTCCAAGGCTTACTCTGAAGATTTATAGAAGAAAAAGTCCAAAGACGGAAGTTTAATAAAGCCGAAGAACTCAAGTCTAAATTAATGAAGAAATTACAAGACGAGTTTATTAATCCCGAGACAAAGTCAAAAGTCAAAGAATTAAGAAGACGAGGACTAAACGAGAAATAAAGTAAGAATAAAGAGAGGAGGAAGCTTCCACACCTCCCTCCTCCCCTATAAATAGTAGATTAAGTTTTCATTTTTTGTTGTTAGCTAATTTTGACAAAATTAGTCTCTCCATTTTTAATTACTTGCACTTTTATTTCATTGCCATTTAATTACCTTGTCTTGCACTTTAATTATCAAGTAAGTTTACTTTTTATGTTAATTGAATCTTTACTTTTATTATTAATCTCCTATCTACTCTTCTTGTTTGGATTTAATCTTCATGTTTATGTTTATGTTTAAGTTTTTGAGTTTTTATTGATTTGATTAAGTGGGGTTTGATTATTTTGGTTATGATTGTTAATTTTAGTGATTTGGAGTGATTGGTTATTGTTAGTTAATCATTTGTGGTTATTTTGGTTTAATCTTTTGGTTGATTTTGATTAGTTTTGTTAAGATTCGTTTCTTTTTATCTTCCGTGTTCTTCGCGATTTTTGTTTGCCCAGTTTATTCCGAATCAAGACGTTTATTCCGGATCAGTGGATTATTCCGAATAAAGCTTATTCCGGACGAAGCCAAATATTCCGGATAAACCATTTATTCTGGATGAAGCTACATTCCGGATGAAGGTCTTAGTCTAATTTATTCCGCATGAAGAGTTTATTCCGAATCAAGTGATTTCTCCGAATCAACGCTTTTGTTTTCATTATTCCGAACCAGTCAGTTATTCCGGATCAATAGATTATTCCGAGTCACCAGTTTATTCCGGATGAACAATCATTCCGGATGAAGCTTGTTTTACGAACCAAGGTTTCCTTTTAGATATTCCGAATGAAGCAATCTTTCCGGATGAACCATTTATTCCGGATGAAGTTATATTCCGAGTGAAGCTGTTATTCCGAATCAACCTTATATTTCGAGTGAAGCTTTATTACGAACGAAGGTATATTCCGGATAAACTTGTTATTCTGGATGAGTTATTATTCCGGATGAAGGATTTATTCCGGATGAGTGTTTTCTAGTTTTTTCTAATTTTATATTTTTAAGTTTTAAGCTTTATTTTTCCCCGCCTTTTTCCTTAGTTGCACTTTTAGTTTACTTGCCTTAGATTTATTTTAAGCTTGCCTTTTGGATAACTTTAAGTTTGCCTTATTTACTTTTCGTCATGCTTTAATTTCCCGTCATTTATTTTCAATTAGTTTTAGCTTTATTTACTTTGCCTTTACTTTAAAGTTTGTTCACTTTTTAATTTTACTACAACGACAAATATTTTTCTTAACCAAAAACGACTGAGTCACACATTCTTCCCTTTTTCAATTCGAAAAGATTGGACGATAAAACTTTCTTACTAGACAAAAGCCATGTATTAGTCATGGTGTCTTAATTGTAAGGTTTATAAAAATAAACACTTTCGGCTTAAAAGATGATTATTAAATTAATAATATAAAGCATGGTTTTAATAAAGATTATTACTTAATAACATAACATTATTTATTTCTTAAAACTTTATTGTATATAAATAATTAAATCAAAGTCTGGTTTTAATTTAATTATGTCGTAATAAAACACTTAGGTTAATTTCGTGAATTATTACATTAATAATTTTATCCTAAGTTCATTAGTTAATTAATTATAACAAGCACTAAATCAATTAAATTAACTAAACTAATTTTAATAAGAACTCATGTGTACCCGAGCCCTAAAAACCCGAGCCTAACAATAGCCTACCGAGACTTTAAGGCCTCGTTCGCACGCAAAGCAACAACAACTAAACAAAAACCCACTGCCCCCTCTTTTTGTCCGAGATCCATTTCTCCCTGTTGTCCAAGATCCCCAACCCTGTGTTGTCCAAGAACCCCAAACACCCCTTGTAACTGCCTGGGCTGCAGTTCCTCCTGCTTTGCCCAAGTACCCATCGGCTTGGGCCTGGTTCCACCTGTTGTGTACCTAGTTCCCACAGAGATCCCCTTGGCTCTTGGGTTCCCACTGCTACATCCAAACACCCCCTGCGAGCTAAACCAAACACCCCCTGACTGCTTTCCCGTACCCACTGTTTAGCAACCAAACACCCCTGTTGGGACTGTTTGGCTTGCGACTGGCAAAGAAACCATCACCGAACCCCCTTGGGTCGTGGCTGCGCTAAAACAGAAACACACCGAGAGCCATGAGGCTCTCTGTTTTCGTGTAATCAAACCAAAAACCCGACCACCTCTTGATTATACATGTTTTACATATACAAATCGTGTGTTCTTAATATAACAAAAGGTGGATTCGTGGTTTCAAAGAAAAGAAAAAGAATTAGAATTATTTACTTGTTTATGCATGATCTAAATATGACAAACAACACCCACGAATTAAATCAACACCAAAATTAATCCTTCTCCCCTTTGTTCTTTGATTCCAGCCAGCGGCTCTCAACACACACCAAACCCTAATTTTTTTGTTTGTTTCTTGAAATGAAAAGTGGGAAAAGGTTTTCCCTGCTTGTTTAGTTTCCAAGTGGGCTGGGCTCAAGCCCATTTCTTTTTTTTCTTTTGTTTAAAACCGCGGCCCACACAACACAACACACTCTTTCTTTTGTTTTGCGTTTTTAAAACTTTTGTGAGTTAACGTTTGCGAAGCGTTTTCGTGTTTAATATATATATATATATATATATATATATATATATATATATATATATATATATATATATATATATATATATATATATATATATATATATATATATATATATATATATATATATATATATATATATATATATATATATATATATATATATATATATATATATATATATATATATATATATATATATATATATATATATATATATATATATATATATATATATATATATATATATATATATATATATATACTAGTGGCAAAACCCGCCCGATGGGCGGGTATAACTTATGATTGTCGTTTACAAAAAGGAATTATCTTAACATTGTTGTTTTGAAATTTTAAATGGTTCAAATTTTTTTATTTAGCTTCAAATTATTATTTGACAAAATCTAACCTCAAGTAAATAGACGGATGTGTTAAAACAAACGGTATGCAAACATATAATCTTTTTGTAAACGGCCACAATAAGATTCTGAAATTAATTGTATGAAATTAAGAACTATAATTCACATGCATAAAAGACAAGCTTTGATAGCTATTAGCAAAGCTTGGTAGCTATTTTCTTGATGTAACATTAAACACTTCATGAAGTAAACCAAACATCATTCATCATTGATAGACTATCATGTTCTATTTTACTTTGTTCGATTTTCCCGGTTTTAAAACCGAAACCGAAGGTTAAGGTTTTTGAAATACCCATAACCGAAACCGTTCAGTTTTACTCGGTTTGTTTCTCGGTTTTATTCGGTTTTTTTGTTCTATTTCCCAATTTTTTCGGTTAACCGTTTTTTTTGCTTGGGCCCAACAATCGCTTAGTGACATCATCTTTATGATTGTAGCTTAAGTGTACAACAACATTGGAGGGCATCTTTTTAACACCGCAGTCTACACCAATTATCATGCATAGGTCTTTTGAAGAATTTACACATTTGAAGATAACGATAAAAGTATTTGGTTAATAATAACATTAACTGTAACAATACTCCACGTCTTCTTTTTCTTTTATCCACGTGAATCATTCTCCTTTTTCTTGTGCATCGATCGATTAAACTAATCTCACCTCACGTGAAAACCTTTGCTTTTGACCACTGAATATTTAACCAATAATAATAGTACTCGATACCCCAAAAGTAAGAATATCATAGCAGCCTTTTCGCTAGATCAACGTATTCAAATAAACTAAAAATAAAGCTTGTAAAACTTTGAAAGAAAAGATTCCTTAACATTTGGTCACTTGTCTACAAAAACCATCTACGTAAAATGGATCATAATAGTATGTTAGAAAAGAAAACCGTACTCTTTGAGAAATAAATTTAACCACGTGTTAAGTTTTCCAAATGGTGAAGAATGTTACATGAAAAATCAAAGAAACATGACAACTTACGAACCTCTAACTCCTCCTATGACTTCGGAGTTATACAACCATTTTGCAATTGAACCGTAGGTTCTCTCGACTTGCACGATAGCGTCCTAGTCAGAATATAATTTGATGCTTTTTCTTCACGAATGACAGTTAACGTATATGTTTTCTTCCGAAAGATGATGCTCCAAATATACTCCGAGTAGTCTGCATAAAAGGATTAATCAAACAATTAGTTTCCTATAACACTCGATCTCATTCTATAATTCATAATAGTACTGAGATAAATTCCAGTTTCTTTTACCTTGTAGATAATATTGTGGTTACTTCGTAATAAATATGGCTTATCAAATTTCTGTAAGGACTCAAAATCTCAAACCGTTCACTTGATTCCAAATTGAAAATAAGCTACTATGACCACAACAGTCAAAGTGGTAACAAATTTTAAGGGACTGTCATTTCAAGAATCTTAGTGTTTCATTTCCAGGTCTAGTCACAATCGTTTGAAGTATTAAATATTAGTTGCAAATTCTTTGTGATTTCTTTTAACTGGACGCTGAGTGGTGGTGATTGCCCTTCATAAGTATGTAAAGCATTTTAGTCCTTCTCCACGTTACCAGCTGTAATACAAATAAATCAAGTATTAGAAACATTTATTGTTACACGTTAGGTTTATAGTCATCCTGTTCTATGTCGCAACGTCAAGTCTACAAATGTTTGTGGACCAAAACTTTGAGCAAAAAGGTCTCATATTATGAGCTGGTCAATCTTGAAAGTTCATCCGGTAGCAGTTTGCAGCAAAGAGTCGTGGGAAAGGTTGCTTGTGCATCAGAATATGAATCTACTGGTGAGCTGACACTTAAGTCTTACGTATATAGCTTTGGAGTTCTATTGGATATTATCACTGGAGTTATTCCAAGTCAAGAAACCACCACCTCAAATGAAAATGATGTCCTACAATCATCATTTGCGAAACACACAAAATACATTGCACTTTATACTAATGTAGTAAATGAAAACACTATCTTCTTCGTTGTGCGTTGCAAGACCCTATGTAATTATCTCTCTATATGATAAACTATCAAAATTCGAAACTAACCTGGTAATAGCTAATGACCAATAACGAAGCATAATTGGGATGAAAAACGCACAAATGGAACTATTTTAGAGATAAGTAGAAAGGGATAAGAAATCGACTTGGCCTAAGGAATATAAACCAACTCTTTGCCATTTATAGTGCCCATCTTGTGTACATGTTAATTTTGATGAAACGTCCACATTGAGATAAACTTCATGTAGACCATAACACAAGACCAAGGAAGCATGTCAGCGAAACATCATTTTTTCAAAATTTTGAAGCATTAATATCTACAAATTCACAACCTTTTTTCTTGTTGTAATCATATGTACATGTAACGTATCGGTGCGTCTGCAGGTTTGTTGGTATTTTTAATAGAAAACGTTCTATAGATTTATCAAACACTCTTAAGACTTAAAATAGTGAGCTTGTCGGACTTACATAACTACAATTTAGCGTTTTTTGATAATGTGTTCTTAGCAGTATATGAGTGCTTATTTGAATAGGAAGAGGGTGACATACCGGTGGGCAAAGAGGATAGTCGGCTGGGAAATGCAGATCAAAGAAGAAGAGAATCATGATATGGAGTCCCCTCTGCTCTAATAAGTACAGCTCTTAAAAGATCTTTCCTTGGTTCTTAAGCCCTTCCATATTTGTAACCAAATTATAAAAACTTGGTTGCATAATGTCGATGATCAAGTTTGAATTATGATCTCCCATACCTGCATGATCAATATATACGTAAATTCAATAAGTAATACGGAGTATATTTACGAAAAGACATGTATATAGCAAATAAATCAGTATGCTCAAAGAAGTTGAACAGTCAACACCCTACATAAAAAGGTCACGATCGAACTCATATACCTTCTATCATAATTTTTAGTAGTTGAACTGTTAGCTTTATAAGTGTTCCCATCTAATTTTTTATATATAGAAAAATCGACAGCCCTGCAAGTCCCTGCCAAATACAACTGCAAGATTTCATCAGGTAATGTGGGTTAGTGGGTAACACTTCTATACCTTAAAAAAACTATTTTTAGCTATAGTTTAAGAAATTTACATCACTGGTTTTTTTTACCTTATTAATCAAATCAGTATTAGGTTATTTCAAAAGGAACCACCAACCTTCTCAAATAGAAGTTGCATCAAACCATCTTCATTATTTTATTCAAAAAACTGTTATCAGATGCCGCAAAACTGACTTGAATTTGACATTCGGTTTCTTCACCACCAGTTCAAATAAATCAATAGAAAGTGTCCCTGGTAAGAGATTAATATATGGAATAGAGATGAGTTTCAATATTAAAATAGAATTCTTAAAAGTTGTTTGTACAGCATCTTAATTGGTTACCTTGTCTTATCTTCTTCACCTAACTGTATGCAGAGAAAGCTTAAAGGACATGAGGAGTAGCTTTTGAAATCACACTTAGTGTAAACACACTATAGAAGTTTGTGTGTTTCATATTGCATCTTCATTCTATCTCAATCTAGATACCATGAAGTCACTGATGTTGGAACCATTCTAGTGCAAATCAAATCTACCCTTAGCGTGTGAGACCTGATCCAGTGGAATGGACGACACCAAAAACTCAAGCCAATCCTACATTTAGAAAAATCGTATTCACTTAAAAAACCTAGGAACATTGGTTTCAACGATTTTAACATATAATCACCACATAAGGTTTTTCATATATGAAAAAGTATAGCCTATTATACTTTGCTTAAACCGTAGTCAGGTGCTACCCACAAGAATGCTGCATTATTTTTTCTTAAAACGTCATAACTCACGCCTGGGTGTCCCTATTGGGACTTAAAACCACAACCTTTTGGCTGGTGGAACCACATTGATACCTCTAGGCGAACCTAAAGTCATGAAGAAAGCAATATTACTAATGGTCTTTTTAGGCAAAATGTTATATCAAATTTTGTTTTAGCCCATAATGGACATACGCAAAAACATTCCAAATTATAATTTCCGTTTGTGAAGTGGACAGAAACAAATGCGAATAGATGTCTATTCTGCTATGAACACACCTTTTTCGACATTTTATTCATACGGCTAGTTCAATGAAATTCTTCCTTTCTCCAATTCTAAAATGCAATATTAATAATTTCTTAAATGAAACCATATTAATTTCCATTTAAGGAAAGTTTAAAATCAACTGATCATATGAAGTACCTCATACCCGCTGTTAGTGTCATCTGGGGTGGTTTGTAATGATGAGGACATGGGTTAGCTTTCGTGGTGTTTTGAATTTTGGTTACTTGGTTAAGATGGTGACTGATAAAGATCTGCCTGATGATGTCACTAAGTTTCAGCCTTTTGTAACGACTTACTGTGGGAGTGACGTATACGAAATCAAGTGTCTAATGAAGCACTGTGATGGTCTTTATGGTATGCTGGACTAAGTGGCTAGCACACTTGGGGTCAAGCTGGATGGCAGAATTTGTGAACAGCAGGCTGGAGTAAATAGCTTGCTCACTTTTAAAGTATTTGAGAAGATTAAGGATCTTTCCTTGGATAGGATCGAGAAGCATGCTGGCAATTCAGCAAGAAGCTGGGCGTGTTGGTTGCCTAGCACAAGGAAAAATCATGGACTATCTTAGCGTCAGTGGCAAATTGTTAGCATTGAAGCATCCACGATCAACCATGATGGGACAATAAATACATTGTCCGTGTGGCATAACTAATGTATTAATATTATTATATGTTCTGAGTTTTTGATTGTCGTTTTACCTTTTTTTACATAGATATATAAGACAATTTAAGAAGCCAATTTCATATAACTGTGTTCCAAGAATTAGAATTATGATGCATCAATATGACATAATAGAAAATTTGCTACTAATAAAATCAGTTGTTCAGTAGTTCTTTTTGTGTTTATACAAAATCAGTAAACATAACAAATTAAAATCTTACCTCTAATCGTTTCTCACTTTGTAGTTCTATACACCGTTGAATTCTAAAAAATAGGCCTGCCACACTCCCATATGTTGTTGTGGATTGCCAAAATATCAAGAGTGCAGAGATGAAGATGTGGATATGTACATATCTGTCGAGCTAGCGGACCAGTGGCTCGATCCTGAATTCTAGAGAGTTGCTTCCGAGTTAATAATGTACGGTCCGTGTGGGTTGGTCAATAAAAGTACAGGTATGCAAAACAGTGACATGTGCTAAATTTTTCTAAAAGCATATTGCTACAAAACATATAGAGACGAAGATGGGCATGTTCATTATCGGAGGAGAGATACCTAAGGTGACTGTTGCGGAATGGCCTGAAGCGGTGGTCCTTGTGTTAACACGACACTGGGACAGCAGCAGGCATGGTTCGTTGAAGAGCACGGATAGTGTAATCAGCAACCACTTCTGGTGCAACCTCTTTGGCATCAGGTCCAGGTGTCACCATGTTTGGCTTCATACGGATAGTCTCAAGAAAAACGTGGTGGTCACGAAGAGCCTTGTAGCATACATCCAAGACACGTAGAGTCACGTCAGCAAACTTGTATTTCATGAGGTCCATCGACATGGATCTCAGGCTCAACAATTGGCACTAATCCATTTTCGCGGCTGATAGTGTCATATCGGCCCAAACCATTAGCGTTTCATTGATGGCGAGTTGGGATGGTTCGTTGGCACCAACTTAAGGACGTGAGCCACTTAGCAAAGCTATCACCAGAAGCATATTATTGGGAAAATTGAGAATCGATACCATCAAAACCTTGGGTAGTGGTCTCACCATCGATCCCAGCAAGCTTAACGGTACCCTTGTCGACCTTGATTTTGGGAAGGACAGTAGTCTCCTTCATCACATGAACAGTGGGCTTTCCTGCAACAATTAGGTAAATGTTATTAAAAACAATTAAATATTAAACCAGGTGAATCAAACACTTTTAAAATGATGCAATGGGTTATGTTACCTGAAGCGGTCTTCTGGTATCAGGTCTCCTCGAAAAGGATAATTCCAGTGAGGTGGTCGAGGGCACCAGGAGTGCAGAATAGAAGCTCACGGAGGGTTCTCCTGTTTGATTCAACGTTCTTAACCTTGATTATGTCAAAATGCTTTTTGATGGTGCCAGTGGACTCATCGGCAGCAAGATTACCCTTTCCGGGTTTAACAATGTAATTGGTACTTCCCAAAGAGCTGGACCGATGAGCACTCGCTGTAGCTGGAGTCTACACATTAGTTAAACTTCAAGGTGAGGGAGAAGATGAGATATACCTTCCTAAAAGCTACGGAAAAGATCGTATATCCAACAGTTATATTAAATCTCGACCGATAGTTAATACTTTAACACTGATTATACTATTCAGTTTAAGCTAAGATGAGAACAACAAACATACCGATAATGAGAAAATAAAGAACTATAAATTCCGAAAGTCATTCTAGAGGTGATGAGCTTTAGTATGATATTCATTAAGATGTATAGCTATATAGTGGAAAATCAACAGATAAACAGGTTGCTTCATAGTATATGGTATAAAAATTGAAATGATCAGGTTGCTTCTTATTAGCTCGTCATTTGTAGTATCACCCGACAGCCCGAATCACCCGAACCGACTATCACCCGAACCCGATAACCCGAATCGTTATCGGGTTGGGTTGTGGTTTATTGCAGATATATGGTCAATAGATGATATTATATCAAAACCAAAAACAATGTGAACTACAAATGCAATATAAAAATTGGTCAATCCAGGTGAACTTTCATATCGAGTACCTACTGAAGTTCAATTTAGCAATACAATTGTTGCACTTTATCCGGATGGATGAATAGAGTGGCTTTCCTGTAAGCATTAACTTGGCATAATAAGTTAATAACTTCAGTTGATGGAACTGGCTGCCAACCACTATCCAACCCAAGAATATCACTGACTTGATACGTTCTATTCACTATTGGGTCACATCATATATATAAGTTGATATGTAACAATGACCCATCATAGCTTCAGTTGTATAAATTCTATCTGATCCAACAAATGCCTCTAACCTTGACTTTTGACCTGTTATTATAGGTATTGCAGCTTCTTCATACACAAATTTTCTATATACATCACGGTCATGGTTTTTGAATTCTATCATCACATCTTCTATGATATACAGGCGTAGTTTTAACTTAGGTCAACAAAAAGTAATGCGTGAAGGGCATCTTTCTACTACTTATTTAGAAGCTTTGATAGTTTTCCTGGCCACAGATTATACCAAACAAAAACAATAGTTTTATCGAAAGATTTTAGAATCACCAAAGGCAAGGATTAAGATTGCACCTCAAGAAGAGAGGACACAACTATATTCCTGGCGGCTTTCTTCAGCCTGGTATCAAAATCAGATGGCTAGTTTTTACCAATGGGCACTCAACCTACACCTGATTATCAACATCTTTCTTAGGCCGACATAAGATGCATACGATAACTTTATCAGCAAGTAAAGTTTTATTAATAAATTTGAAATTACAAAGATCTACATCAAATTACCTGACTGTTAGCATCATTCTCGTGTAAAACAATCCAGTTTGCCGCAATCTCGAGACTCGAATTAACTAAATAAATAGATGGTTATGATTATCAAATATAAACCAATTGATAAAAATCAAAACTTTATACTGATTATCACCTGAAATAGTCACTTGCCAATAAAGGGGTTTGGGAGGTTTTTGATTCAATAACCACTCTAGAAAAGGATTTTCTACAATTACGATATATATGAGAAATATCATATATATATATGCTTCATTTGCAATTATGATGGTTCATATTAAGCTGTAATCAGAAAATTTAATACCTTCCCAGAATATCCATGTGAGAAGCAACTTTGTCGTGTAACAATCTGTGACATGATAATAGATATATTCTTCAAATATCTATTACACGATCATTACATTAAAATGGTCACACGATCATTACATTATACAGTCGGTCATGAAGAATTTCAAAAGGGATAGAACTGTCTAATTAAAATCTGTACCCAAACAGCCTGATAATTATGATTAGAACACCAAAAGATAATTTTAATGAATAGATCAAAAAATCATTATAATACCTCACAGAAATCACTGGTTATTATTGATTGATGAAGAATTAGGGCTTTTGAGATGATAGTTACATGTGAATGAATTGAGTTTAGGGTTTGAGAACAGTGATCAGGACGAATTTTTGAAGATACGTGAAAGTTTTCGGTTGAATATATTGTTATATAAGTTGGGTACAGGACACGACCCGAATGAAGATCACTGCCCGAATGATGCTGACGTGGATTTTAACATGCTTATGTGGCATATCCCTCCTCTTATATATAATATATAAATATATATATATATATATATATCAATTATAAGTACGATATACTTGGATATAACACTAATTATTCTTTTCGTGTATTTAAATTATTGTACGTTTAATTTAAATTCGTGGTTCCGTGTAATAACGTTTTTCATAGATTTTAAGCGGGTTTTACAACTCTTCTCCTCTAAAAGAACAATTCGTCCTCGAATTGGAAACATGATAACGCTGCGGATTTTACAATTTTCCCCTCTAAAAGGATCATTCATCCTCGAATTAGAAACATGATGTTGTGAAAGGACATGAACGTGACCTGACTGAAGAGAACATGGAACGTAACATGACTGAGTGAACATATCTGAATTATGGAAGGAAAAATATGAGAAGTCCGGATGAACTCCTCCGTTCCAAGTGGCTTCCCGCTCAAAACGGTTCCTCCAAAAGATCTCGACACAATGATAATCTTGGTCTTTGATAGGTGTGTAAACACCCATCCTTTTTACCACTTAATTACAATAATAACCGAGCCAAAACGTGTATTTTATGTCATTTATGTCGGAATTATGCGTCGTTTGTGTTTTTGTTGTGATTTATGACGAAAAGGTGAAAAGTGGTGAAAACACGGGCATTCACGGGCTTTTATCGAAGAAAAAGACGAAAGACGAAGTCGAAAGATCAAGAGTGCAAAAAGAACGGAAGTCCAAGACCAATTCTGAACATTAATCGAAGAAAAAGTCAGAAGACGGAAGCTTACTAAAAGCCGAAGAACTCAAGTCTTATTTATGAAGAAATGTCGAGACGAGTTTAAAGAAATCCCGAGACAAAGTCATTAAAGTCCAAGATTTAAAGAAGATTAAGAGGACAAGGAATTAAGCATGCAATTAAGAAAAGATGAAAGAGGGGAGGAAGCTTCCTAAGCACTCCCTAATCCTCCCTATAAATAGATTAGATAGGATTTACATTTCTCTTGTTGAATAGCTTGACAAACTATTTCTTCCATTTTAATTACCTTGCACATTTAATTACCTTGTCATTTACTTTTCATGTCCATTTAAATACCTTGTCTTGCACCTTAAATACATTTAATTTCAAGTAAGTTTTCTTTTAATTCTTGTCAATCTTTATTTTTATTGTTCATCTCCTATCTACCTTTCTTTAATCTTTGATCTTTATGTTTATGTTCATGTTTATGTTTTTGTGTTTTTATTGATTAAAGTGGGTTTTGATTATTTTGGTTATATTTGGTAGTTTGATTGTTTTGGATTGTTTGTTTATGATTAGTAGATGTTATTTGTTTAGTTTGATTTAATCTTTTGGTTTGATTTTGCTTGATCTTGTTTAGATTCGTGTTTATCTTTGTATCCCTTGTTCTTCGCGTGTTTCTGTTACTGTATTCCCAGGATCATTCCGGATCAAGCCTAAAGTTCCGAATCAAAGAAGATTGTTTGGTTGATTATTCCGAATAGAAGGCTTTCATCCGGAATAAGTGACATATTCCGGATCAAGTCCACATTCCGGATCAACAGAACATTCCGGATCAACAGAACATTCTGAATCAAGGACCTCTATTCGGAATAATTAATTATTCCGGATCAAAGTCTTCATCCGGAATCTTCAACATTCCGGATCAAGGAAATTATTCCGGATCAACTTGTTCATTCGGAATATTTTAATATTCCGGATCAAGGTTTATTCGGAATATATTCCGAACGAAGGGCCAAGGAATTATTCCGGATCAAGACATCATTCCGGATCAAGCACAACATTCCGGATCAAGGCTTTATTCCGTATCAAGACTTTATTCCGGATAAGTGACATATTCCGGATAAATGATTTATTCCGGATCAAGGTTTTTGGTAAATATTCCGAGTGAAGAAGAACATTCCGAACGAAGGTGACATTCCGGATGAATGTTTATTCCGAACGAAGGATTATTCCGGATAAGCTGTGTTCAGGTTATTTTTAGTTTCTGTTTTTAATTCTTTAATTTTCAAGCTTTATTTTTCCCGCCTTTTTCCTTAGTCGCACTTTAAGTTTATTAGACTTAGATTTATTTTAGCCTTGCCTTAGTTTAAGTTTTAGTTACGTTTTAAGTTTGCCTTAGATAGATTTTAGTTTGCGTTATTTACTTTTAGTGCCCTTTACTTTTCGTCACGCTTTTAAATTCTCGCCATTTATTTTAAATTAGACTTAGATTTACTTTAAAGTCATTTACATTTACGTCTTTGCACTTTTATTTTAAAAACAACCAAAAACATTCTTTTTCACCAAAAACAATTGAGTCGTACTTTGAACCGGAAATCAATTCGATTAGACACACGATAAAGAACTTTAATTTTTATACGGGCAAAAGCCGAGTATCAAATGGCGCCGCTGCCGGCTCTTTTCGTAAAGATTAACGGTTTTCTGTGAGAGACGCGTTGCTTTTTGGGATCCGTTCACGTGTGAGCGTTATTTTCTTGCTTAAAAAATTCATAAAACCATAAAAATTAAAAAACTGTTAAAAAACACATAAAAATTAAAAAAATTCAAAAATACAAAAAGATTTTATCTTTATTGTGTATTTATATTCTCTTTGTGTTTGGTTTCTTTTTCTTTTTCCTTTGTAGGTGTATGCGTACTAGATCTTCTAATTATCAAGAGCCCGAGACTCGAGAAGATTTAAGTATGGCAGGTGTCAACAACAATAATCCACCGCACCTCAACAATAACAACAATGTTCTTCCACAGCCCGATCTTCGGACAATGGAGGAGCTTTTTCAACCTACCATGTTCGGACGAGGAGGACCGATTGCACCGATGCAAATCACGGCTCCAGAGTTTTCGTTGAAGCACCACATGATTCAGCAAGTGCAAACAAATCCTTTTAGAGGAATGCCTGATGATGATGCCAACAAACACCTCGACAAGTTCATTACAATCACTCAAAGCATGAAGTGCACTGGTGCCACAATGGATGTTCTTCGCCTACAACTCTTCCCACATACTTTATCACACCACGCCGAGAAATGGTTTGATCGACTCCCGAAGAATTCAATTCATACTTGGGATGACATGACTCAACGCTTTTTGTCGCGCTACTTTCCACCATCCATGGTCACGAGCCTTCGCAATCAAATCAGCGGTTTCATGCAAGAACCCGATGAATCTCTTTTTGATGCTTGGGAAAGATATAATGTTTTGATTGATCGTTGTCCAAACCACAACATGCTCCCTGTGACCTTAATTGATACTTTCTACAACGGTTTGACTTTTCGTGATCGTGATACGATTAATGCAGCCGCCGGTGGCACATTTATGAAAAGGAGACCCGAGGAGTGTAGAGAGCTTATTGAGAACATGACTACTCATCATAAAAACTGGGATTCCTCCGCTTCTTCAAGGAACAACCCGAGAGTCAATGTTTCCTCTACTTCAGCAAACCCCGACATGACCGAACTCACCCGCATGATGACTGAAATGAATAAAAATATATTGTTCTCGCTACAAACCAACAACATCAAGTTAAAGCGGTTGCCAATCCTTGTGAAACATGCGACGGTCCACACTCATACACTGATTATCCTTCTACTCAAGGAAATCCGGAAAATATGTATGCAGCTTATGGTAATTATTCACCGGAAAATTACCAAGCTCGACCTCAAGGGGATCGAAATTTGCTGAGTTACCGATCAAACAACTACCTTTCACCCGGTTTTTCTCCTCAAAACCAAAACCCCGCCAACAACTAAAATAGAAGCAACCAAATCCCACCTAGAGCTTCTAATCCTTATCACCCACCCGCTCAACAAGCCCCACCCATCAATCAAGATGTTGAAGCCATAATGAGAACCCAAGGTGAGCAAATCAAGAATCTACAGAGCCAAATTATTAATCTGAAAGGAGATATTACCAAGCAAGGGAATGACATTAGATCCGAGCTTTGAGATAATATTCAATCCTCCTTCAACAATCAAACGAATGATTTGAAGAATATGCTGGCTAGTTTCTTGCCCACCACTCAACCTTCTTCTTCGAGTTCTCTACCTTCAAACACCGTCACCAATCCGCGAGCGAATGTTAGTGCTATCACTACCCGTAGTGGAGTTACCATCGTAGGACCACCTATCCCGCCCCCATCATCTACACCTCCTCCACCACCATTTATCCCTACTACTCCTACACCTAGTATTAGTACACCATTACCGTCTCCGCCTCGTCATGACGATGTATCCAACAAGAACCCTTCAACATCTCAACCTTTACCTGCTACACCTTCTACTCCTCCACCACCCAACCCCAATATTCCTTATCCATCTTGCTTAGGCAAGACCAAAATGCACACAAAGGATGACATTCAAGTGTCGAATTATTTGAAGATGATCTCTCAAATGACTTTCAACATTAGCCTTGTTGAAGCACTTGTCCACATGCCGAAATTTGTCAAAGCGTTCAAGGAATTGCTTAACAAGAAGGAGAAGCTGATTGAGCTCGCCAACACACGCTTAAATGAGAACTGTTCTGCAGTTATTCTTAAAGAAATTCCGGAAAAACTTGGAGATCCCGGTCGTTTTGTGTTGCCGTGCATTTTTAACAAAACCGAAGAATTTACTGCCCTAGCTGATCTCGGGGCCAGTATAAATCTCATGCCATTAAGTGTTTGGGAAACACTATCATTACCCGACCTTACTCCAACAAAGATGACTCTTGAACTTGCAAATCGCACTCTCGCTTACCCCGTTGGTATTGCCGAAGACGTGTTCATTAAAGTTGGCACATTTACTTTCCCGGTTGACTTTGTCATTGTTGATTATGAAATGGACCCTCGTATTCCTTTAATACTTGGTCGGCCATTCTTGAGAACCGGAAGAGCTCTAGTTGATGTTGCCGAAGGCGAGTTAATCTTAAGAGTCGGGGATGATGCACACATTTTTAAAATGGGGAAGCTTACAAGCAAATCCTATGGACGAGAATCTGCGAATATGATTAATGTGCTTGATGATTTTGTCATCTAAAACAATCCTCTATTCGAGTCTTGCATTGATAATCCACTCTTTCAAAATGATGTGGATGACTCTCTCTCCAATTTGGAACCTTCACCCATTTATGATTCTCCACCGATCTTTGATGCTTATGATGATGATTCTAGCTCAGATTCGGATGATTATGATGACTTTACTTCCGAGTATCCCGACATGCCCATTTATGATGATTTTGATGAGGCCGATACTCTTTCGAGTGATTCTTCTCATGATGAAGATCCTCCGCCATCACTTGATCCTACTTTGGATGATTACTCATTTGAGGAAGACTTCTCTACATTTCTCAATACATACTTCCCTCATGAGAGTGATGCACCTCCTTTAGACTTTGATGATTATCATCTTGATCCTACTTTGGATTTGAAGAAAATTCTTTCAAAGGAGAAGCAACCGGTCGACACCAACATCCGTAGCACGTATGATTTAACACCTCTTTGTCCACCTTCTGAGGACGAGGTTGTGAATTTTCTTCGCGGATCTTCTTCAAATTCTGCTGAGCCTGAGTGCTATTTTACCCTAAAGGAAAAGGTGTTCGACCCCGGTATCGATATTCTTCAGCCATCTCAGTATCCACCTGATGAAATAAAAGGAAACATCTTTGGAACTTTTGAAGATATGCTTGCACCACTTCATCCTTGCTCCCACCGTGCTCCATCTTTTCTTAAGGGAACCTTGCCTATTCTTCTTTGGCTTGCCTTGTTCGCCTTAAGCTTGTGCTATTTGATGGACGAAAACTATGTCTTTGATCCCGGTGGATATGTTTCATGCTTCTTCCTATGGTAATCAAGGTCGAGTCAGGCTCACGACTCGGTGAACAAAAATCAAGCGCTTCTTGGGAGGCAACCCATGTATCTATCTTTTAGCTTTCTTTATCCTAAGTGTAGGGGAGACCCGTTGGTGTTTGCTATTTCCTCTCTTCTACTATTCAAGGATTCAAGCGCTCAATGATCCACTCTTGATGACTTTTAACGAACCGTGATTCCGTGTTCCCATTTTCCCGGTTCTATCCTAAACTCTTTTCGATTCTCTATTTTATATTTCTCAATATTAAAATAGGAATCTCTTTAGTTTTCTTTTCCTTAGCGAGATTTAAACAACGTGCATAATGTCCTAAGTGTAGGGGAGTTTACTCCCACATGCTTTAACATTGAGGACAATGTTTATATTAAGTGTAGGGGGACTTCTATCGAAGTTAAGTGGCATTTTCCTTGTATTTGTCCTCATTTTAACTGGAAAATCAATTTTTCGAAATTTTCAAAATTTTTGATCTATTTTGGCCCATTAGTTTTTACCTTTGTATAGTTATTTTTCTTTCTTTGCTAGAATAAATTTTTAATAAAGTGGTTTTAGTTTTCACACGTTCTGAATCTTTTGACTCAACCCGAGTTTACTTATCTAAAGTTTACTCTAGCTAGTATCCTTAACGTGTTTAAGTCAGTTTTGCTAGGCTTTTATATAGGGAGCTATAAAACGCGAAAGTCTTAACTCTTACGGGTTAAGAACAAGAACTTTTCGCAAGTTCCTATAATTGATCCCAGAGAGTTGTTTATCAAGGGAACTTTAAAATGCGATTTCTAAACTTGAAAGAGTCTAAGAGATTGCAAGATCCTATAGGCGACTCGAAAACCCAAAACTTTGATTTAATAGGCTAAGCATCCACGAGTCTCAATCCTTGAGATTTTAAACTGTGGAGAACGAGAGATGATAAAGTCAATTATAAGTTTGGTATTCTTTCGTGAATTTATGTGAGTTAATTATAAGCCTATTCTCCCATCGCTTGCTAATAAATTTATCTGCAATAAATAAGGTTGTACGATTTGAAAAGTTACTTAGCTTCTAGCCCAAGATCGTTTAAAAGTTGCTCGGTATGGATTAGAGTTCATAGCCAAGGCATAACTTATTGAAGCGGGATGCGAATATTGGCGAGTCCGAAAAGGCCCTAACAAGGCATGAGGGCTACATTTTGTTGCTAAAGATCCAAAGTGATGTGAAGAATCATTTATCAAAGATCAATATGAAGGATCGAGACACACGACGAAAAGCAAGTACTCCCCAAAAGTCATGGAGAAGTCTATCCGAAAAGGCCTAACAAGGTATGAGGATAAATAGATCCAAGTCCAAAAAGGAGGCGGATCGTTGTATATCAAAATCCCGAATAAAGATTGGAGAAAAATGAAGAAGTCGTGGTCCTAATATGAAGAATCTCTCAAAACTTCAAGTGAAGAAATTCCCATTATGAAGAGAAGACCATTATTTCATGAACGTCTCTCAAGATTCGAAGTATGAAGTCGCTGCCAAATATCGGTTCGAGAAAGGTCTCAAATCGCGAAGCGAGTTATGCCAAGATATTAACTTTTTGAGGTCCCGAGAAGCAGTTTTAAAAGATTTTGTCCTTTAGCTAACTATTGATTAAATCATTCACTTTATTTTCGGCCTAAATAACTATCGAAATAAGTCAAACAATGCATCCTCGTGATCATTCAAGACAAAAATAAAATATAAGAGATACACCTAGGAATAAGGGAGTCTAAGTGAATAATTGGCCCACATGAGTTCGTGTTAGTTTGCTAACTTATAATAACAATGATCTCGTTTTTAAGCTTGGTTTGGAGAAAGTGAAAACTTGAGGATGATGATTATTCATGACATTTTCAAAACCCTAAGGTATGCTTTTGATTTCTTTACTTGTTTTTTTATTTTCTATCTTTTTAATAAAGGCCAACGTGGATTGATTATGATGAAAAATGTAAACGTGCTTTGTAACTAATGCATTGCATGAGGACATTGCAATGGTCAAGTGTAGGGGATTTGATAGGTGTGTAAACACCCATCCTTTTTACCACTTAATTACAATAATAACCGAGCCAAAACGTGTATTTTATGTCATTTATGTCGGAATTATGCGTGGTTTGTGTTTTTGTTGTGATTTAGGACGAAAAGGTGAAAAGTGGTGAAAACACGGGCATTCACGGGCTTTTATCAAAGAAAAAGACGAAAGACGAAGTCGAAAGATCAAGAGTGCAAAAAGAACGGAAGTCCAAGACCAATTCTGAAGATTTATCGAAGAAAAAGTCAAAAGACGGAAGTTTACTAAAAGCCGAAGAACTCAAGTCTTATTTATGAAGAAATGTCGAGACGAGTTTAAAGAAATCCCGAGACAAAGTCATTAAAGTCCAAGATTTAAAGAAGATTAAGACAAGGACTTAAGCATGCAATTAAGAAAAGATGAAAGAGGGGAGGAAGCTTCCTAAGCACTCCCTAATCCTCCCCTATAAATAGATTAGATAGGATTTACATTTCTCTTGTTGGATAACTTGACAAACTATTTCTTCCATTTTAATTACCTTGCATATTTAATTACCTTGTCATTTACTTTTCATGTCCATTTAAATACCTTGTCTTGCACCTTAAATACATTTAATTTCAAGTAAGTTTTCTTTTAATTCTTGTCAATCTTTATTTTTATTGTTCATCTCTTATCTACCTTTCTTTAATCTTTGATCTTTATGTTTATGTTCATGTTTATGTTTTTGTGTTTTTATTGATTAAAGTGGGTTTTGATTATTTTGGTTATATTTGTTAGTTTGATTGTTTTGGATTGTTTGTTTATGATTAGTAGATGTTATTTGTTTAGTTTGATTTAATCTTTTGGTTTGATTTTGCTTGATCTTGTTTAATCTGTGTATCCCTTGTTCTTCGCGTGTTTCTGTTACTGTATTCCCAGGATCATTCCGGATCAAGCCTAAAGTTCCGAATCAAAGAAGACTGTTTGGTTGATTATTCCGAATAGAAGGCTTTCATCCTGAATAAGTGACATATTCCGGATCAAGTCCACATTCCGGATCAACAGAACATTCCGAATCAAGGAGATATTCCGGATCAAGGACCTTTATTCGGAATAATTAATTGTTCCGGATCAAAGTCTTCATCCGAAATCTTCAACATTCCGGATCAAGGAAATTATTCCGGATCAACTTGTTCATTCGGAATATTTTAATATTCCGGATCAAGGTTTATTCGGAATATATTCCGAACGAAGGGCCAAGGAATTATTCCGGATCAAGACATCATTCCGGATCAAGCACAACATTCCGGATCAAGGCTTTATTCCGAATCAAGACTTTATTCTGGATAAGTGACATATTCAGGATAAAGGATTTATTCCGGATCAAGGTTTTTGGTAAATATTCCGAGTGAAGAAGAACATTCCGAACGAAGGTGACATTCCGGATGAATGTTTATTCCGAACGAAGGATTATTCCGGATAAGCTGTGTTCATGTTATTTTTAGTTTCTGTTTTTAATTCTTTAATTTTCAAGCTTTATTTTTCCCGCCTTTTTCCTTAGTCGCACTTTAAGTTTATTAGACATAAATTTATTTTAGCCTTGCCTTAGTTTAAGTTTTAGTTACGTTTTAAGTTTGGCTTAGATAGATTTTAGTTTGCGTTATTTACTTTTAGTGCCCTTTACTTTTCGTCACGCTTTTAAATTCTCGCCATTTATTTTAAATTAGACTTAGATTTACTTTAAAGTCATTTACATTTACGTCTTTGCACTTTTATTTTAAAAATAACCAAAAACATTCTTTTTCACCAAAAACAATTGAGTCGTACTTTGAACCGGAAATCAATTCGATTAGACACACGACAAAGAACTTTAATTTTTATACGGGCAAAAGCCGAGTATCAGTCTTAATGACCCTGACTTGACGATACGTAAGAGTGTCTGGTCCATCAACATAAGATAGATCCTCATGAATATGATCGTATGGATAAGAAATAACATGCAAAGGTAGATGAAACGTTACGATACCAATTAACTTGGAATAACTGATATTAGTAACGTATGAGCAGTGATGCGCGAGACATACTGAGACGTAGTACGTGAACAATTGTGAACGTGATACGTGAACAATTGTGAACGTGGTACGTGGAGATATAGTGAATGTAATATAAGGACATATGGCGGATGTGATACGTGCGGCATATCGTGGACGTGGTATGAGAAACATGGACTGAACATTATATGCGAAACATATCATGAACGTGAGATAACTGAGGAGGTAAAACCCAAACAATATGAGGTGAGACGTGAAATGTGACGTGAAACGTCCGTCTGAGGATGGAAAGTTTATTAAACTTTAGTCTGGTCCCCCAAGCTTTCTGCAAATCTTTCTAGAACAAAAATGGAACATAAATAGTAAGATAGAATACGATCATGAACGTGAATGTGAGAAGAAAATTGTGAACTTGAACATGGACGTGAACTTAATTAATGAACGCGAACGTGAACCTTTATCTGATCTGATAGCTGAAGGAGTGCCATGTGATCGTACAATCTTTAGCTGGAAAATGTCTAATAATTTGTTAACTGTGAAATTCTTACAGATGGAAGGGATATGCAGACTTGGTTAAACGGATGAAAACAACCCAGATAGCATCATGCTTCTTTTGATCCTTCGGTAGTCTGGTAACAAAATCCTTGGAGATTTTTTCCACTTATGTTTAAAATTTTTGATGGTTGAAACGAGCTACTAGCATGTTTGCATTCTATCTGAACCCGCTGGTATGTCAGGTACTTAGATATGAACATAATTGCATCTTGTTTCATGCTGCTCCACCAAGATGTGGTTTGATATCATGATACATGTATAGAAACTGGATATATAGAAATCAGAAGATTATGGGTCCTTGTGAGTTAGACCTCTATTTAGCGTAGGATCCTCTAGAACACATAATATAGTGTAGGATTTTCTCTTTTACGCGTAAGCTTAGTCATGGTACAACTAACCGTGAGAACAATGTGATTCAACGTGTCACTGAACCACCAAAATTCGTACTGAAAATTTTAGGTTTAAGTTTCTTTCGTCGTAGCATTTTAACATAATGTGAAAATGCTCTTCAAGCCTTTTTCTAGACTTGGAGAGAAGCAAGATGTCATCAATGAAAGCAATTAACGAATTTGTCTAGGAGTTCATGGGAAAACTCCATTTATCAAATTTATAACTGTTTCTGGATCATTCGTGAGATCCCAAAATGAAATCATGAATTTAGCATGACCAAATCGTGTACAAATAGCAGTCACGGACGTGTCCTGCTTTTTACTCGTCATTGTTGGTAGCATGATCGAAAATCGATCTTGGAAAAATTTTTGGCACCCAGTAGTTGATCGGACACGTCGTCAATACGTGGAGTGGAACAACGGTCAGGAATGGTGATTTGTTTATACCGCGGCAGTCGATGCATAATCTCATGCTGCCGTTCTTCTCCTTAATAAATGAAACCAATGCACACTATGGTGATGCACCTGACGAATGAACTTCGTTCAAGCATCTCTTGCTGATAAGCCTGTAACTCCTTTAACTCAACAGAAGTCCTGTGATAAGGAGTTTTGAAAACAGGTTTTGTCCTTGAAACAAGCTTGATGTTAAACTTCGTCTCGTGGTTAGGTAGGAACCTTTTGGGACTACATCTGAAAACTCTAGAATAATCTGTTGATCATGGATTTAAGAAACTTAAGAAATCGGGTCATAACTGGTAGCTAGAAAGTCTTCGCAGCTATGGAATAATAAGTAACATGCTGGTAAAGCAGAAACAATTTGTACTGATTTTCAACAATTTGTACTGATTTTCCTGGCAGTAAAAATAATGAATGTATTCAAGAGTTAGTAAGACGAATCTCGTCGTCAACTAGAAGGAAAACCTTTATATGCATGGGTGATAACGGAGTCTTTTCTAGGCTGCGAGGTAGGTAATACATGATCTAAAACAAAAGCTGACATATGAATGCGTGATGTAATCGTGGCAGGTCTCACTAAATGTGTTTCGTTGTTTCCACACATAACAAATACTGCGTGCTCAACTATGAACCATACGCCGGTGATGGTACCTGAAACTTTAGTGGCTTGCTCCATATGTGACGCAACAAAATGGGTATACCCTCTTGGAGGGTATCCCGAATTACTAAGGGCCTGATTTAAAAGATATACATGAGTTATGAGTCTTGACTCGTGCGTTGAGAAGAGATTCGTATGACATGTGTCTTGACTGGTGTCTTGACACGTGTCTTCAGAAAATATAATCGATACATGCGTCTTGACTGATGTCTTGACATGTGTCTCCATATATGAATCTGGATAAGGTTAAAATTTTGATCATGATACCAGAATTGGCTGATCGGTTCGTTACTGTCATGATAGCGGTCACTGTCGTCTTGTCTGTCAGTTTCATGACGGTCATTATTATGACCGTGATTCATGTGACTATTCTGCTGAGTGGTCGGCTGGGTACCGGTTCCCACTCTTCTGGCTGAAAGAAACAGCTAAGTGAAGTGTGGCATTTAACTGAGGAGGTAAAGGCATAGAACGGGATGGTAGCGTCTGATGGGTGGAGTATATTCTTGTCTAGACTTTCAAATCTATAGTATTTGTCCTTGCTCTGTAGAATCTTCATATATGAACAACATCAGCATCTTGTGGAATCTCCAAGGTATCAGCAGCAGCAGTAGCGTTCGTAAAGTCTCCCAAGTGTGAGAAACATCAGTATCTTGTAAAATCTCCCACTTATGAGCAGCATCAGCATCTGATTATTAATCGACAAGTAGAATACGCCTGAGATGATTGAGGATCAGTTAACAATACACACGGTGTACGGTACATGGAATACACATGGAATGATGTACATGAAGTACACATGGAATACTGTACATGAAGTACATATGAATACCCAGGAGATGGTTGGTACTGGTGTCAAACTGATGAGACTGCAATTATACATAGTCTCATCATCCTAATCGGTCTTAAAACGCTTAAAATATCATCAAAATACCCAAAAATATTCTTGTGTTTGTTCATTGTGTTTTTTAGGTACAGTATCGTGAAATCAACAAAAGATCACAATAATCAAGCAAAAACGAACACGGGAAACGAAGCCGCACAAAGAACCGGACCCGAATCATGAATTTCCGTTGAAGTCCTTGAAGTTTGAAGATTTGGCAAGATTGATCCCTCAACTATTGAAGACTTGTCACTTTTGGCCCTTGTAAATCTCAATTATTACAAGATTGTTCCTCAAGTTTTTAGATTATACCATTATGGCCCTTGAAGAATGCAAACAGTGCATAAAATGCCCTTGTAAACATGTTTGATAAAGTTTGGTGGCCAAATTGAGAATATAGAAACTTTCTTATAAAGGGAATGGGGTTATATGCTGTTAAAAGTGAAGTGACAATACCATGGGAATGCAAGGGCCAAACTTGGCCAGACAACAAATCTCCCTTCAACCAACTAGTACCCTCCACGTTATCCCCCACTCACCCACCAGCCAATGAAAACCCTCCTTTTCACCCACGTCAGCTTTCCACCCATAAATTAATACTGATTTAACAAATCAGTATTAATCTTCCCTTCTAAACACATTTTCAAATTTTGTTAACCCATAAACCAATTAAACCCACCCCTAATCCCCCTTAAACCCTAAAAATCCCTAGTTCAAATGAACAATAAATCAAGGGGGTTTACTCCCTAAATTTCCAGAACCTTGATTAACTATGTCCTCACCTAATCCCACTTCATAAAACCCTCAACCCTTCAACGTGGACCCCACACACACCCTCCCCTGCTTCACCGTTTATAGCAAAATGGGAATCTATACAGATATCCAACAACCCATATCAATTTCTTTGTCCCAAATAAATAATGGACGTCCAAGATCATCTTGCAAGCTGGCATATCAACATCACTTCACAAGAGACAAAGTATGACCAAGAAATCAGTCAAGACCAAGGGCACAACTGGAAAATGTTGTATTAGGGTTTCACATTTGTATTATTTTATTCAAAGTTCAAGTATTTTCTGTTTAGTTGTATAAATAGGACGTTTGTGTCCTATTTTTAGTTGTTCCAAATTTTGTATTTTTAAAGTTTATTAATGAAATGAAAAAATTTACATTATACAAATTCTGAGTTCCAACTTTTCTTCTAATGTTTTAGTAGCTTAAAAATTTACTTTGATTGCAAGTTTTAGTTAAAGTTTATAAAAATTTCAATTGATCAAAAGTTTTCATCAAAGAGACGTTTTTAAGATTTTCAAAAATTTTAAGCCAAGATCATGTGGAAGTGAAAGTGGAAGCATGGGATTGGCTTGTTGATTTTTAATTAGTTTCATTTTTTTCAGTTTGGGTAAAAGGTTTCAAAAATTTGGATTTCCAAAGGTTTTAAAAAAATCTATTTTTTTTGCTTCCTTGTAGTTACTGTAGCATAAGCTACCACAAGCTTGACAAGCTTGTGATAGCTTATACTACCTGTTAGTGTGTTCTTTTTGATTGTGTAGGTACCATCATCAAAGGGGTGTGTGTGTTGAAGACAACAACTCTATCTATTTTTTCTCTTTTGAGGATATTAGTGCACCTTGGGTTCAGTGGTTGAACCAACAACCAAGGTTCTTGCACCAAGCTCTTGATATTCAGAAAGCCACAAAAAGCTGGTGGCATCCATCTCTAAAAGGTGTGAACTCCCTTTTTGATCTTTCTAGTAAATCCTGAGATTTGTGTGACCTTGTATTTGCTTAGTGTTTGATTGCTTAGTATTACTTGCTTTCTGCTTATTTAGGAATTAATGAATGATTTGTGTGAAATTTATATGATTTATAGTTGATTTGCATGATTTGAGTTTGAAAAATTTGTTAAACAAATTTAAGGGGGTGTTTGGACTTATGATTTAGACTGGTTTAGATGACACTAATTGGTTTAAAAAAGGTCTATACATACTCAAAATAGTAGTAGTAGGTTATTGTAGTAGATTTTTTTCAAGTATGGTAGATTAAATAGAGTTTTACTTGGCAATTTTTTTGGTAAAATCAGCCTAGACAATCAGTAGGGTATATATAACCAGTTGGCTTTAGTAATTTTTTGTCATGAAATATTTGAAATCAGTTAAGTTAGGTGTTAGCTAGGGTTTAGAATCTGTTTGTTGTGGATTGGGGGTGACTTGAGTGAGTTTTGGCCAACCAAAACTCACCCTAGTGGTCAAACACACCAGCTAAAATCCCCATAGACCCTATAAGTTCATCAATGACTGTATTTGTGACATTTGTGTGTGATTTTTGCTTGTACTTGTGTTTTTTTTAGTTTATACTGACTCGCCACACTCCACTGAGTGTGGGGGTGTCTTTGTTTCCAAGTAAACCCCAACAACAAGCTTGAAATCAAGCCAAATAGCACCAGATCTCATTTTTCTGTTAAGTCAACGGGAACAAGGTTCTCACTGCTAGTGTAACCTTTCCCACTGCAAAGCAAAAGGACGAAAGTCCACCCAGTCAACATCAGATTCTTGTTTTTTTGTCTGTAGTGACTTTAATTCAGTATTTTTCATGTTTTTTAATTTTCCTAGTCTTATTTAATTACTTTAAGAATTTTCAAAAAGTTTATTTTCAAATTACTGTTTATTTACTATTTTTTAGATTAATTTCCATTTAAATTAGTTTTAATTATTTCTGCTTTTGTCTTTTAAAGTTTGTATTTTTCAGTTTAAAATTTTTTCCTAGTTTAAGAATATTATTTTAAGATTTTTAGTTTAAAAAGTTTTACTGTTCACTCTTTTAAATCATTTTTTAGATTTAATTTTAGTTTAATTAGGATTAATTCAAATATGTTTTGTCTTTTAGTGCAAGAAATTACTTTTTTCAAACTTTTTAATTTTTCTACTGTTTAGTATTATAAATTAGGATTTTTCAAATAGTATGTTTTATTTTAGCATTATTTTATTATTTTTAATCATTATTTTATTTTAAAAATTGTTTTTAACTTTTAAAAATAAAAAAATAGACTTTAAATTTTAGGAAAAATACATTTTAGTCTTTAAATATTATAAATGAGTTATTAGTTCAATAAAATAATATTTTGGGCTTTTTCTTAATTATATTTAATTTTAGGGCTTTAATTAGCATTTAAAATTGAATATTTAATTAATAAAAGGTATTAAAATTTATTTATTGAATTTTTATTCTTATTTATATTATTTTAGACTTACTTTTAATTTTTAATTAAGTTTTAGCTTAAATTTTTAATTTTGTCACGTTTTACGTAATTACGTCATCGTTTTACGTCTATACGTCGTAGTGCAATCGTAGTCGTAGCTCGTCTTTAATTTTCTCTCTTCTAAACCAAAAACGACACTAATCCAAACTTTTATTTTACATATTGGCACTCATAATCACACACCTCCTTCGAGAACGAACCCGCATTTATCGGTTTTACGGTTTTTAATTAAATCGTACTACTTAATACTTGCCACATATACGTTTTTCCTAAAACGTGTACGATTTACTCCATCAATTTTTGGCGCCGCTGCCGGGGAGGTGTTTTTGAGTTGCCATTATTATTATCGTGTTTGTGTGAGTAGTGCGTTTTTGCTTTTCAATTTTTGAAAAGCGTATATAACGTACATACTCATTTTTGTTATTTTTCCTTAATATATTATAATATCCAAATAAATCGTGTTTAATTTTCCTAAATTAAACACACAACAATCTTTACCATATTGTAGATATCCCATTATCGTTTTCGTTTTTCTTGTGAATATTATTAATATACTGTATTTACGTAGAACAATAAATATACAAGTACTCCAAAAGCGTGAAAACGCAACCTTAATTGGGATTTCATCACTCAATTATTGTATTTGAATCTAAAGCAAAATGTTTAAAGGCAAAATAGATAAATACTTTCGTGAGGCTTACTTTCAATTAACACAAACTATAAGGTGGGTATAAGGCGGTTGTATTTCACGACCTAAAGGAAAAAGACTCTTAAGTGCTTCGCGTCGCCTCGTTTCCTCCGCTTGCTTGTGCGTGTTTTCAGAAAGAGGGCTAATCGACGGTTTGTCGCCCAAGTATTATCTACGAATCATATATATTTTCTTGTTTTCAAGATTAAACCCTTTGAACGTTTTGGTGTTCCACCAACGTTCTAAAGTCATCGAAAGCGTTCACCCCACGTGATCGTTTTCATTCTTTGAGGCTTCTTTAATCGAGAAACCGATTCAAGGAGAGATTTGTAGATTTGAGTCTACGTAATACAAAAAAAATCCAAAAAAATTACAAGCAATCAAAAACCAAAAAAATTGAAAAAGCGAAAAACCGCAAAAAGAATCTTCTTTGCTACCCCCACGCTTAGTGCATGCGCACTCGATCGAAGGATTATTCTAATTCTAGCGACACTTTGAATCGACACAATCGTAATCGAAGGAATCGACAACGTAGACGAGATTTAGAAACCGACGTTCCTAATATGGAGTTGCTCCAAGCGCCCACCGAGGGTTATGGAGACGCGATCGTAATTCCCACTATCGAAGCGGAGAATTTTGAGATTAAGAGAGGAATGCTTTCGTTAATCCAAGCTACAAAGTTTCGAGGTCGTGAAGCCGATAATCCTCACGACCATATTAGAAATTTTGATCGTCTTTTAGCCACGAGCAAGTTTAAGAACGTCGACACCGATGTCGTCAAGCTTATGCTTTTTCCGTACTCGCTCGATGGTGCCGCCAAGGATTGGTACGAGAAAGAGCCACCTAATTCGATAATTACGTGGAAGGATCTCGTTTCCAAATTCGTTAATCATTTTTTTCCACCGTCTAAGACGACGTTTTTCAAAAATGAAATTACGAGATTTGAGCAAAAACCGAATGAATCTTTTAGAGACGCGTGGGATCGTTTTAAGGAATTGCTTAAGCAATGTCCTCACCATGGACTTTCTGAGTTGCACCAAATCGATACGTTTTACAACGGTCTTAGTTTTCAAGAACAAGATTCGTTGAATTCTGCTGCCGGTGGCAAATTTTTGTGTAAGACTCCGAAAGATGCATTAGTGATTATCGAGAATCGATCCAAGGTTTACCAACTCCTCAACGCACCGAGTGTTGCCAATGTCGCTAATGTTAGTAGTTCTAATCGCGACATTGAGAGGGTTGATGCGAAAGTCGACAAGCTAACGAATGTGTTTACGTCTTTTCTCGTCGAAATGCAAAAGAAAGACGCTCCCGCTACGGTGAAAGCGGTTGAGACATCGTGTACGTTTTGTGGTGGACCTCATAATTATTACGAGTGTGCGGCTACGGATGGCCAAACGTCGAATTTGAGTGCGTTAAACAACAATTTTTCTAATCAAAATCAAAATAACGCTGGTCCATCGCAACAAGGCAATTTTAACCAAGGAAACAATGTTAATCAAAACCGTAACAATTTTAAAGGAAACAATCAACAAGGGAATTTTCAAAACCAAGGTTATAATCAAGGTTGGAATTTGAATTGGCAAAATCGAGACAACAATCAAAACTCGAATTTTTCAAACAACAACAACCAAGGAAACAATTTTTCAAGTGGGAATCAAAACAATTTTCAAAGAAGTAATCAAAACCAAGGGAACTTTAATTCAAATCAAAATAGTTCGTCAAACGATTTTCAAAATTACATGAAAACGAATGAGGCTAATATGAGACGATTAGAGGGAGAAATTGGTACTTTGAAAAATGACTTTTCTAATACTTTGAAACTTCAAAACACGAAGATTGAGCAAGGACAAATTGATATTAAAAAGATGTTTTCGGCTATTATGAACAAAGCCTCGGGTGCTTCATCGAGTTCGTTACCTAGTGACACCGTTGCAAATTCGAAGGAACAATGTAAAGCCGCCTCGTCTCGTGGAAAAAGTTGTGTGATTACCCCTAACCTTGATGGATTTCGAGTTGTTCCTTCTTCTTAACCCTCGACTTCTAAGACGTCTTATTGTTCTAAAGTCGATGGAGTGAACGTGGCGACCAAGGAAAAGAGTGCACACCCTCGTGCACCTCAAATTCCATCCACGGTTCAAAAAGAGAGCTTCATCGACCTTACGAAAGTAACCCTTGAGGAAACTTGTGCATCGATCCTTCTTAAAAAACCTAAAAGGCATATGTCGAGAAAGGAAGAGGATCCGGGCCAATTTCTATTACCTTGTGATTTTTCCGAGATTGGGGGATGTTTAGCCCTTGCCGATTTAGGTGCTAGCATCAATCTCATGTCTCATTCTCTTTGGAAATTGATGAGGTTGCCTTCACTTACCCCCACGAACATGACTATCGAGCTTGCAAATTGTACACCACTTATACCAATTGGAATAGCTGAGGATGTCTATGTTAAAGTTGGAAAGTTTGTTTTTCTCGCGGATTTCGTCATATCCGATTACGAGTGTGACCCTAAATATCCCATTATTTTAGGCCGACCATTTTTATCGACGGCTCGAACCGAATTGTAATCGACGTTCACGAGGGGAGACTTACTATGAGATATGGGGATGATAAAATGGACTTTTTCACGAGTAAATCCCAAGTTTCAAATGATCATGAAACAAAACCGAGGTTTCAAAACCAAATGTTTCAAAATTCTAATGATTTCAAAATGTTTACTTTAGCGAAAAATATGAGGCTTAATGCATGTTTTGGAAGAATTAAGAAAAACGGTTTTAAAGATGATGATTTTAATGATAAAGAATACGTGTACCTAATTCAAAAGGGTATGCGTAAATTTATGGATGAAAAATCACTTTGGGATGTATTCCATTAAACAAGTGAACGACCAATTACGAAGGGCGACGTTAGTGCCATCACGACAATGACAAAAATGGACTCGTCTTCATCACCTTCGAAGGACCATGTCTTTGAGGCTTCAACTTCTAACTCCATCGAAGTGCCTCTTTTTCTTAGCCCAACACCCGTTGAGGCTAAAGGTTTTATCGACATCGATCCTCTCATCTTAGAAAAGTCACCTAAGCATAGTCATTCGACTTGTAAGACCATGGTTGTGAGTGCTCACATCGACTCTTTCTTTGACGATGACGATGGCGATTTTGCCGAGATTGATCACGTACTTTAAAATCTACATGCAATTTTTGATTCTCCTAAAAAGAAATGTGTGAAGTACGATGATTATGAGTTTGATCCCAAGATTGAGGAAATCATTGAACGAGAGCTAGCTCTTTTGCCTCCACTTCCATCTATAAGTGAGGTCGATCTTTCCAAAATCGAGGATGAACTAAATGAGTTGGAACGTCTTATTTTCGATGTTGAACCAACTCATGTGACCCAAAATCCAATTCTCGAGGAGTTACCTAATCAACACTCCTCAAATGAGAATTACGTTTACCACATTCGTGAGGATTTAACTTATCAACAATCCCCACAAATGAATGACGGTTTTGTGCTTGATCGTGATCTTTTCGAGAGAGTTTCTAAGATACTCAAGGATGGGAATGACAAACCTTGGTTTGACAAACCTATCTTTGATGAAGAAATCGATGAGATTGATGTTTATGAGTATGACGAGTATGTAGACTGATAGGTGTAGAAATATCGTACACGTTTTAGGAAAAACGCGTATGCGGCAAGTATTAAGTTCTACGATTTAATTAAAAACCGTAAGACCGAAAAAATGCGGGTTCGTTCTCGAAGGAGGTGTGTGAATTAAGTGTGCCAATTATATAAATATAAAGTTTGGATTAGTGACGTTTTTGGTTTAAGAAAAGAAGGAAAAATAAGACGGATTACGCTAAAAATTACCCTACGACGTAAAACGATCGAAATCGTAAAACTCGACGAAAAATGAAAGTGTCCTAAAAATTACCAAAAAATTAATATAAACTAAGAAAAATATAAAAATCACAAATATGAAAACCAAAAAGTCTACAACCTATTTAATAATTTTATATTAATTTTTAAAGTTAATGAAAAACCTTAAAATTAAATAAAATAAAAATAAACTAAAATGGAAATTTTAAAAGCTGTAAACCTCAAAATATTTATTTAAAACCGAAAAATAATTTTTTAAAAATTTTTAAAACTAGTTTAACTATTTTTTATCTAATTATTAAAAACGGGAAAGAAAATAATCATAAAAATAATTAAATAACGAGAAAAATAAACTTTTTAAACTAAAAAGTCCTAAATACTATAAGTAACAAAGGAAAAATAAAAACAAGTTGAAAACCTAAGTGAATAAGCTTAAAACAACTTATTTACTAGCTGATTACTTTTAAATAAGCAAAAGGAAAAAGACCTTAAGTAAATAATGTCTCCACCCTTGGTCAGTAAAAGACCCAAGGGCAGGATGGTTAACACGTTGGTGTGTGGGAGAGATGGCGCAGGTTCGAGTCCTGGCCAGTCTCTTTTTGGCAAAATATTTTTTTTCTTTTTCTTTTATACTACCCACAACCTGATGACTATTTATACACAAAAACTTAATCAAAATCCAAAGCAAACAAGAATTGAGCCAAATTCAATAAAGATGTGACTAAAAAGACTAAACAAGTGCTACAGTACTAAAAAGAACACAAAGGGGTAACCCGTTTCTTCACAGGTGCAAATAGAACTAGAAGTGCTCGTTTTGGGTGATTACTTGTTGTTGTTGGCACAAGGAGGCACCCCCACAACCAGTTGGGTTGTGGGGAGTCAAAACAAGCACAAAAAAACACACTTTCAATTCAAGAAAAATCACAACAAGGCCTACTGAAAGTTTCTGATATGCTAGTATGCAGGTCTGGGCACTTAATTTGATCTCAATGGCACTCAGCCGAAATTCAGACTACCACAACTTGGTCAAATCACTACCAAGCTACACATCAACAACTCACAACCCTAGTCTAACTTATAATCTACTTGATGACAAGATTTTAAACTTCAAATCTCAAAATTAAACCCTATGAAACCACCTGATTAATATTGCTACTTTCTACCAAGTTTTTAACATGTAAAATGTGATTAATGCCACAAAACTTGAAATAAACTCTCAATAACTACTACCACAAACCAATAGAGTGTGTTTGACTGTTTTTTTAAACCAAAATAGTGTCACCTTTTTCAGTAATAACCCTAATCCCAAACACCCGTTTATGTTCTGAAATTGAAAATTTTCAAACCAAAACTATTCAAACTAACTTAAAGCTGATAAAATCTTATTCTAACATGCACAAATGACTGAAACAAACATGAATGAAGCATTAAACTAACATTTAACACCAATTTCTCTCAAATCAACAAATCACATAAAAATTTCACAAAAACATGCCAACGGGGTTCAAGCCTTATACCTGGGCTGATTGCCTTCCAATGGCTCGTGAGTGAACTTTTATAGGCTTATGGACGTGTAGAGATGGCTTGTTGGAGGAATCCAAAGTAGAAACCTAAGCCTTAATGTTCTTCAAAAAATGAAATGAGATGTAGAGAGAGCTTGTTTGGTTCCTGCACAAACACCACAAGACCAAAAGAGAGAACAAATCTGATAAGCAGTCAATAAGCTCAGTGTAAAATGAGCTTATTGAATGCTTATAGCAATAAGCTATCAGAAATATGAACAAAATTTTATGAAAATCTTTTGAAAACCAAATACTTTTGAAACTAAAAGAAAACTTTAAAAAAAGCTTAAAATAAGCTTCACCCAATGACTAACATCCATTTCACTTCAGTTAGTCATTGGAATCAAGCTATGAAAGCTTTTGTCAAAAACTTCAAGAAAATGAATTTTCTGAAAAACGTTTTATAAACTGAAATCTTTTGAAACCTTTAAACTAACTTGCATAAAAGATAAAATTAAACTAGGTAATACAGTAAAAATAGAACTCAGTTATGCACATTAAGAAAATTTCATTTTCATTACTATTTTAAAAAATACACAAAAACTGGAACAAGGTATAAAGACACACAAGCCGTCTCTTTATAGTGAGCTTTGAACATTCTAGAATTACAAGAAACCTAAAAACACTAATACTGGAAATTCCACAAAAGCCCTTGAATTTAAACTTGGTCAAACCGTCTTCATGTGATATGCAGGGAAATGTGAGTTGCCAGCTTATATTCCATCATCTTGGACGTCCGTCTTGAGTAGGGAACAAGTAAAATCATCTTGGCCGTATATCTTGTCCCCTTTTTGAAGTTGAGGGAAAGAGACGTGAGCAGGGGACATTGGGGGGGACCATTTGGTGAAGGTGAGGACAAGAATGAAAGGTGGGATGGGTTTAGTGTAGGGTGAATCAAATATCTGGAGGTTTATGGGGTAAAACCCCTTGGTTTAGGGTTAATTCTTCCTGGGTTAATTAGGGTTTATGGGTAGGATGAATATGGGATTATGGGTGTTTTAATCTGTTTGGGGGATTAGTTTTTAAAAAACGAGTTTGCCACCAAAAAATAAACTGATTAAGAATCAGTTTAATTAAAAACTTAGTGGAGGAATGACGTGGATGGGTGGAGTGATTTGATTGGGTGGTTTTAGGTAGTGGGACAGGTGACGTGTTGGGAGTGGAGGGTTGGTGTTTGTGTGTCTGTCCATATATGCCCCCTGAATTCTCTTCAACTTGTCTTTTAACTTTTTAACAGCCTAAGCCCAAATCCCCTTTGTAATGGAAGTTTATATTTTTAGATTTTGGCCACCAATATTTTAGCAAAAACATTCCAAGGGTATTTTATGCATAATATGCATTCTTCAAGGACCAATAATGCACAATCTTGTCATTTTAGGGACCCTTTATGTAATATTGAGTTTTACAAGGGTTTAAAATGACAAGTCTTTAAAAGATGAGGGACCAATCTTGCCAATTCTTCAATCTTCAAGGGTATTTTTGGAAATATCATTCATGGGCCCGGTTCTTTGTGCGGCTTCGTTTCCCGTGTTCGTTTTTGCTTGATTCCTTTTATCTTTTGTTGATTTCACGATATCCATACCTAAAATACACAATGAACAAACACAAGCATATATTTGGGTATTTTAATGATATTTTAAGCGTTTTAGCCCGATTTGGACGATGAGACTATGTATAATTGCAGTCTCATCATAGACCCTTAGGGGGCGGTGTTCTTTATTGATCGACGTTCCAATGACTTAAATGTGAGGCTTTTTAGCGCGACTAATTTTTAATTTGACACGCCAAATATTTTTGACATTATCAAATTGGGTTTTCATAAAGACTTTTTAAACGATGAAAAATGAAAAGATTTTAAAATTGATTTAAAATATTTTTCTACAAATTTAACTCCGTCATCACCGTGTTGTATGAGTGCTACAAACTCGTCTACTCCTTTTGACGACGGTTGGTGTGGATTTAGTGTGGGGGAATCCCCTTATGTTACCTCCCATTTCTCCACCGAGGACGAGATTTACGATCCCGGAATTGCTTGTAAAGGGAAATCTCGGTCTTCCACCGATGCAATAAATGGAAATTATATTCATTTGCTTGGTGTGAGTCTACCTCGAGTAGCTCATAAGTTTGCCTTACCCATTGTCCCACCCTTCTACTTCTTATCTATTTTCTTCTACCCCTTTGGGGTTTTGGCTTCGGTTGAAGTAGCGTTGTTTCGTCTTTCATCCGAAAACGAGGACGCTATCTTTGACCCCGGTATACGTTTATCAGGTTTTTAAAGTACTCCATGTACTTTTGGGCATTGTTTATCATGTAAGCCCCACAAAAAATGACCAAACCATTATTATCCCTAAATTATCACATTTATGGGGATTCGAGTCGAGCTTTTGACTCGGTTATCAAAAACAAGGTGCCTCGTGGGGGATTCTCATGCTTATCCTTGTAAATATTATCGTTTTCTAATAGTGTAACGAGGGGACTAATGTTCTTCCAACCTTTGTTCCGTGGTTGTGTGTGATTGTGATTTATGAGGTTCATCGTCATCTTTGAAGCCTCTTGTGTTCGTTTTACGGATCACTCGAGCTTCGATCGTTGCCTTTGGAGATTCCGATATAAAATGATATCCTTTTATGTTCTAACGTTTATCTTATTAGCATAATTCATAAACGGATTTTAGGTTATTCGTTTTACCATTTCCATGCTCGAGATTAAGCATTCGACTTCGTTTTACAACAACACGTGAATGCTTCGTTAGAAATAATTTCGTCGTCCTCGATTTTCACCCAATTCCATGCTAAGTGTGTAACGAGATCATTGTTATTATAAGTTAGCAACACGATCACATCTCATGAGTGTTAATTACGAACCTAAACTCCCTTATTCCTACTTGGTATCTCTTATATTTTATTTTTGTCTTAATGATCACGAGGATACATCATTGACTTATGCGTGAATAGAGATTAAGTCGAAAAATAGAGTCTTAACGGTGTAACCAAAATAATTAAATTAATAATTCACCCTAATAGACAACGATGTCAAAAAATTAAGTCAACAAGAAGGATCGATAAACACGGTTTTATAATGGTTTTGAACATGAGACTTATTACCAAGACTTTTATACGCCCCCAACGGAAGGGCCTTATTATCATAGGTTTACCTCCATCTTTTATTCAACTTCGCCATGAAGATTTTATTATGACTTCTGTCTTGCCTTGCTTTTTATTATTCGCCATCATCGGTGGTTTTATTATGGCCAAAGACGTATATCCTCACGCTAAAGCGAATTTTGGATCTTTAAAGCTTCAAAGATTAAGGCTTGATTAACTTTCAATTTGGGCATAGATTTTTCGGCCTTGTGAGCTTCAAAGTTTTGCTTAATTTAGGTGAGCACTTGAAATCTTATTATTGGGTGAAGCTTTCGATTATTCGGGTGCCAATACTTCAAAACCGTGACGCTGGCGATACCTTAATGTTTTCCCAGTTTAATTACATGGAAGCTACTAAAACAAATTAGAAACCAACAATAGTGACTAAACCGCTAAATCAATATTTATTAACAATTTATTATCAAAAGCGTGGGGAGAATAAGCTAATAATCACTACACATGAGATCGTGACGATTACGAGACTTATAAATAACTCTATCATTTCTCGTCCTCATTTAAGAGACTTAGCCTAAAAAGTTAAGGAATCGAAGCTAAGTGCTCAACACGCACGGTCGAGTAAAAAATTACTCTTATTCTCACCATCGGAAAACCTACATTCGTGTCTTAAACACTTATGAAAAATACGAAAAATTTTAAAATTTGGTCATTTTTAGCCTTATTTTGCAACAAAACGATAACAAAAAGATGAAATTTGGATTGCGTGGTGATGTGAGCAAGGTGAAGTATCTACTCACCCCCCATACTAAAACTAAACATTGTCCTCAATGTTTCGAGTCTAGGGGTGAAAAACACCCCCATACTAGAGACGAAGTCGAATGCTTAATCTCGAGCAAGGAAAAGGTAAAACGAATAACCTAAAAGCCGTTTATGAATGATGCTATTAAGATAAACGTTAGAACATAAAAGGATATCATCGGATATCGGAATCTCCAAAGGAAACGATTGAAGCTCGAGTGATCCGTAAAACGAACACGAGAGGCTTCAATGATGTCGATGAACCTAATAAATCACAATCACAAACAACCACGGAACAAAGGTAGGAAGAGCACAAGTCCCCTCGTTACATTAACTAAGAAAGCGATAATATTTACAAGGATAAGCATGAGAATCCCCAACGAGGCACCTTGTTTTTGATAACCGAGTCAAAAGATCGACTCGAATCCCCATAAATGTGATCATTTAGGGATAATCTAGGTTTGGTCATTTTTGATGGGGCTTACATGATAAAAAATGCCCAAAAGTACGTGGAGTACTTTAAAAACTCGATATACGTATACCGGGGTCGAAGATGGCATCCTCGTTTTCGGATGAAAGACGAAACAACGCCACCCCAACATGAACCTCAATGGGGAAGAAGAAAAGAGATGAGAAGTAGAAAGGTGGGGCAATGGGCAAGTCAACATAATGAGCTACTCGAGGTAGACTCACACCAAGCAAACGAATATGATTTCTATTTATTGCATCGGTGGAAGACCGAGATTTCCCTTTACAAGCAATTCCGGGATCGTAAATCTCGTCCTCGGTGGGGAAATGTGAGGGAACATTAGGGGCTTCCCCCACACTAAAACCACACCAACCGTCGTCAAAAGGAGTAGACGAGGTGGTAGCACTCATAAAATGCGGTGATGACGGAGTTAAACTTGTAGAAAAATCTTTTAAAACATTTTTAAAATCTATTCCTTTTTCATCGTTTAAAAACTCTTTATAAAAACCCGATTTGATAATGTCGAAAATATTTGGCGTTTCAAATTCAAAATTAGTCGCGCTAAAAATCTTCACATTTAAGTCTTTGGTGGGAGGGGTGGCGGATTATAAAAGTTCTCAAAACGTTTGTCAATAAAGAACACCGCCCCCTCGGGGTCAACATACTCGTCATCCTCATGAACGTCGATCTCCTCGATTTCTTCATCAAAGATAGGCTTGTCAAACCAAGGTTTGTCATTCCCCTCCTTGAGTATTTTAGAAACTCTCTCGAAAAGATCACGATCAAGAACGAAACCATCATTCATTTGTAGGGATTGTTGATAAGTTAAATTCTCACGAATGTGGTAAACGTAATTCTCATTTGAGGAGTGTTGATTAGGTAACTCCTCGAGAATTAGATTTTTTGTGGTCACATGAGTTGGTTCGTCCTTTAAAATAAGACGTTCCAACTCATTTAGTTCATCCTCGATTTTGGAAAGATCGACCTCACTCGTAGGTGGGAGTGGAGGCAAAAGAGCTAGCTCTCGTTCAATGATTTCCTCAATCTTGGGATCAAACTCGTAATCATCGTACTTCACATGAGAAGAGGTCTTTTTGGGAGAATCCTCAAAAATGGCATGTGGATTTCGAAGTACGTGATCAATCTCGGCAAAATCGCCATCGTCATCATCAAAGAAAGAGTCGATGTGAGCACTCACAACCATCGTCTTACAAGTCGAATGACTATGCTTAGGTGACTTTTCTAAGACGAGAGGATCGATGTCGATAAAACCTTTCGCCTCAACGAGTGTTGGGCTAGGAAAAGGAGGCACTTTGATGTAGTTAGAAGTTGAAGCCTCAAAGACGTGGTCCTTCGAAGGTGGTGAAGACGAGTCCATGTTGGTCATTGTTGTGATGGCACTAACGTCGCCCTTCGGAATTGGTCGTTCACTTGTTTCATAGAATGCATCCCAAAGTGATTTTTCATTCATAAATTTACACATACCCTTTTAAATTAGGTACACGTATTCTTTATCATTAAAATCATCATCTTTAAAACCGTTCTTCCTAATTTTTTCAAAACATGCATTAAGCCTCATTCTTTCCGCTAAAGTGAACATTTTGAAATCATTAGGTTTAGAATCATTAGGTTTTGAAACCTTGGTTTTTTCATTGTCATTAAACACTTGGGATTTACTCGTGAAAAAGTCCATTTTATCCTCCCCATATCTCATAGTAAGTCTCCCCTCGTGAACGTCGATTACGGTTCGAGCCGTTGAAAAAAATGGTCGGCCTAAAATAATGGGACATTTAGGGTCACACTCGTAATCGGATATAACGAAATCCGCGGGAAAAACAAACTTTTTAACTTTGACATAGACATCCTCGGCTATTCCAATTGGTATTAATGGAGTACAATTTTCAAGCTCGATTTTCATGTTCGTGGGGGTAAGTGAAGGCAATCTCATCAATTTCCAAAGAGAATGAGGCATAAGATTGATGCTAGCACCTAAATCGGCAAGGGCTAAACATCCCTCAATCTCATAAAAATCACAAGGTAATAGAAATTGGCCCGGATCCTCTTCCTTTCTCGGCATATGCCTTTTTGGTTTTTTAAGAAGGATCGAAGCACAAGTTTCTTCAAGGGTTACTTTGGTTAGGTCGGTAAAGCTCTCTTTTTGAACCGTGGATGTAATTTGAGGTACACGAGGGTGTGTACTCTTTTCCTTGGTCGCCACTTTCACCCCATCGACTTTAGAACAATAAGACGTCTTAGAAGTAAAGGGTTGAGAAGAAGGAACAACACGAAATCCATCAAGGGTAGGGGTAATCACACGACCTTTCTCACGAGACGAGGCGGCTTTACATTGTTCCTTTGGATTTGCTACGGTGTCACTAGGTAACGAACTTGATGAAGCACCCGAGGACTTGTTCATAATGGCCGAAAACATCTTTTTAATGTCAATTTGTCCTTGCTCAATCTTCGTGTTTTGCAATTTCAAAGTATTAGTAAAGTCGCTTTTCAAAGTACCAAGTTCTCCCTCTAATCGTCTCATATTAGTCTCATTCATTTTCATGTAATTTTGAAAATCGTTTGACGAACTATTTTGATTTGAATTAAAGTTCCCTTGGTTTTGATTACTTCTTTGAAAATTGTTTTGATTCCCACTTGAAAAATTGTTTCCTTGATTGTTGTTGTTTGAAAAAATGGAGTTTTGATTATTGTCTTGATTTTGCCAATTCAAATAACGACCTTGATTATAACCTTGATTTTGATTCGAAAAATTTCCTTGTTGATTATTTCCTTGAAAATTGTTTCGGTTTTGATTAAAATTGTTGCCTTGGTTATAATTGCCTTGTTGTGATGGACCCGCGTTATTTTGATTTTGAAAATTGTTTTTTCCATTTAACGCACTCACATTCGACGTTTGGCCATCCGTAGCTGCACACTCGTAATAATTATGAGGTCCACCACAAAACGTACACGATGTATCAACCGCTTTCACCGTAGCGGGAGCGTCTTTCTTTTGCATCTCAACGAGAAAAGACGTAAACACATTCGTCAACTTGTCGACTTTCGCATCAACTCTCTCAATGTCGCGATTAGAACTACTAACATTGGCGACATTGGCAACACTCGGTGCGTTGTGGAGTTGGTAAACCTTGGATCGATTCTCGATAATCATTAAAGCGTCTTTCAGAGTTTTACACAAAAAGTTGCCACCGACGGCGGAATTCAACGAATCTTGTTCTTGAAAACTAAGACCGTTGTAAAACGTATCTATTTGGTGAAACTCGGAAAAACCATGGTGAGGACATTGCCTAATCAATTCCTTAAAACGATCCCACGCGTCTCTAAAAGATTCATTCGGTTTTTGCTCAAATTTCGTAATTTCATTTTTGAAAAACGTCGCCTTAGACGGTGGAAAAAATAATTAACGAACTTGGAGACGAGATCCTTCCACGTAGTTATGGAATTAGGTGGCTCTTTCTCGTACCAATCCTTGCCGGCACCATCTAGCGAGTACGAAAAAAGCATAAGCTTGACGAGATCGGTGTCGACGTTCTTAAACTTACTCGTGGCTAAAAGACGATCAAAATTTCGAATATGGTCGTGAGGATTATCGGCTTCACGACCTCGAAACTTCGTAGCTTGGATTAACGAAAGCATTCCACTCTTAATCTCAAAATTTTCCGCTTCGATAGCGGGAATTACGATCGCGTCTCCATAACCCTCGGTGGGCGCTTGGAGCAATCCCATCATCCAACGATTGTCGGCCATCTCGTCTAAGGTTTATTCAACAACGATATTAGGAACGTCGGTTTCTAAATCTCGTCTACGTCGTCGATTCCTTCGATTACGATTGCGTCGATTCAATGCGTTGCTATAATTAGAATAATCCTTCGATCGAGTGCGCATGCACTAAGCGTAGAATGGGGGGTAGCAAAGAGGATTCTTTTTGCGGCTTTTCGATTTTTTCAATTTTTTTGGTTTTTGATTGTTTTTTATTTTTTTGTATTTTTGTTGTATTACGTAGACACAAATCTACAAATCTCTCCTCGAATCGATTTCTCGATTAATGGAGCCTCAAAGAATGAAAACGATCATGTGGAGTGAACGCTTTCGATGACTTTAGAGCGTTGGTGGATCACCAAAACGTTCAAGAGGGTTTAATCTTGAAAACAAGCAAATATATATGATACGTAGATAATACTTGGGCGGCAAACCCTCAATTAGCCCTCTTTCTCAAAACACGCACAAGCAAGCGGGGGAAACGAGGCGGCGCTAAGCACTTAAGAGCCTTTTTCCCTTAGGTCGTGAAATACAACCGCCTTATACCCACCTTATAGTTTGTGTTAATTGAAATTAAGCCTCACGAAAGTATTTATCTATTTTACCTTTAAACTTTTGCTTTAGATTCGAATACAATGATCGAGTGATGAAATCCCGAATCAAGGTTGTGTTTTCACGCTTTTGGAGTACTTGTATATTTATTGTTCTACGTAGTACAATATAGTAATATATTCACAAAAAAAAACGAAAACGATAATGCGATATCTACAATATAGTAAAATTGATTGTTGTGTATTTAGTTTAGGAAAACTAAACATGATTTATTTGGATACTATAATATAATAAGGAAAATAACAAAAATGAGTAAGTACGATATTTACGCTTTCCAAAAATTGAAAAGCAAAAATGTACTACTCACACAAAAACGATACTAATAATGGCACACTAAAAACACCTCCCCGGCAGCGGCCCAAATGATAGGTGTAGAAATATCGTACACGTTTTAGGAAAAACGCGTATGTGGCAAGTATTAAGTTCTACGATTTAAAAACCGTAAGACCGAATAAATGCGGGTTCGTTCTCGAAGGAGGTGTGTGAATTAAGTGTGCCAATTATATAAAATTAAAGTTTGGATTAGTGACATTTTTGGTTTTAGAAAAGAAGGAAAAATAAGACGGATTACGCTAAAAATTACCCTACGACGTAAAACGATCGAAATCGTAAAACTCGACGAAAAACGAAAGTGTCCTAAAAATTACCAAAAAATTAATATAAACTAAGAAAAATATAAAAATCACAAATTTGAAAACCAAAAAGTCTAAAACCTATTTAATAATTTTATATTAATTTTTAAAGTTAATGAAAAACCTTAAAATTAAATAAAATTGAAATAAACTAAAATGGAAATTTTGAAAGCTGTAAACCTCAAAATATTTATTTAAAACCTAAAAATATGTTTTGAAAATTTTTAAAACTAGTTTAGCTATTTTTTATCTAATTATTACAAAACAAGAAAGAAAATAATCATAAAAAATAATTAAATAACGAGAAAAATAAACTTTTTAAACTGAAAAGTCCTAAATACTATAAGTAACAAAGGAAAAATAAAAACAAGTTGAAAACCTAAGTGAATAAGCTTAAAACAACTTATTTACTAGTTGATTACTTTTAAATAAGCAAAAGGAAAAAGACCTTAAGTAAATAATGTCTCCACCCTTGGTCAGTAAAAGACCCAAGGGCAGGATGGTTAACACGTTGGTGTGTGGGAGAGAGGGCTCAGGTCCGAGTCCTGGCCAGTCTCTTTTTGGCAAAAAAAAATTTATTTTTCTTTTATACTACCCACAACCTGATGACTATTTATCCACAAAAACTTAATCAAAATCCAAAGCAAACAAGAATTGAGCCAAATTCAATAAAAAAACGTGACTAAAAAGACTAAACAAGTGCTACAGTACTAAAAAGAACACAAAGGGGTAACCCGTTTCTTCATAGGTGCAAATAGAACTAGAAGTGCTCGTTTTGGGTGATTACTTGTTGTTGTTGTTGGCACAAGGAGTCACCCCCACAACCAGTTGGGTTGTGGGGAGTCAAACCAAGCACAAAAAACACACTTTCAATTCAAGAAAATCACACCAAGGCCTACTGAAAGTTTCTGATATGCTAGTATGCATGTATGGGAACTTAATCTGATCTAAATGGCACTCAGCCAAAATTCATACTACCACAACTTGGTCAAATCACTACCAAGCTACACAGCAACAACTCACAACCCTAGTCTAGCTTATAATCTACTTGATGACAAGATTTCAAACTTCAAATCTCAAAATTAAACCTATGAAACCAACTGATTAATATTGCTACTTTCTACCAAGTTTTTAACATGTAAAATGTGATTAATGCCACAAAACTTGAAATAAACTCTCAATAACTACTACCACAAACCAATAGAGTGTGCTTGACTATTTTTTAAACAAAAATAGTGTAACCTTCTTCAGTAATAACCCTAAGCCCAAACACCCCTTTAGGTTCTGAAATTGAAAATTTTCAAACCAAAACTATTCAAACTAACTTAAAGCTGATAAAATCTTATTCTAACATGCACAAATGACTAAAACAAACAGGAAAGAAGCATTAAACTAACATTTAAAACCAATTTCTTTCAAATCAACAAATCACATAAAAATTTCACAAAAACATGCCAACAGGGTTCAAGCCTTATACCTGGGCTGATTGCCTTCCAATGGCTTGTGAGTGAACTTTTATGGGCTTATGGACGTGTAGAGATGGCTTGTTGGAGGAATCCAAAGTAGGACCCTAAGCCTTAATGTTCTTCAAAAAAAAATGAAATTAGATGTAGAGAGAGCTTGTTTGGTTCCTGCACAAACACCACAAGACCAAAAGAGAGAACAAATCTGATAAGTAGTCAATAAGATCGGTGTCAAATGAGCTTATTGAATGCTTATAGCAATAAGCTATCAGAAATATGAACAAAGTTTTATGAAAATCTTTTGAAAACCAAATACTTTTGAAACTAAAAGAAAACTTTAACAAAAGCTTAAAATAAGCTTCACCCAATGACTAACATCCACTTTCACTTCAGTTAGTCATTGGAATCAAGCTATGAAAGCTTTTGTCAAAAACTTCAAGAAAATGAATTTTCTGAAAAACGTTTTACAAACTGAAATCTTTTGAAACCTTTAAACTAACTTGCATAAAAGATAAAATTAAACTAGGAAATACAGTAAAAATGGAACTCAGTTATGCACATTAAGAAAATTTCATTTTCATTACTATTTTAAAAAATACACAAAAACTAGAACAAGGTATAAAGAGACACAAGTCGTCTCTTTATAGTGAGCTTTGAACATTCTGGAATTAGAAGAAAACTAAAAACCCTAATACTGGAAATTCCACAAAAGCCCTTGAATTCAAACTTGGTCAAACTGTCTTCATGTGATATGTAGGGACATTTGAGTTGCCAGCTTGTATTCCATCATTTTGGACGTCCATCTTGAGTAGGGAACAAGTAAAACATCTTGACCGTATATCTTGTCCCCTTTTTGAAGTTGAGGGAAAGAGACATGAGCAGGGGACATTGGGGGGGCCCATTTGGTGAAGGTGAGGACAAGAATGAGAGGTGGGATGGGTTTAGTGTAGGGTTAATCAGATATCTGGAGGTTTATGGGGTAAAACCCCTTGGTTTGGGGTTAATTGTTCCTGGGTTAATTAGGGTTTATGGGTAGGATGAATATGGGATTAGGGGTGTTTTAATCCGTTTTGGGGGATTAGTTTTTAAAAAACGAGTTTGCCACCAAAAAATAAACTGATAAAGAATCAGTTTAATTAAAAACATAGTGGAGAAATGACGTGGATGGGTGGAGTGATCTGATTGGGTGGTTTTAGGTAGTGGGACAGGTGGCGTATTGGGAGTGGAGGGTTGGTGTTTGTTTGTCTGTCCATATATGCCCCCTGAACTCTCTTCAACTTGTCTTTTAACTTTTTAACAGCCTAAGCCCAAATCCCCTTTGTAATGGAAGTTTATATTTTTAGATTTTGGCCACCAATATTTTAGCAAAACCATTCCAAGGGTATTTTATGCATAATATGCATTCTTCAAGGACCAATAAGGCACAATCTTGTCATTTTAGGGACCCTTTATGTAATATTGAGTTTTACAAGGGATTAAAATGATAAGTCTTTAAAAGATGAGGGACCAATCTTGCCAATTCTTCAATCTTCAAGGGTATTTTTGGAAATTCCATTCTTCGGCCCGGTTCTTTGTGCGGCTTCGTTTCCCGTGTTCGTTTTTGCTTGATTCCTTTGATCTTTTGTTGATTTCACGATATCCGTACCTAAAATACACAATGAACAAACACAAGTATATATTTGGGGTATTTTAATGATATTTTAAGCGTTTTAAGCCCGATTTGGACGATGAGACTATGTATAATTGCAGTCTCATCATAGACCCCGAGGGGGCGGTGTTCTTTATTGATCGACGTTCCAATGACTTAAATTTGAGGATTTTTAGCGCGACTAATTTTGAATTTGACACGCCAAATATTTTCGACATTATCAAATCGGGTTTTTATGAAGAATTTTTAAACGATGAAAAAGGAAAAGATTTTAAAATTGATTTAAAAGATTTTTCTACAAGTTTAACTCCGTCATTACCGCGTTGTATGAGTGCTACCACCTCGTCTACTCCTTTTGACGACGGTTGATGTGGATTTAGTGTGGGGGAAGCCCCTTATGTTACCTCCCATTTCTCCACCGAGGACGAGATTTACGATCCCGGAATTGCTTTTAAAGGGAAATCTCGGTCTTCCACCGATGCAATAAATGGAAATTATATTCATTTTCTTGGTGTGAGTCTACCTCGAGTACCTCATAAGTTTTCCTTTCCCATTGTCCCACCCTTCTACTTCTTATCAATTTTCTTCTACCCCTTTGGGGTTTTGGCTTCGGTTGAAGTAGCGTTGTTTCGTCTTTCATCCAAAAACGAGGACGCTATCTGTTATCCAAAATAATATGATGATAGATTAAGAAATGAGATGGAAAAGATATGAATTTTAGAGAGAGAAAGTAGTGAGAGAAAGTAGAGAGAAGGAGATGATTAACTTGGTAAATATTAGATTAAAAGAATTATTAGAGTACTAATGATCATCCACCCTTCCTAACATCCTAGGAAGGGCCTTATATAGCCGAGCTTACATGTAACCATAATGGGCTATATTGTTTGGACCGGGCTTGCCTTTTTGGCTTTAAGTAGCTTAAATCCAAGCCCATGAACCACGACTATTTAACTAACTATTACAACGTTCTAATAAATATTACAATAGAAACATATGACCGAACATTCTTGTTTGACTCAATATTTTGAGGCTAACAATCTCCCCCAATGTGAGGTCATTCCTCTTTGATATTTGGATTTCAATGGAGATTTATGAATTTCGTCATAAATGAGTCTTGAACGTGTAACAGTAGTTTTGTTCCTTCATGTTGTGATCTTTGAGCCTTTGTCATTGTCTTTTATCTTGAGATCTTCAAATCATTCTTGACTTGTCTTTGCCATCTTGTGTCTTTATCCACATGCTCACACTATTAATTTGTTGAATAAGTCTTTGGGAATATGTGGTTGTGAATCTTTGACTTTGCTGAGTACACCGTGACGCCACCTTCTTGAGACAAAACATAGACACGGACTGAATGGCTTTGACATTCATCCTTAATCGGTAGCGTTTTACCTCCGTTCGGTGAAGACCGTTATACGATATTAAATATCGTACCTGTGATTAGGTAGATTCAATTAAGAATCTCCTTGTCAGGGTTTCGCGGCTGTACTAGCCGTTCTCTTTACTCGACCGTCTCAAAGCAAGACTGCGAACATAAAGAGTGAATCAATTGGATAAATATCCGCTTGATTAAAGTCGTCAATTCAAATTCCTGGAACAAGTTTGATTTATTAAGAATTTTACCATTGTTGCTTTCCAGTTGACACAAGTTTGATTCATAAGAATCTCACAAGTTACCTACCGTAGCGCTGTTAGATGTTGATGCTAGAAGGATTTCCATTCGTCACTGTGAATATCAATGAATATCACTCTGAATGTTCTGGCAAGACCATAAAGATATTGCGTAGAAACCTGAAACGATTTTGAATCAATTCAGAATCAAACCACTGTTGCTCTTCATTTTTACACATGTTGAATTCATAAAGAATCTTGCATATGACCTACCGCAGTGCTATTTGATGTTGACACTGGAAGGATTTCCACTCATCATTGTGAATACTAAGTAGTATCACTCTGAGTGTTCTAGCAATATCACAAGGATATAGCGTAGGACTCTCTTGATCTTCATCCGTGTGTCCTAACGAGATTTGATTGATCTCTTGGCTCTAGACTCTATTTGTGCACTTTTAGTGGTCGGAGGCTGGAGCAGATGCCACCTATTCAATATCAACTATCTCGGAGTGAGAAAGTCAATAGAAGTCGTGTTGATCTCCGTGACAATAAAACAAACTTCTTTTAAGAGAAGCTTGAGTAGCTAGGAAAGGGTTGTGCTTCACATCACTGGGTCCATGATGAGTTTGTCTTCATGATGAGTTGACCCGGTTTCTGCCTAAGTTGTATGGAGGGCTTCTTTCTTTAGACCCTTTATCCTTACATTTCTTTTTCATTCTTCAACCCCTTCAATGCTTACCAAGCATCATTAATAGCACCTTGTTGTGATTGTTGTGATTGTTCCAGTGCTATCATCAGTACTTAGTCGGCATTCAGCTTCGTTCACATTCTACTCCATCTTTCCTAAGGACTTCTAATAATCTATTGGATTGTCCCTGGGAAGATCCGTCCGGTTCTGGTTGGATCATAGGACTTAATCTAACCACCCTTATGACACCACACGTCGTGAATTAAAGATGTTGTGGGTATTTGATCAAAACCATGAAAACCACTTTAGATTCTAACAAGATGTTTGAAAAACATTTAACACCTTGCTAGTTTTGTCGATTCAGAAATGCTCCCCCTTCACATGTGCATCGATACTCGAAAGTGTTTCACACATGTAAGTAAGAGTTAAAGTGCTTGAGTCTTATATAAGATCACATTTTAATCGCATTTTCTCCCCTATCTCTAATATATAAAATCTTTTGATATTAGAGATACCAAATTTGATTAAAATATATTTTGAAAAATAGTCTTGAAAATTTACGGGAGAAAGATTTGTTAATCTTTTGCATGAAGTTAAAATGGTCCCCCTCAAAAATTGATCCAATTGAATTGTCATTACGAGGATATGATCCACATTCACCTTTTGAGGATAGGAGTTGTTGAACACACAATTTTTGAAAGATTTTGAATATCATTGAGAAATTCTTGAAAAAATTGTGTTAAACGCTTTTTGAAAATCAATTCTTTTTGGCCAAAAGGTTTTTCTAAAGCATAAACTTGAGTTCATAGACTTTGAATGTCTTGACGAATCCACTCAAGTGTAAGAAGATTTAACTTCTTTTGCTAAGGGTAAGAGCACGAAATCGTACACTCCCCCATGAATATAGTTCCAGGTTGCAATCTGAAAATGATTACAAGCCATTGTGTTGAGCTCAAAACGTTGAATGTTTTGTGACAAGCTCAACCCAAGATAGATTGCTCTACCCGTTGTTGGAAATATTGTCCAAAATAGACAATTTCCTTTAGAGAAAATAGAAATGACATGTTTTGAAAAATATTTACAACTTTCATTCGAGCTTTATGTACACACCTGTGTCGTTATTGAGCGACATTTCTAGGTACGTCCATATTATCGATACTGAAAGACATGTCGAGAAGAATATTTTTGGATTTTCAAAGATTTTTTAATTTTGTATTTTTCTTTTTCATTTATATTTACAGATAGATGTTTGATAGATGAGTCAAGCAGGCTTCTTTGCCAGAATCTCTAGTTCTGCTGGAGTCAAACATCTCATACCAATTTGCCTAACAAGATACGCAAACCTCTCTTTTGAAAGAGCTTTTGTAAACAAGTCAGCTAATTGGTAATCAGTTCCAACAAAGTATAATTCGACAATACCCCTTTCAACTTGTTCCTTAATGAAGTGATATCTGACATCAATGTGCTTCGTGCGGGAATGCTGTACCGGATTGAAGGAGATGGCTATGGCGGACTTTCAGTCACAGTACATAGGTACTTTATCAAAGTGGAAGTCATAATCCGTGAGTTGTGTTCTCATCCAAAGAACTTGAGCACAACACGCAGATAGAGACACGTACTCCGCTTAGGCTGATGACAATGATGTGCAATCCTGCTTCTTGGAAGACCATCCCACAAGCTTATCTTGACCTAGAAATTATGCACCACCAGAAGTACTTTTAAGTGTATCAAGACACCCTGCATGATCAGAATCTGAATAGGCCGTTAGAAAGAAACTGGTTTCCCTCAGATACCAGAGTCCCATGTGAATGGTATTCTTAAGGTACCGAAAGATCCGTTTAACCTCCTTGAGGTGCTTTTCAGTGGGTCGTGCTTGATATCGTGCACAATAGCATGTAGCATGATGAATATCAGGTCGGCTTGCTGTTAAATACATGAGGGACCCGATCATGGAACGATATCTCGTTTGATCTATGGGTAATCCCTCCAAATCAGCATCTAGGGATGTGGTTGATAATGGTGTCCCAACGGGGTCACATGATGTCATACCATGATTTTTTATTATCTCTTGACAATATTTAGCTTGGTTAATAAAGATACCACTTGGGGATTGGTGAACTTAAATTCCTAGAAAGAATTTTAGTTCGCCCATCATAGACATTTCAAATCTGTTGTGCATTACTTTTTCAAACCATTTTGAAAGTTTTGGGTTTGTAGAACCGAAAATAATGTCATCAACATAAATCTGCACAAGCAAAATGTCATCCCCATATTTATACGTAAACAAAGTTAGATCAATGGAACCTTTTGAGAAACCTTTGGAGACCAGAAATTTCGAGAGCTCGTCGTACCACGCCCTTGGAGCTTGCTTGAGTCCATAAAGTGCTTTGTGGAGACGATACACCCTGTCAGGATAATGAGGATAGACGAATCCTTCCGGCTGTGTGACATAGACTTCTTCCTTCAAAGGACCATTAAGAAACGCCGTCTTTACGTCCATTTGATAGACAATGAATCCCTTATGTGCAGCATAAGCAAGAAAAATCATGACCGCTTCCATTCGAGCGACTGGTGCAAATGATTCTTCAAAATCAATACCCTCTTTCTGTCCATACCCTTTAGCCACTAGCCTAGATTTATTCTTGATGATCGTGTTCTCTTCATCCATCTTGTTTTTCCAGATTCATCGAAGATTTAATGGGATTACATCGTATGGTCTGTCAACAAGTTCCCAGACTTTAAGTCTTTCAAATTGTTGAAGTTCATCCGTCATCGATTCAATCCAAGCGTGATCAGCCATGGCTTCTTTGATGTTTTTCGGTTCGGCCGAACTCACGGCGAGTGCGAACATACAAACATCGCCATCGGTGTGAAGCTGTCGTCTTGTACGAACGGGTTGTGAAGGGTTTCCAATTACATGAACCAAAGGATGATCTCGGGTCCAATGATGTGTTGAAGGATCTCGTTGATAGAACGTATACATATTTGACGGATCAACATGGGCGAGTAGAAGACTCTCCAGTTTCGTGTACCGGTGTACCGAATGGGTTGATAAATTCGTCTTCGTCAAATAATGCATTATCTGCTTGAGTTGTGTTCTCTAGAGCAATGACAGTAGTTGTGGATGTTGTAGGAGCGATTGTTGATATGATATTCTGAGGAGGTAAATCTGCAGCAACCGGTGTTGAAGTAGATGAAAATTTATCCTTTTGTTGACGATGATCAGTATCATCATTCTTATCATGAGTGACAGTGGAAGACTTCGATACAACTTGTTTCTCCCCCGTGAAATATTCATCATACATTGGTCCATATAACATTTCTAACTCTTCAATTGTCGTGTCGACTGTCATATCAGCGCTAGGAACATTTTCTGGAACCAGCGATAAACTTGACGGTTCATTGCTGTGGTCTTGAGTTCCGAGTTCCGTGCGGTTGTGAACGAAAGTCGTTTGTCGTTGTGGATCGGGACTTAAACTATTTTGTTCAAGTGCCATTTCTTGTAATTCATCAATTTGAATATGAATAGTTTCAACTATCAATTTTGTTCTCTTGTTGTACACTCTATACCCCTTAGACTGAGTTGCATATCCTACAAGTATACATGCATCACCTTTCTCTTTCATCTTATCCAAATTTTCACCATCGCGAATAATGTAACAAGTACATCCAAAAACATGAAAGTGTTTGAGTGAAGGTTTTCGAGCATGAATTATGTGATATGGTGTCTTTTCGTGTCTTGGGATAATTAAGGAGCGGTTTTGTGTATAGCATGTGGTTGACACGGCTTCAGCCCAAAAGTATAGTGGATGTTTTGAAGCGGATAATAATGTTCGAGCAGCCTCAACTAAAGTACGGTTTCGTCTTTCAACAACGCCGTTTTGTTCGGGTGTTCGAGAAATAGATGTTTCATGTTCAATCCCTTCGGCTTCCAAATACTTTCTCAGATTTGAATTCAAAAATTTTGTACCTCTGTCAGTACGAACCACTTTAACTTGAGCTTGAAGACCACGTTGTATCAGTTTAAGGAAGCTGATGAGGACTTCGGGTGTTTCATCCTTGGATCTCAAGAAGTGAGTCCATGTGTACCTTGAGTAATCATCGTTAATTACCAAAATATACTTCTTTCCATTGATACTCTGAACACGCATGGGACCACACAGATCCATATGGAGAAGATCTAACCGTCCTTTGGAGCTTGGTGTAGTCTTTGTTTTGAAGCTACTTCGTTTAGCTTTACAAAGTTCACAAGAAGAACAAAGATGATCTTTGATAAATTTCAAACTTGGAAGGCCTCTCACAATATCTTTCTTGGAAAGCAGGTTGATGGTATCAAAGTTGAGATGAGAAAGACGTTGATGCCATAACCATGCCTGAGTCGTTGAAGCTTTAGCCATGAAGCAAATTGGAGTTGTTGAAGATGTGTCTTGTAGTGAAATTGTGTAAAGATCAGTACCCCGTGTACCGGTAAGTAAGTCATCTCCATCATAATCACAAACAAAACATGTCTTCTTTCTGAAAGCAACCTCCAAATCCGCATCACAAAATTGACCAACCGAGAAAAGATTGTGATTGAGCCCTTCGACGTAGTATACCCTTTTAATCGTGATATTCCCCTAACCCAAATCTCTATATCTTAGGATCAGTGCAAATTGATCATTCCTGAATTGGACCGTACCTAGGAACATCTCCACGAAGTTAATTAGAAGCTTGAGATTCTCCGTCATGTGCTTCGTGCATCCGGAGTCCAGTATGAAGAGAATTATTTGTATCACCTGTAGAAGAGTTAGAACACGATGGAGCATTTGCTAAATTAGAAACCACAGTAGTTGTGATTATAGAATCATTAGTGTCCTTAGTAACATTTAAAGGCATACTAACACTCATTTTCACATTTTCTGTCCTAGCTTTAGGCATCCATTTATATCCTGGAGGACATTGATTAGCAAACCACCATTTCCAAGACTTACTAGCAGACTCATATAATTCCTTAATTCTGCTGCTAGTGTTCTTAATGGTGGAGTCTGATGCATTACTTTTCTTAGTGGGGGTAGCACCTGAATGGTTCACTTTTTGTTTGGGTTTACTAGCTCTAATAGGCATTGCAACGTGCTTCTTAGTTCTAGTATCTACGCCTTTGACTTTATTCATAGCACACATAAAATGATTAGCATTAGCACACTTTACACATATGACACAAACAAATTTCACATTCATAGCATTCAAATCAGTCACATCATTCGAATCGTCATTACAAGAGATTATAGACTTTTTATTCTTAAAAACATTCAAATTCCTAGGGTGTTCTTTTACTTCCTTCATCTTCCATTGATTCTTGTGTTTCCTGACCTTATCATTCACTTGAGTGCTCTTAAGCTGAGGCTGGCTAACACTAGTAGTAGAGACTATTCCTGTATTAGAAGACACACGAATATTAGTGTTTCTAGTAGTCTGAGGCGATTGAGTAACTTTGTTTGTGGGCTTAGTGGTCATTCTATACATCCCTGGTTTAATCACATTATTGTGCTTAATGCTTGGTGCTATGACATTCCTTATGGGTTGATTATGTCGTAAGCTTTCCTTTCCATCCAGCTTGGGGGCAAACATAGGTTTTGCAAACGAGGAATTTGATAAAGAAGATGGTTTTCCCAAGATAGAGGATCTATTCTCTTTAGAGGTATTGGGTTGTCTAACAACATGTTTCTTAATGCTAGGTTCCACAATTTTCCCACCCATTTTAGCAACGAGTTTCTGCAACTCTGCTATCGCTGTGTCCCTGTCTTGTAACTGAGCTTTCAACCCTTTAATCTCCAAAATTCTGTTCATTCATTTCTCGAAACATTTGGGAAAGTTTTTCTTGCAAGTTATTATCATGTGGAAAACTACCAACGTCGTTTTGCAAAGCAAGTTCAAGAGAATGACAATGTTTTTGAAGAAAATCAGTTTTGTGTTGAAGTAACTCAAAAGATTTTTTATCAGTGTTTTCTTTACGTTTCGAAAGTTCAATTTCAAGGCGCTCACATTCTTTGATTTTATCAAGATATTTGCATGCAACATCAGAATATTCATCAATATCAGCACAAGATGTAAAATAAGCACACATAACATCTTTAGAAACGCATTCTTGCAAGAGTAAATCATATTCATCTGAAAAATCAGACTTCTCCATTTGAAGATCATCAATGTATTTCTCAAGAGATTGAACATATTTTAAATCATCATACATTTCAGTCCGAATGAACTCCTCAAACTGAAGAACAGTTTCTTTAATTAATTCCGTATTTGGGATTAATAGTTCTTTCACGAGCAAGGTAATATCTTGAGGAATCGGGCGTGTCCACTCATCATTTTCACGTTTTACCCAATCTCTTTTAGCAATGGATTTAACATTATCTATGTGGCGTTTAATAATATCTAATGTTTTCCTACTCTTGCTTTTAGATTCATCTAGAGGGAGGTAGTTTATGTATTTGTAAACATTAGATTTCTTAGGGGCAAATGCTTTCTTCCATTGAATTCTCTTTTGTTTGCATTCTAAAAACACTTCCTCACGAGATTTCTGAGTTTGTTTGTTGAAAAGGCCATAAAGACTATTCTCATAAGCATAATTATATGGTTTCACAAACTCCTTATTGACAAGTGATCGACTATCATCATCCCAAAGGGCAGTCTCTTCACTATCGGCACTAACAGGCATGCAATCAAGATCGGTCCTTTCAGTCTCATCAAGATAAATACACGGGTTCGTAGCTTGAGCTTTGGCAAGGTACTCAGGACTTGCAAAGCTAGCTTGACCCTTAAACATAGACGGAGGTGCTAGCATTCTTACGGATTGAATAGAATCATGCGTTTTATAAACAACTTTCTTCAAAAATTCAACTTGTTCTTCTAGTTTCGTTACTTTTCGGTTTCTTTATCATATCTACTTTTGAAGTCTTGTTTTAACGCATCTACCTCTTGTTTCTTATCCTCAAGAATCTTAGCAGAATCGGTAGTGGTCATAGAGAGCTTTTGTTCAAGTTCATTAACTTTGGTATTGGCAAGGTACGTTTTTTGACGTTCATCTATTAAGAAAACATTATATTGATGCTTCTCTTTGGCTAATAACTCAAGAGTTGTTTGATAATTGTTTTCAAAATCGTCCTTTCGACTTTTTAACGCACTTCCCTTGTAACCCTCAAGCTCTTTGGTTTTCTGAAGGAACTCATCTCTATAGTTTTCAGTCATCTCACTCGATTTAATAAGAGCAGCTTTGCATTTTTCAAAATTTTGAATGAGCGTAGCGTTTTCCTTCTTTAATTGCTTTTGACTCTTTTTATTTTCAGTGACATCTTTTTTTAAAGTAAAAATTAAATTAGCAAGCGCAATACGTTCCTCTTCATCATACTCATTTGCATGTTGATCATCCTCAGACTCATTATTGCACATGTCTGATGAATCGGGTGTGGTATTGCTATCAACCGTTTCCATCATACACGTGTCATTAATGGCATTGGGTAGATCACTATGCTCATGAATATCACCAAACACATTATATTCATCAGTATTGTGTACCTTATCGATTGGCTCAGTGTTAAAGATAGGGCCATTGTCATCTTCAGTGACTTTGAGAACTTCTTCAACCTTTGCCATGTACGAGTAATGTGCATCGAGCTCTTGATCAGAATCTTCATCATCAGTGTCATCAAGCATTGCTCCTTCCTCAGCTGACAATTTAACCCATGTTTCCATCTTCTTGCATAGCAGCATCTTTTCCTTGATATAGTTGGAGTCTCTAACCCTTTTCGGCTTCCTACATTCCTTTTCCATATGCCCATAACCTTGGGAATTAAAACATTGAATCCCACTCTGCTGAACCACTTGACTTCCAACAGTTTCCCTATTCCCAGTAGCAGCAGCAATCCTCTGAGTATCATACTTGGCAGTTTGTCGATCATACCTTGCAGAACCCTCAACATGCGTTGGATTATACCGATCATACCTAGAAGGACTTTCACCACGTCGACGTGTGTCATACCTTGGATGACTCTCAACATACCGGTTCTTGGTGTTAGATGATGTGCGAAGATTGTTGTTGGTGGGTTTGTAGATTTTCTTGTATGTCTTCATTATGAAAGCCATTTGTTGTTTCATCTCTCGGTTCTTTTGAGCTTGGTCTTCATCACTATCTTCTTCAGATGATGACTCAGATGGTGGTGATGGTGCTCTTGGCACTTTACCTCGAGATCTTGTGGATGATGAAGACTTAGATGATGTGGAAGATCGTGGTGAAGATGATGTAGTGGAATATGACTTAGGAGCACGAGAGTAATGACCTTGAACATGTTGAGTTGTAGTCACTAAAGCAAGTGGATTAGCCGTCTTGGCAACACGCTCAGCTCGAATCTCATTTGCTTCATTCTGAAATTGCTTCAAGATATCAAAGAGTCGATGATAGGAGACCTCGTCTAACTTTTCTTGTTGTTTCACTAAAGTGACGAATCGTGTCCACTCGGGTTGAAGTTGTTGAAGAAATTGAACATTGACTTGCATGGTGGAGACTTGCAGATTATTTCTTGTCATGTCATTCATCATCTTATAAAACCTAGAGTAGTAAGAGTCAATTGATTCTCCATCCCTTGAAGTAAACTTGCCAAAATTCCAAAACAAGTTTGTTTTGACATCTTGTTTGTTGAGTGATTCTCCTTGTTGCAAGCGTTCAATAGCAGTCCACATTTCGCTGTAGGGCATGCATCAACCGTGGAATAATAATCATCTCCAATCCCACTTAAAACCATATAGATGGCTTCCTTCTCCGCATCATGCCAAGCATAATTTTCAGGTGTGAGATCGGATCTTGTTTCATCACGTTCACTTGCGGGAACTGCATCAGTAGTATCAGTGGCTGGTCTTGGAGGAATTGAGATCTTCTTGAAAACATATGGTCCATGAGTAATACATTTCCTTAAGGCATCACCATTAGGTCTTGTATCAAGATATCGTATGAAACGTGATTGCCATTGAGCATACCGACCAGACACAAGCATTGGTGGTCTCTCTTTGTTACCCGCCACCATGATATTGTTGTTCATGACACGATATTCTTGAGTAGAATCCATCTCAAAAATGATGTGAATATGATCTTAAGTAGATGAAGGTGTGAGAAGATTGTGGTTGAAAATTGTGAAAACAGTACTAAATTCGGAATATTAAATGAATGACAAATCCGGAATAATACTCTATGTTTACCTTATCCGGAATAATCAATAGATAGCTTATCCGGAATAAAACTTGAGGTTTATCCGGAATATGGATGGCTTTGACTTATCCGGAATACTCCTTTGGCAAATCCGGAATCCCTTCCTTTCTCTTATCCCGAATTTTAATTCCTTGATACTATCCGGAATACTCGATGATAACCTTATCCGGAATGATTGAAAGAACCTTTATCCGGAATAATACTAATTTTCTTATCCGGAATATTTTCCTAAACCTTATCTGGAATGTTTGTTTCCTTCGTTATCCGGAATGTGTGTTCTTCGTCTTATCCGGAATCCTTTGTTTTTCCCTTTATCCGGAATAATTGATGTTCTTGTTATCTGGAATGAGTCTCCATCGGCTTATCCAGAATGCACCTTTATCCGGAAAACTATAATTCCACTTCTTATCTAGAATGAGGAAGTAAAACGTGTTATCCGGAAACCAACTTGTGCCTCTTATCTGAAATATTACAAAATAACTTGTTATCCGGAATCTTCAATGTATAGATTATCCGGAATCTGGGATCTGTGTCTTATCCGGAATACTATGTCCAAGCTCTTATCCAGAATAGACAATGCTATATCTTATCCGGAATAATACTAAGACCTCCTTATCCGTAATATATCCGAGTGGTTATCTGGAATGAATTGGTGTTTCTTATCCGGAATCCCAACCTTTTGAGGCTTATACAGAATCCAAACTTCTGCTTATCCAGAACAATGAAACCCTCTTATTCCGGATATCAAGACTTCTTCCTGAAAACGTGAATCCGCTATGTTATCCGGAATCCACAAACCCTTATATTCCGGATAAGGAAGCAAACTTTCCAATAACGTGATTTTTCCAAACTTTTTCTGAAAATGAAACCAAAGTTAGCAACTTTTTATAAAAATCAAGAACAATGATAAACACAAATTCCTACCACAACTTTGTAGGCAATTTGTATGAAGATTTTGAGCTTGAAAAAAACAAAGCTTTTTTATACGAGATGATTTTTTAAGATGAAAATCACACGAAATCAAAAATGATAACCACAAACTAAACACAAATCTACCCCATGGCGATTGATACTAATTGTTGTCCCAAATAATATGATGATAGATTAAGAAATGAGATGGAAAAGATATGAATTTTAGAGAGAGAAAGTAGTGAGAGAAAGTAGAGAGAAGGAGATGATTAACTTGGTGAATATTAGATTAAAAGAAGTATTAGAGTACTAATGATCATCCACCCTTCCTAACATGCTAGGAAGGGCCTTATATAGCCGGGCTTACATGTAATCATAAGTAGCTTAAATCCAAGCCCGTGAACCACGACTATTTAACTAACTATTACAACGTTCTAATAAATATTACAATAGAAACCTATGACCGAACATTCTTGTTTGACTCAATATTTTGAGGCTAACACTATCTTTGACCCCGGTATACGTTTATCGGGTTATCAAAGTACTCTATGTACTTTTGGGCATTGTTTATCATGTAAGCCCCACAAAAAATGACCAAACCATGATTATCCCTAAATGATCACGTTTATGGGGATTCGAGTCGAGCTTTTGACTTGGTTATAAAAACAAGGTGCCTCGTGGGGGATTCTCATGCTTATCCTAGTAAATATTATCGTTTTCTAATAGTGTAACGAGGGGACTAATGTTCTTCCAACCTTTGTTCCGTGGTTGTGTGTGATTGTGATTTATGAGGTTCATCGTCATCATTGAAGCCTCTTGTGTTCATTTTACGGATCACTCGAGCTTCGATCGTTGCCTTTGGAGATTCCGATATCCGATAATATCCTTTTATGTTCTAACGTTTATCTTATTAGCATAATTCATAAACGGCTTTTAGGTTATTCGTTTGACCCTTTCCATGCTCGAGATTAAGCATTCGACTTCGTCTCTAGTATGCGGGTGTTTTCACCCCTAGACTTGAAACATTGAGGACAATGTTTAGTTTTAGTATGGGGGTGAGTAGATACTTCACCTTGCTTACGTCAATATGCAATCCAATATTCATCTTTTTGATATCGTTTTGTTGCAAAATAAGGCTAAAAATGGCCAAATTTTAAATTTTTTCGTATTTTTCATAAGTGTTTAAGACATAAATGTAGGTTTTCCGATGGTGAGAATATTAGTAATTTTTGACTCGACCGTACGTGTTGAGCACTTAGCTTCGATTCCTTAACTTTTTTAGGCTAAGTCTCTTAAATGAGGACGAGAAATGATAGAGTTATTTATAAGTCTCGTAATCTTTCACGATCTCATGTGTAGTAATTATTAGCTTACACGCTTTTATAATAAATTGTTAATAAATATTGATTTAGCGGTTTAGTCACTACTGTTGGTTTCTAATTTGCTTTAGTAGCTTCCATGTAATTAAATTGGGAAAACATAAGGTATCGCCAGCGTCACGGTTTTGAAGTATTGGCAACCTGAATAAGCAAAAATTTGAAGCTCACAAGGCCGAAAAATCTATGCGAAAATTGAAAGTGAATCAAGCCTTAATCTTTGAAGCTTTAATGATCCAAAATTCTCTTTAGCGTGAGGATATACGTCAAGTCGTAATAAAACCACCGATGATGACGGATAATAAAAGACAAGGGCAAGACCAAAGTCATAATAAAAGCTTCATTGCGAAGTTGAATAAAAGATGGAGGTAAACCATGATAATAAAACCACTGATGATGGCGGATAATAAAAGTCATGGTAATAAGTCTCATGTTCAAAACCGTTCTAAAATCGTATTTATCGATCCTTCTTGTTGACTTAAATTTTTGACATCGTTGTCTATTAGGATGAATTATTAATTCGATAATTTTGGTTACACTGTTAAGACTCTATTTTTAGACCTAATCTCTACTCACGCATAAGTCAATGATGTATCCTCGTGATTATTAAGACAAAATAAAATATAAGAGATACCAAGTAGGAATAAGGGAATTTAGGTGTGTAACTAACACTCATGAGATATGATTGTGTTGCTAACTTATAAAAACAATGATCTCGTTACACGCTTAGCATGGAATCGAGTGAAAATCGAAGATGACGAACTTATCTCTATGAGGCATTCACATGTTCTTATTCTTTGACCCTAAAAGTCACTTAATCGTGATGAAACAATACATTATGTCTAAAACACGTGTAATGGTTTATTTAAGTTTATGTCTTCAATAAATATCATCATAAAATGAATTTTGGAAGTGCTACGATACTTAAATCTAGCATTGCGTGAGGGCACGACAATGGTTTAGTATGGGGGAGTGATGAGACTGCAATTATACATAGTCTCATCGTCCAAATCGGGCTTAAAACGCTTAAAATATCATCAAAATATCCAAAAATATGCTTGTGTTTGTTCATTGTGTATTTTAGGTACGGATATCGTGAAATTAACAAAAGATCACAATAATCAAGAAAAAACGAACAAGGGAAACGAAGCCGCACAAAGAACCGGAACCGAATCATGAATTTCCTTTGAAGTCCCCGAAGTTTGAAGATTTGGCAAGATTGGTCCCTTAACTATTGAAGACTTGTCATTTTTGGCGCTTGTAAATCTCAATTATTACAAGGTTGGTCCTCAAGTTTCAATATTATACCATTATGGCCCTTGAAGAATGCAAACAATGCATAAAATGCCCTTGTATACATGTTTGATAAACTTTGGTGGCCAAATTGAGAAAATAGAAACTTTCTTATAAAGGGAATGGGGTTATATGTTGTTAAAAGTGAAGTGACAATACCATAGGAATGCAAGGGCCAAACTTGGCCAGATAACAAATCTCCCTTCAACCAACCAGTACCCTCCACGTCATCCCCCACTCACCCACCAGCCAATGAAAACCCTCCCTTTCACCCACGTTAGCTTTCCACCCATAAATTAATATTGATTTAACAAATCAGTATTAATCTTCCCTCCTAAGCACATTTTCAAATTTTGTTAACCCATAAACCAGATTAAACCCACCCCTAATCCCCCTTAACCTTAAAAATCCTCAGTTCAAATCAACAATAAATCAAGGGGATTTACTCCCTAAAATTCCCTAACCTTGATTAACTATGTCCTCACCTAATCCCACTTCATAAAACCCTCAACCCTTCAACGTGGACCCCACACGTACCCTCCCCTGCTTCACCGTTTATAGCAAAATGAGAATCTACACAGATATCTAACAGCCCATATCAATTTCTTTGTCCCAAAGAAATAATGGACATCCAAGATCATCTTGCAAGCTGGCATATCAACATCACTTGACGAGAGACCAAGTATGACCAAGAAATCAGTCAAGACCAAGGGCACAACTGGAAAAGATTGTATTAGGGTTTCACATTTGTATTATTTTATTCAAAGTTCTAGTATTTTCTGTTTAGTTGTATAAATAGGACGTTTGTGTCCTATTTTTAGTTGTTCCAGATTTTGTATTTTTAAAATTTATTAATGAATATGAAAAAATTTACATTATACAAATTCTGAGTTCCAAGTTTTCTTCTAATGTTTCAGTAGCTTAAAAGTTTACTTTCATTGCAAGTTTTAGTTAAAATTTATAAATTTCAGTTGATCAAAAGTTTTCATCAAAGGGACGTTGTTAAGATTTTCAAAAAATTTAAGCCAAGATCATGTGGAAGTGAAAGTGGAAGCATGGGATGGGCTTGTTGATTTTTAATTAGTTTCATTTTTTTCAGTTCGGGTAAAAGGTTTCAAAAATTTGGATTTCCAAAGGTTTTAAAAAAATATGATTTTTTTGCTTCCTTGTAGTTATTGTAGTATAAGCTACCACAAGCCTGACAAGCTTGTGATAGCTTATACTACCTGTTAGTGTGTTCTTTTTGATTGTGCATGTACCATCATCAAAGGGGTGTGTGTGTTGAAGACCACAACTCTATCCATTTTTTTCTCTTTTGAAGATATTAGTGCACCTTGGGTTCAGTGGTTGAACCAACAACCAAGGTTCTTGCACCAAGCTCTTGATATTCAAAAAGCCACAAAAAGTTGGTGGCATCCATCTCTAAATGGTGTGAACTCACTTTTTGATCTTTCTAGTAAATCCTGATATTTATGTGACCTTGTATTTGCTTAGTGTTTGATTGCTTAGTATTACTTGCTTTCTACTTATTTAGGGATTAATGAATGATTTGTGTGAAATTTATATGATTTATAGTTTATTTGCATGATTTGAGTTTGAAAAATTTGTTAAACAGATTTAAGGGGGTGTTTGGACTTATGATTTAGACTGGTTTGGATGACACTAATTGGTTTAAAAAAGGTCTATACATACTCAAAATAGTAGTAGTAGGTTATTGCAGTAGATTATTTTCAAGTTTGGTATATTAAATAGAGTTTTACTTGGCAATTTGTTTTGGTAAAATCAGCCTAGACAATCAGTAGGGTATTACCAGTTTGCTTTAGTAATTTTTTGTCATGAAATCTTTGAAATCAGTTAAGGTAGGTGTTAGCTAAGGTTTAGAATCTGTTTGTTGTGGATTCGGGGTGCCTTGAGTAAGTTTTGGCCAACCAAAACTCACCCTAGTGGTCAAACAGACAAGCTAAAACCCCCACAGACCCTATAAGTTCATCAGTGACTGTATTTGTGACACTTGTGTGTGATTTTTGGCTTGGACTTGTGTTTTTTTAGTTTATACTGACTCCCCACACTCCACTGAGTGTGGGGATGCCTTTGTTTCCATGTAAAACCCAACAACAAGCTTGAAATCAAGCCAAATAGCACTAGATCTCATTTTTCTATTAGGTCAGTAGGAACAAGGTTCCCACTGCTAGTGTAACCTTTCCCACTGCTAAGCAAAAGGACAAAAGTCCACCAGCAGTCAACATCAGATTCTTGTTTTTTTGTCTGTAGTGACTTTAATTCAGTATTTTTCATGTTTTTTAATTTTCCTAGTCTTATTTTATTATTTTAAGAATTTTCAAAAAGTTTATTTTCAAATTACTGTTCATTTACTATTTTTAGATTAATTTCCATTTAAATTAATTTTAATTATTTCTGCTTTTGTCTTTTAGTGCAAAAAGTTTACATTTCTCAGTTTTAAAAATTTTCCTAGTTTAAGAATATTATTTTAAGATTTTTAGTTTAAAAAGTTTTACTGTTCACTCTTTTTAATCATTTTTTAGATTTAATTTTAGTTTAATTAGGATTAATTCAAATCTGTTTTGTCTTTTAGTGCCAGAAATTACTTTTTTCAAACTTTTTAATTTTTCTACTGTTTAGTAATATAAATTAGGATTTTTCAAACAGTAAGTTTTATTTTAGCATTATTTTATTATTTTTAATCATTATTTTAGTTTAAAAATTCTTTTTAGCTTTTAAAAATAGAAAAATAGACTTTAAAATTTAGGAAAAATAATTTTAGTCTTTAAATAATATAAGTGAGTTATTAGTTCAATAAAATAATATTTTGGGCTTTTTCTTATTTATATTTAATTTTAGGGCTTTAATTAGCATTTAAAACTGAATATTTAATTAATAAAAGGTTTTAAAATTTATTTATTGAATTTTTATTCTTATTTATATTATTTTAGACTTACTTTTCATTTCTAATTAATTTTTAGCTTAAATTTTTAATTTTGTCACGTTTTACGTAATTACGTCATCGCTTTACGTCTATACGTCGTAGTGTAATCGTAGTTGTAGCTCGTCTTTAATTTTCTCTCTTCTAAACCAAAAATGACACTAATCCAAACTTTTCTTTTACATATTGGCACTCATAATCACACACCTCCTTTGAGAACGAACCCGAATTTATTGGTTTTACGGTTTTTAATTAAATCTGTACTACTTAATACTTGCCACATACACGTTTTTCCTAAAATGTGTACGATTTACTCCATCACAAACCTATGTCGTGATTACATGAGGTAAAAGTTTAGACGAATTATAGACCAACTAAAGAGAACGACATGGTCGTTTAGTTATATCCAGCATATACATAATTTCAGTTGTAAGTGGAACACAAAGACATGACTCAATGAAATTTCCAACAATGACTAGCATGAAGACATAATTGTTGAAATTCAACAATGACTATCATGAAGGCGTGGTTAAAGAAGTCCATCACTGAATGATGTGAAAGCTGATCAACATGGAGGATCATGAGACGATTTAACATGATGAAACATGAAAAACATAATCAACATGAGGGAACATGAATATATAACCAGCATGAAGACAACATCAACATGAGAGTGTGAAGACTTGATTGATACAAAGAACATAAAAATATAATCAACCGAGGTTTAACAGCAACTGGTGTGGATGGCTGTGGTTCAATCCACAAAATTTGAAGGAGAAGACATGTGACTAAGTTTGAACGATTCTGGTTTGATCCATACTTGTCAAAATTTTACGAGAAATGTCATGTATAGATATTAACAACCTGGGACTAAATATGGATGGCTGTAGCCCAATCCATACTAGTCAAAAATTCAATGAAGTATCGTGGTATAAGCAAAGGTGAACGCCTATGGTTCGGTTCACAAAACAACATTCGACTGAAAACATGCAATTTGACATGGGCAAGGGTGAACGCCTATGGGTCGGTTCACAAAACAAAATCTGACATGAACAAGTTGAAAGTTTATGTACTTATATTTAATAGTCGTGTGATAGGATCGAACTCGAGATTACGGGATTGCACTCAATACGTAAAGAGTTAATTTATTTAATAAATATATTTATTATATATAATAAATTAAACCGAGTTATAACTTTAACGGCCATTAAATAATTAAGAGTGAAGTCTAAATGATCGTTCTGAAATAAAATAGAAGAGAAAAGAAAAGTCCAGAACACCCCTTAGGAGGGTGTTCGACCGTCGGTTGAAAAAGAAGGGGTGAAGGAAAAAAACTTTCCTTATATTTGTTTGCTTGAGATACAAGGATTTAGGCCTATATAAACACTCCCTTACCCTCATAATTCAACACACAATCTCTCCCTCTCTTTCTCTTGGGTCGATCACAACAAGAAACCACAAAGGGGTTTCGGTTGGTTTTCTTGTTCTTTCGATTTTGCTTATAATCTAGTCCTAGCCCCTCTCTAGGGTTGTTGGGTAGATTTTTCTACAAGCGTAGAAGCTCGTTTTACGCGTGCTAGAATCACGGTTAGCTCGTTGTATTACGTGTGTACAAGAACGTAATATAGTCTTACTTTAGTCTATATCTTGGTGGTGATTGTTATAAACCCTAATTGGTGATTCGTTCTTTATCTTGTGGAATCGCATTAGCTAAAAGGTACGTAACCCTAATTCGATTAATTATAATTGTGTTATTATGATATTGTTAAATCGCTTCCGCTATATGTGTGCTTTGATCTCGTTTAGGGTTTTGTATAATTGTTATGATGTTTATAAACCATCAGTGGCATCGAGAGCCGTTTAACATGTTATAATTATCGAAAATCTAAAGTTTTTAAGTAATAATTTTTTTGAGTTAAAACTACATGTTTTTTAGGTTATATTAAAAATTAGGATTTTGTTTTTTAAAAATTAGGGGTTTTGGCCGATTTTTATAATAAAAAAGAATTGTTTTTGAAACCCTAAATTACATGTTGTATAATTTTAGATTAAATTGCATGATTAATTGTTATGTCATGTAGATTAAAGGTTATGATCCGAAGAGATTTAATTGTTAAGATTTGAGGGTGGATACATGATGAACGCGCATATTTTCATAGATCGTAAAATTGTATGTTTATATTATTTTATGTGCTACTTGCTTTATTTGATTCAATAAATCTTGAATTAGGGAAGACTTTTATATGAATATAAAAACCTAGATTTAAAGGTTATTGAATAAATCGTATGCATGTGGCTATTTGGTTTATTTATCGCACATATAAATTGTTATTATGTGTTTATGATTTAGTTTTTTTTACTTGTTTATGTTAAAATTGTACGAATTGTTGTAAACAAGGGGGTTTTTTCTTAAGAAAAACAAATATGAACTAAATCATATTAAAATTAAGATTTGTTTGAGATCTAAATTACATAGAATTACATTGATTGGTGAATTGCAATACTAATCTAACGTCTACTCCTTTTGACAAACTATAAAGTGGGTATAACGCACCGCTGGTCATGTACCCGGTTAAGGAAGGAGGTGTTAAGCCATTAGTCGCTGACTAAGTTCCCGACTCGCCTGTGCGTCAAATTGAAATCACCTATGATTGTTATTTGCATTATACCTTAAGGTTGATTTACTGCAAATTCACATCATAAATCACAATGAATAAGGTTATTGCTTTGTGCTTTAGCCGTAAGTACGTTGTTAATAGTTGTGGGTAAATTCTTTGATCGGTTAAACCAATACCTCAACATAATTTATGTAGAAATTTAGTCTCGTGAAAAAGTTTACTAAATGTTTTATTAAACTTATGATATGGAATTGTATGCATGCTTCTCCATACATTGATTTTGACATCAAATTTATACCCTTAAAATTTAAGTCGAATGCTATCTAATTGACGAACACTTGAAATTACTATGTCATCAAATGAGATTTTTGGATGATGTTTTAATGGAGAGAAAACTTTCATAGAATGAGAATTCGTATGATGGTTTTACGTTATTCAGATTAGACGACTTAATTAAGTTACTCAGAGAGATCTGGAAACTTAAGGCATTCAGAAGGGATGAAACATGTTTAAATGCAAAACGTTTTTTTGGCAATGTAAATCCTTTAAATATCTAGAAATTGAAAACTTGTTCGACAAGTCGCTATGTTGAGTACATCATTACTAGCAGATCAACTGATGTAATGGATCTATGTCAATATATGTTCTAGGATTCAAGGAAAATACTATGGTTTATATACAAGGGTAATTTTATTTTCTTCAAAGTATTTTATTATCGAAAATACTAATATATGAACTTATTTCTGTAGAAATGGCTCAACCCGACAATAACACAATAAGTTCTACGTTCAAAACGTTTTTTGATCATCCTGAACTTACTGGTCAGAACTTCAATGATTGGTACCGCTCACTAAGAATTGTCTTGAGAGTAGCGGGTACTATTGATATCTTGACTACTCCTTATCCAGAGGATCTTGCTGAAGGAGATTCGGAAGCACAAAGGCTTGAACACGCTACGAATGTTAAGAAGCACTCGGAGGTGGCTTGCTTAATTCTAGGGAAAATGTCCCCTCCACTTCAAAAGAAGTATGAGCTATTTTCGCCTAAGCGTATGCTTGATGAGCTCAAGGCTATGTTCGAGAAGCGCAAGCAGTGGAGATCCACGACTTAGTAGATGCTTTGCATAGCTGCAAGCAAACTCCTGGAAAGTCTGTTAGTGTACATTACATGGAGATAAGAGGTTATATGGAATGGCTCATTGCACTAGGACAACCCTATGATCATAATATGGCTATCCACTTGATCAATCGGTCCCTTAACAAGGACTTCTATGATTTTGTTGGAAACTATAATATGCATTGCACGGGGAAGACAGTTAATAATTTGCATGCAATGCTCATTGACTACGAAAGGGTTAAAGGACAAGGCATCTACCTCTACTCCTCCTGTACTAACCATACAAAAGGGTAGAGTGAGTAAGCCAAAACCGCAAGCGAACAAGAAGAAAGGCAAAGGCAAGGGTGATAAGGGAAAGCAAGTTGCGAATTATTCGAAATCTAAGTAGAACTTTGTCAAGAAGAATCAATCTCATAAGGATGAGACTTGTCACCATTGCAAGGCAAGTGGTCACTAGAAGAGGAATTGCCCTCCTTACCTCGAAGAGTTGCTAGAAATAAAGAAGAAGTCTGAGCAGAGCGCTGCAGCTTCAAATACTTTATTTATGACTGAATTATTTAACTTGACATACAAATTAAATTTCTGGGTATATGATACGGGATGAGATATTAACATTTTTAATATGCTGATAGATTTTATCTGGAAAGGAAGCTATCCTATGGGGAACAATTTCTGCAAGTGGGCAATGGCTCACAAGCAGCGGTTGAAGGTATAGGAACATTTAATGTAGTTTTACCTTCGGGTTTAGTACTGATTTTAAATGATTTTCATTATGCACCTACAATTGTTAGGGGTGTTATTTTCTTCTCTTGTTTGTTGAATACTGGATTCGTTCATACTATTGATAATAATGGAAACTCTGTTCGGAAAGATGGTATTTTCTATTTTAATGCAATTTCTGTGAATGGTGTGTTTGAAATAGACATGCATGTAAATGAATCCAAGTATAATAATAATTCTATTTTTAGCATGAATAAGAAGAGAAAGTTTGACAAGAACTCTTCTTATCTTTGGCATTGTAGACTTGCCCATATTGGAAAGACTCATATACAAAAGCTTCAACATGAAGGTCTTTTGGAAAATATCAATGATGAATCATTTGATAAATGTGAGTCTTGTATCTCTGGAAATATGACCAAGAAACCTTTTAATAGTAATATTGAAAGGGCTACTGATCTACTTGGTTTAATACATACTGATGTGTGTGGACCACTTAGACATGTGTCAAGGAAAGGTGTTAGCTACTTCTTAACATTTAAGAATGATTATAGCCGTTATGGTTATGTTTATTTACTTAAGCATAAACATGAGGTATTTGAAACATTCAAAGTGTTTAAAGCAGAAGTAGAATTGCAACTAGGAAAGAAGATTAAAGCTCTTCGTTCTGATAGAGGTGGTGAATATTTAAGTCAAGAGTTTATATACTATCTAAGTGAGAATGGAATTTTTCAGCATCTTACTTCTCCTTATACTCCACAACAAAATGGTGTATCCAAAAGGAGAAATCGTACACTATTAGATATGGTCTGATCTATGTTTAATCTTACAACTTTATCTTACAACTTTACCAATATCTTTATGGGATTATGCCTTAGAATCTACGGTTCGCATTTTATATATGGTTCCCACAAAGAAGGTTAATAAGACACCATATGAACTATGAAATGGTAAAAAGACATATTTGTCTTATTTAAAGGTCTGGGGTTGCCAGGCGTATGTGAAACGTGACTCGGGTGACAAACTTCAACAACGATCTGTAAAATGTATCTTTATAGGGTACCCTAAGGAAACTATGGGTTACTATTTTTATTATCCACCTGAGAACAAAGTGATTGTTGCTAGGTATGGAGACTTCCTTGAAAGTGATCTTGCAAATCAAGAATTCAATGGGAGAAATTATGATCTTGAAGAGAGTCATATAGATACATTACCTTCTGAAAACACTAGCGAAATAATTCCTGTAGAACCAGAAAGTCTGGCGGTTCCACCAGAATTAGTTCCTCTGCGTAGATCTGAAAGGATTAAAAACGAAAATAGCAATATATGTCTTAATATAGAGTATGAAGATGAAGTAGGGGATCTTGGTGAACCTGCTAATTATAAATCCGCCATGCTTGATCTTGAGAAGGATATGTGGATGGTTGCTATGGATGAGGAAATGAAATTCATGAAAGTTAATGATGTTTAGATTCTTGTAGATCCACCACCAAATGCTAAAGCAGTGAGACATAAGTGGATTAACAAGTGTGTAAACACTTATCCTTTTACCACTAAAATTAATAAAAAAACAAGACCTATTCATGTGTTTAATATCGTAAAAGTCGAAATTACACGCGGTTTTGTGTTTTTGTGTGAAATAGGTACAAAAGATCAAAAAGAAAGAAAACACGGGATTTCACGGTCAATTGTTGAAGAAAAGTCAAAGAAAGAGACAAAGTCAAAGTCAAAGAACCAAAAGTGTACCAAAGATCACGAAAACCGGCAAAATCGACACAGGTTTTGAAGAAAAGATCAACAAAGCCAAATTCAATCTCGTTTTTAGTGGATTTAATCTTTATGAAGATTATTTGGGCTTGTGGGTCCCACATTTAGGTATTGGGCCCAAAAGCCCAATAAGGAAGCTAAGTTATTTATCTTTTGGATTACAAGTCTAACAAGGCCCAATTACAATGCATGGGATGGATTATACTTCATGGACCAAAAAGTTATCAAGGCCCATGTCTTAAATAATGCAACGGATGGATTTATCATTCAAAGGCCCAACAGTGAAGAAAATAGGACGGTGGAAAGAGTATATGTATACTTTTTTGGTCAATCGTTTTGGTCAAAACAAAGAAGTAAATAAATAAACGATTTACCCACAACTCATTTCGATACAAACAATACAATTCACCCTTCACCCTTCTCTCTCCCCAAACCTGTAAAAACCAACACTATTTACCCTAACCCTAGCAAGTAATTAATTTGGGGATTTTATCAATTAAGGGCGCGTGAGTTTACACGCCCTTTAATTAAATCACTAGTTTTTCGGATCAAAGAAGATGGGGAAGAAGCAGTGACGTGGCTACCATTCCTTGCATCTGATTAGGTGAGACACCTATTTCCTTTCAATCCACCAACAGAAAGAAGTAAAATCAGCACTCAACAAGCACAACTAGCACACTCAGTTGCCAAGCTGGCAATCCGTGTGCTAGTTGGTTAATCACAGCCACAAGATCAAATAAAGAGAAGAAAGAGAAGGAATAGACGACTGAGATTCAAGATCTTCTCAACAAATCTTCATCAGCAAGCCATTGGGGTTGGATATAAAAACCCTCATATTTTCTGTAATTTGGTATCCCTTTTTTATTTTTAAAATGATTATGCTTAAATAGTTTTAGGGTGATTTATAATTTCCTTTTCTCAAGTATTGTAATCATTTTAGTTGATTAATAAAAGTGAGTTTGGGTTTAATTAAATTCGTGTTTTTACTTATTGTTGAAATTTAATATCGCAATTAACTTTTTAAAACTGTTTGGTTATAATAATAATAAAACTATTTGATTTAAGCTTAATCATAGCTTTTGTTAAATAATTAAAATAAATATTGGTGATAAACTTTCCCACTGAAATTTTTTAAATCTGGTTCGATAGTGGTGATTGATGTTGTTATGATGGTTCGATGGTGATGAATGGTGTTGTTTCGAGTCATTAAGACGGCTCAGCGCCGCATCTTCTTCCCAAAGGTTATCTTCAAAAAGGTTCTCACTCATTTTAATTTTCAAGTTATTAGATTAATCTGGTTAGATGTTTATTTTATTCAAATGTTTAATATGTTTTAGAGTTATTGCCTTTAATCTGTTTGGTTTTTTGTTTTAAATAGTTTATGATTTTATCTGATTTGTGTTTTAAGTCTGCTTCATTATTTTAATAACAAGTTTCTATCTGCTTAATATATGTTTGGAGTTTGGGTATAATTATAATATGTTAGTTGAATCTTTTTTAAATATCTGATAGTTTGCTTTGGTTGAATTAAAGTTCTGATTTGTCTGCTGATTATTTTGGTTCTAAAGTTTGCTTGAATTTTGGTCATCTGATATGTGTGTAATTTAGTTGAGTATTGCATAGGTTGCTATTTGTTTCTCCTTCATAGCTGATAAGAAATTTGAATTTGATATTTGAGCTTTAATTTTGTTTCTAGTCTTGCTGTTTAAAGTATTATTTTGCTGATATTATTTGTTTGTGTTGCTGAATAACAAAAGCCATCAGATTCAGTTAATCTGATTGTTCAAAACTGATTTCCTATCAGTCCTACTAAACTAATTCAAAGAAGTTCACTCCTGTGACTTCTGATTTACGTTTTCATTGTCAAAAATAAAATACAACAAAAATGTCCCTCACGGGATTCGAACCTATGACCTCACATGTATAGGTCATACGTGATAAACAACTGTTCTAGCTATAGTTTTTGGTTTTATAACTGTTAGAATAATTAATATAGTTTAATTGATTAGTTGTCTACCCTTTAATCATTTAAATATTTAGTTTTAAGTTTTGTTTAAATTTAAATCATTTAAAATAGTTTTTAAATTTGTTTAAATAGTTTTATTTTAAATAGTGTAAAAGTATTTTTATTAAATAGTTAAGTTTTAATTAATTTTAAATAGTCTAAATTAGTTTATAATTTTAAATAGTTAAGTTTTAATTAATTTAATTAGTTTATAATTTTAAATAGTTTTAAAATTGCTCTTAACCAAAAACGATAAATCTTGTGAATTATTTGAGATCAATTCGTGATGATTTGAGGAACGATAAATAGACATTTAAAAGAATTGAAAACTTCTTATATTAAATTGACGTCGCTACCGCTTCGCTCGTTACGATTGACGATTTTTCGTGAGAATATTTGGATTTTGGGATCCGTTCACTTTTGAATGTTACTTTTCTTGCTAAAAAAATCAAAAACATAAAAAAAATCAAAAACTTAAAAATACAAAAAAATTAAAAATCATCAAAAGCAAACTCTTTCCTAAGATTTGCACCAAAAAAAATTAAAAAATCCAAAAGTAATACTTTTCCTAAAGTATTACACCAAAAATATTACGTATTATTGTTATTTTTCTTATTTCGATTTCTTTCGCTTTTTATTGTGAATATATATTTTTCTAAAAAGATACAAAAAGACTTTTCTTTTACTCTTAGATATTATGTATAGACATTTAATACACAATATTCCAAAAGTATTGTCCAGGCATTACACCGTATTTGGAGGCGTTCCGGTTTCATTTACGTGTACCGATCAAAGAAAAATAAAGGCAAAATAGATAAATACTAATAAAAAGTTTGAACTCGATTTATACAAACTATAAGGTGGGTATAATGCGACGAGCTATAAAAGGCCGTCTAATGAAAAAGGTTTTTAAGTGCTTTGTGTCACCTCGTTTCCCCGCTTGCTTGTGCATATATTGAGAGGGACGACCGATTATTGGTTTGCCAACTCAAGTAGTATTACGTATATATTTTTTGTAGCTTTTTAATATTGAACCTCGAGAGGGATAATCCCTTTCCTCTCAAATTCGACTGAGGTCTCCTACCTCATTCCTCGTGTTTAGTTGTATGCACACTCGCGCGCGTACACACATACCGATTGGTGTACCAAATACTTCTAATTCTTCCAAAAAGAAGAAGAAGAACAAAAGATCGTCAACCAAGCCGATCCTGAGAATCGAGCTTTCGACAATATGATGGCAACGGATAACCGACCTATGATCGAGATTTTGCAATCACACGTTGAGGGAAACGATGACGCTATCGTTTTCCTCGTAATTGGAGCAAATAATTTTGAAATTAAAACGGGTTTTATTCAAATGGTTTCCGCTACACCATTTTTGGGCCGTTCCAAAGATGACCCCCATGATCATATTAAGAGATTTATCCATTTGACTAATACGGTGAAATACAATGGGATGACTCAAGAGGCAATACGTTTGTTGCTCTTTCCTTTTTCCCTCGAGGGACAAGCCCGAATTTGGCTTGATAAGGAACCACCCCAAAGTATTCTTACATGGGCGGATTTAGAGACCAAGTTCATTAACTAATTTTTCCCACCATCACGGACCACCTCTGTTAATGCAAGTAATGCCTAAAAACATTATTAGTGTTAACTAATCTTTCTTAGTTTTGATCACAATAAACCATACAACACATTTAGTGTAAAACACAAAATGGAATTATTTAACTAACACTATCATCAAGGTAATAATCATATCACTAACCTTTCTTAATCATACTTAGTGATCATCAAAATGATTATCCTTAAAACTCACTTTTGTTAATAAGACAAAAGACCTTTTAATAAACTTTCTTTTTTAGAAAATGTTTTATTAAAATGGAAAATGAAATTTGAAAATGGCATATTCCAAATGCTGTTAGAATATCCTTTGAAGGGTTCAAATACCTCAAATATTCCCACCCCACTAAAATACAAAAAACAGAGCGGAGTCTAGTGGCGGTACCTTAAGTACCTACGCGGTACCTTATCGATATGGTACCACGGGGTGAGATAAGGTACCGCGCACAGTAGCCGTTATAGATCCGTTGTAACTTTGTCTCCTTTAAATAGTGGGTCAAATCTCATTTTCCAGCAAGCCTCTGGGACGTTTTTCTCAGCCCTATTTCTATTTTCTATAACATAATCATTAGTAAATGATCACTTAAATTGCTAAGGATGTTTACATATGATTATCCCCTTGATCCCCTCCTTTACCATGTCCAATGAGAAGATCACTCACTCACTAGTGTAGTGATAAAGATGAATTTATGAGCTAGTCATATTCATCATGATACCTTGTTTGTTTTAGGTCAATCCAATGTATTTATGAATACTTAGACTAGTTGTGTTCATCCAAGTTATTTGTGGATACTTGGATTTGTTGTGTACATCCATTGCATATGTGTTTGCTTGGATTTGTGTTGTGTAAATCCAAGCTACATGTATGTACTTGGATAAGTCTAGTTGAGTTGTAATAGATTTGATTAGGAGTTCTCACTAAACTATAAAGTGATGTGGTTGTGTCTTGTGAGTTCTCACTAAACTTTAAAGTGATTAGTAGTTGTGTTGTGTGAAGTTCTCACTTAGCTTCAAAGTAAAGAGTCGTGAAGATTGGTTCTAGCTTTCGATTAGAACTCGACATCTAGCCTTGTGTCGTAAAATGGTGAAGTAGGCAACGTCGTGAAGATTGGTTCTACCTTAAGATTAGAACCCGACATCTAGCCTTGTGTCGTTAAATTGTGAAGTAGGCAACGTCGTGTAGATTGGTCTTAGCTAAAGATTAGGTCTCGACATTTAGCTTAGTGTCGGAAATAATGTAAGCAACGATGTAAGGTTTTCTCCGCCGAGAAGGGAGCTTGTGGATATAGTAGAAATCTCGAGTAGGTGTACTCAAGGAGTGGAGTAGAAACGAGGATAGAGCCTCGTTGTCGAACCACTATAAATCTTGGTGTCTTCCCACTAGGTTGTCTCCTTCCTTGCTCTTTACTTATTTCATTATTATTATACTTGCTTATTATCCTTGCTAGTGCATTTCAATTGAACCTAATCATTATGCAACTTAGCCTCAAGTAAAAGATAGTTTTGATACAAACCAAATTGAAAGTAATTTTAATTTGGTAACTAATCGAAGAGAAACTATTCAACCCCCCCCCTTCTAGTTTCTACAATTGGTATTAGAGCGATGGTCACTCAAGATCTTTGAAGTATATTGTACTTTGAAACTTGGATCGATCCATTGTCTCCTCAAATTAGAAGGTCTAGTTGTACTAAAGTTTCTCTTTGGTCAAAACTATGTTTTCTTTGAAAATAGGTCTTTTAATTGATAATTTTGCATCCCACTTAAGATTAGTAGCCTTTATGCATTTTAGATATACTTTGAAATGTATCTACTAGTTTGTATCTTGCTTTGTGTAGGTACTCATGAAGATCAATCAATTTATTGGTTATGGATTGAGTTACTTGCACTTTTAGAAGAATCATCTTCATTGATCTTTAACATCTTTGAATGATGATACCAAGATGATTGGGAATGATACTAGTCCTTGAAGACTTAGTACTCATCATAGTCATTGATTGGGCATAGCACTTATTCCTTCATGGATTGCTCTTTGTGGCCAAGGTACGCTTTCGTTCTTCCACACGCCCTTTGATCATTCTTTTGATCATTACTTGACTATGTGCTTGTTCTCGGCATCCTTGCCTTGACATTTATTTGTGGTTTGTGTTTCTTTTCTTTTATCCTCTCAAACCTTCACTGCTTGGATACTTGCCTTACTATGGTGATGTATAGTGAGTTAGTAGAAGCTTAAAGTATCAAGCATGATTTCCATGGTTTGCACCCATACGGTTAGTAGGCCCTTTGTGGGAGAGAAAGTGAATTAATACCTTGCTCATATTTTAGTTTAGACTAAGACTATTATTGAAAGTGATCTTAGTCTATACTTGAATAATTGCTTTGTGCTTATTCATTACCAAAGCCGTTTATCGTTTCGCCGGAAAGGCACGTCTTAAACCACTATATATGACACAAGCTCTTCGTCTCAACTACTTGAAGATTGTCATTAATCCCTTGAGCATTGATCCTAGTCTTGATTCACTTCTCTTGACTTCTCTCCACTTAGTCGTTTTGCTACGAGTAGTCGTTTGTCCGTTTCGATTCTTTTCGATCTTGATTTAACTCGTAATCCTTCATTAAGGCATATTGCTTAGTGTTATGATGATCCAATGATATTCTAAAAGGCTCTTGATTTAATTTTAAGTATTTTAGAAAAACTGGATTTTCAAAATTTGGCGTTTTTCAAAGATAGAAACCTGCCTCTGTAGGCGGTTCCTTATCTCCGCGGCTCAAACCCGCGGTTCCTTATCGATAAGGTACCGCGGGCAGTAACTTTTGTCAGAGCGCCAGTTTGAGTTTTTTATTCTTTTTCAAACCAAACTCTCTCTCTCCCAAAAACACACAGCCGACGGGTTTTACCTTTTCCACCATTGTTGAAGCTTCCAAAACCTTCAATCACTCAAATTAATTGATTCCAAGTTGTGGGTTTCACTCATCCTTCATCTAACATCAATTAATTGTAAGTATTTTCTTTCAATTTCATCTATTTTGTTCTAGGGTTCATCCTTTCATAATTGGGGATTTTTAAAATTGAAATTGAATTAAAACCTTAAAAGGAATGTGGGTTGACATGGTAATCTTACTATGATTCCTTAGTTTGATATTCATTAAGATTTCACTAAAACCCACTTGTAGAACAAATCCGAATTTAGGCTAAATGATTTTGGTTTAATGATGGATTTGAGATGAACCCATGAACAAGTAGGTAATGACATTGTTAATGCTTACCTAAAAACCTTGTTTTGAAAAACCAATGTTCTAATCCATTGTTGATCTAACATAGATCATGTGTTCTTGGTTAATGATGGAATAGACACATTGTGAACATGAAAATGATATGGATTCAATCCTATGTTTGTCAAGAAATTGATATAACACATTTTCATTTTTCGTCTTCCTTTTTATTTTTCATATGAGTGATTGGAAAAATATTGTCTTGTGTTTGCATTTAGGTACTTAATCATGCCTTCTCAATATCAAAAAGATCATCAATTCACTATAGATTATATGCCCGACATCTCTCAAACCTTTGTTTCCCCTCAACTCCAAAACGCTTTTCCATCCCTTTCCTCTCGTTGTTTCCATGAGGGTAGGATTGTAGACTCAAGAATAGCGGGAGATAATTATATCAACTCTATGTTCGAGCTAATTGGGTTTGATTGTTTGCTTTACATAGACGAGGTAATTTATCCCTTGTTCCTTCTTGAGTTCTTTAGTACTTACTCAATGCTTGAAATCAACGACCAAATCTTTATCCGTTTCTTGTTGAATGGTCAAATCATTCAATATTCCCTCGATGACTTTGGTGATATTCTTGGTGTGCCATTTGAAGGCACTTGTCGTTTCACAGATAAGTGGAGACTAGATGCTCTCTTGGAGTCAAACGACAAACCTCCAAATGACACCACCGAAGTTGATCTAAATTTCATCCTTGAAATCATCACGAAAGAGCGTAGTGGAAACGTTGTGAGAAGCCTTCATACAAATGTGCGAAATGTGAATAGGTATGAAGTGCTCTAAAGCGACCTTAAGGATTACATGCTCCAATGGGCAAACATCCTTAGGGAAAATGTGTTTTGTCTTGGTGGGAACCAGGATCATATCCCGGCTTGCATGGGGCATATGTTGTTTTGCCTGTTTACTTCCACCAAGTACAATCATGCATATTACATCGCTCGACGTATAAATTATGCTCTTTATAAACCCAAAACAAACCTCCCTTATGCTATGCTTCTTACTCGCCTCTTTAGAAGGGTTGGTCAAGATTTTCCTCAACTCGATCTTTCTCGCTTTCACCCGGTTCAACGGGTTATGTTGCCTATTCAAGAGGTGTATCAACGAAATCCAAGAAGTGACCGTGGTTCGAGAAAATCCGACCATCAAGAGCCGGATGAGGAGGACACCGATATGCCACCAAGTGATGGTGATGGCATCGGTCCTAGTTCTCATTTTGACTCTTCGAGCAACTCCCATCCATCCTCAAATCAATTCGAGGATGATTTTGAAGACTTAGCTCCTCCTCCTCACCCTTCTAATGATGTTCCTGAAGATCTCAATATGGAGCATCTTTATCGTGAGAATCTTAGAACCCGGGGAGAATTACATGAACACCGAGTGGAGTCAAGAAAAGGGTTCAAGTATTTGGGAAAGATGATCAAGGGTTTAGGAAATAAAAGGAGGTGAAGACTTTGAAGTTGTGTCAAAGTTTGGATTTGATGGTTAAACATTTGGTTATTAACACTTTGGTTTAGTTGTTTATTAACTTGTGTTGCATGCTTGGATTACCATTTATTTTGATCCTTAATGTTTATTATGCCATCATGTTTGTGTTTTACATAGCTTGGTGCATGCCTTTTGATAGTTAGCTTATTAGATTATGATATGTAGTTAACTTTGGCTTGTGAAACTTTTGGGAAAAATCTGGGTTTATCAAAAACTGGGATGGGAAATTTTTTGAAAACCTTCTGGTCGCGGTTCCATATCGACCCGCGGTTCCTTATCGATAAGGTACCGCCGGTCCTAGATAAGGAACCGCCGGTCACTGTGCACGACAGCATCTTTGCTTTACACTGTTTTCTTAATTTTGTGTAAACCTTGCATGATTTTCAGTAATAAACTGCACATTTCCTAAACTAGAGTATCTAAATTCATTATTCACCTAAAATGATTTTAACCCATTACTAGTTTGGATCATCCCGTCACCCATTTAAACCCACCTTGTTTGCCATGTTCTTCACACATCAAACATACTTCCCTAAACCTTAAACCACCCTAATCAACCATGGTGTGTACCAAAACCTCAAACACTTCCAAGACCTCCACCCCAAGAAAAACACTCAAAATAAGGGTTAAGGTAGCTAAGCCTAACTCTTCACCTTTCCACACACCTAAGAATGAGAATGCTCCTATCCTCATTTCTTCATCACCTTCCCCACCTCTTGTACCATGCAAGACCTCCTCCACCCATGGTACTAACCACTCCATTGGTTCTACCTCCTCTTCATTCAATTCTAGAATGAATGAGCTTTCTTCACCCTTCACTCCAAGTGCACCCTTGGAAGTGACCACACAACCTCAACCAATCCAAAGCATTCCTTTTGGGAATGACTTTGATGACTCTTTGGTGACTTCACCATTTACCCCTCAAACTCACCCATTTCACCAACCTTAGAGGATTTACCTCCACACTCACCCATTTCCCCTTTGGGAAACATGCCTCCACTTTCACCCACATCACCCTTGGAGAACTTGCCTCCTCCACCTCCACCCAACTCAAACATCCCAATTTTGGGTGTCCCTCTTTCCCTCCTCTTGGGTGATCCTTACTTTGGGTTTCAACAAACTCATGGTCCTAGATGTCCATGTTGTCTCTACAACCGCTTCCTCATCCTAAACCTAAGGATGGATATGTATGGACTACATAGGGGTTTGCAAGACTTCTTTCTTACCTTGTTCTCCATGCCTCCTCCTAGGAGATGAATGATGGAGTTTTCATAATAAGAGTTTTCAACAACAAGCCAAAGAAAACTACTTATCTAGATTTTATGATAAGCTAGCTATGTATTAGTTAGTTTTATTTGTCTTTGTACTTGCCTCATTAATGAATGTTTTATGTTGTTGACTTATGGATTTAGCTTTGTGTGATTCTATCCTTTTGTGCACACTAATCAACTTTAATTTGAAATTAAAATTGAACCTAAATCTATCACAACCCCTAAACTTGACTAAAATTGGTTCAAAATGATATCTAAATTATTTTGTCACCCTTTGTCAAGACATTCTTTGTGAATGTGTTGCTTTATGCAACCCTAGCATATTTTGGTTCTAATAGAGGTAAAATTCCAAGATTTGCAACTTTTTTGAAAGTCTCAGTTTTTCCCAAAACCCAGGAAAAACATGGTTTAAAGTCCTCTGGACGCGGTTCCTTAAAGACCCGCGGTTCCTTAGTGATATGGAACCGCCGACCCCTATAAGGTACCGCGGCCAGAAAGTGACTTTTGAGGAATTTTTGGTCAAAACCTTTAAAACCCTATTCCCAGTCAAGATTCCTTGTTTACTCAACTTGACTAAACATTCCTTGACACTACACATTTTGTATTTAAATTCTTACCTTGATTACATTTTACTTATACCCCAACCTTGAGATTTCATTCTCACACCTTCCCAACCTTGAGAATTCATTCTCACATAACCTTGAGATATCATTCTCACACTCTCACAATGCCTAACTCCTACATTCCTAACCTTGACATCTCTTTGTCACAACCCCACTCACCCAAAGCTTCTTCATCCAAGCTTTCAAAGAAACCGAAAATCTCGGTTCGACCCGTTTGTCTTAAGAAGAATGAACCATCTTCATCCAAACCACCCAAAAACCCTACATTTTCTCCAATCAAGTATTGGAATGAGACTTACACCATAAACCCCATCACCGGAGCAAAAGAACATGTTCCACCACCACCACAATCCTTCAATACCCCTCAACTCAATGACCTTTCAGCCTTCCCAAACCTCACAAGGCATTGTGAAAACACTCCCAAACCCTTTACCCCACCACCACCAAACCCTAAGTTTGATGCCATACCCCCATCAAACGAGTTTGTGTTGCATCATGGATCCTCGTGTGATTGTTGCCAATTTCAACAAATTGAACTTGCTCATGTGTATGAGAAGTTAAATTTTCTTGAATTCCTCCTCACTCGACCTCCTATTCAAGTTTTCGTTCCGGTGGACAAAACTTCGAATGATGCATCGTCGTCATTTTAGTTTTATTTTATTTTTAGCAATCTTGGAAAATATCACTATTAGACTAGCTTATGCTTAGTGGTTTATTTTCCATATTTATTGCTTTTAGATACTCATACTATGTGTATGACTATCTTCTTTGTTGTATTTTTTTTGTAACCTTTGTGTTATTTGTGTGCTATCTAATTAGTTCTACTTTGAGTTGATCTTGGTTAATTTTTTACAATTGCTTATGGGTGATTCCATCAATTCTAAAGCTTTAACCCATTGACAAGCTTATCATCTTCAGTGGATTGAAGTTTGATTTTGTCAATTACCTCTTTGGACATACTTAGCAAAATACTTGCTTCTAATTTGAGATTTCTTCTCTTTCTCCCTCTCAAGTTACTTAGTAGGTAGTGATCATATATACATTGGTGTTTCATTCCTTTCTACTAACCTTTGTGTAGCATGTCATCTTAGCTCACAAACTTGGTGCCGCAAGCAAGGGGGAGCAACCACCAAGGGGGAGCTACTAGCAAAGTTCGATTCTCTTCAAGGACTTATGCTAACCTTTTTGCTACGACAAAGGGGGAGAAATGATAGTGATAAACTAGTTAATAATTCCATAGTTTGTGTTTCTACGTAAATGAGTTTATCGTTTGTCGTAATCAAAAAGGGGGAGATTGTTAATGCAAGTAATGCCTAAAAACATTATTAGTGTTAACTAATCTTTCTTAGTTTTGATCACAACAAACCATACAACACATTTAGTGTAAAACACAAAATGGAATTATTTAACTAACACTATCATCAAGGTAATAATCATATCACTAACCTTTCTTAATCATACTTAGTGATCATCAAAATGATTATCCTTAAAACTCACTTTTGTTAATAAGACAAAAGACTTTTTAATAAACTTTCTTTTTTAGAAAATGTTTTATTAAAATGGCAAAATGAAAATTTGAAAATGGCATATTCCAAATGCTGTTAGAATATCCTTTGAAGGGTTCAAATACCTCAGATATTCCCACCCCACTAAAAGACAAAAAACAGAGCGGAGTCTAGTGGCGGTACCTTAAGTACCTACGCGGTACCTTATCGATATGGTACCACGGGGTGAGATAAGGTACCGCGCACAGTAGCCGTTATAGATCCGTTGTAACTTTGTCTCCTTTAAATAGTGGGTCAAATCTCATTTTCCAGCAAGCCTCTTGGACGTTTTTCTCAGCCCTCTTTCTATTTTCTATAGCATAATCATTAGTAAATGATCACTTAAATTAATAAGGATGTTTACATATGATTATCCTCTTGATCCCCTCCTTTACCATGTCCAATGAGAAGATCACTCACTCACTAGTGTAGTGATAAAGATGAATTTATGAGCTGGTCATATTCATCATGATACCTTATTTGTTTTAGGTCAATCCAATGTATTTATGAATACTTGGACTAGTTGTGTTCATCCAAGTTATTTGTGGATACTTGGATTTGTTGTGTACATCCATTGCATATGTGTTTGCTTGGATTTGTGTTGTGTAAATCCAAGCTACATGTGTGTACTTGGATAAGTCTAGTTGAGTTGTAATAGATTTGATTAGGAGTTCTCACTAAACTATAAAGTGATGTGGTTGTGTCTTGTGAGTTCTCACTAAACTTTAAAGTGATTAGTAGTTGTGTTGTGTGAAGTTCTCACTTAGCTTCAAAGTGAAGAGTCGTGAAGATTGGTTCTAGCTTTTGATTAGAACTCGACATCTAGCCTTGTGTCGTAAAATGGTGAAGTAGGCAACGTCGTGAAGATTGGTTCTACCTTAAGATTAGAACCCGACATCTAGCCTTGTGTCGTTAAATTGTGAAGTAGGCAACGTCGTGTAGATTGGTCCTAGCTAAAGATTAGGTCTTGACATTTAGCTTAGTGTCGGAAAATAATGTAAGCAACGATGTAAGGTTTTCTCCGCCGAGAAGGGAGCTTATGGATATAGTGGAAATCTCGAGTAGGTGTACTCGAGGAGTGGAGTAGAAACGAGGATAGAGCCTCGTTGTCGAACCACTATAAATCTTGGTGTCTTCCCACTAGGTTGTCTCCTTCCTTGCTCTTTACTTATTTCATTATCATTATACTTGCTTATTATCCTTGCTAGTGCATTTCAATTGAACCTAATCATTATGCAACTTAGCCTCAAGTAAAAGATAGTTTTGATACAAACCAAATTGAAAGTAATTTTAATTTGGTCACCAATCGAAGAGAAACTATTCAACCCCCCCCCCCTTCTAGTTTCTACAACCTCTTTAAGGAATGACATCATTACCTTTGAACAAAAATATGGGGAAACATTTAGTGAGTCTTGGAACCGTTTTAAGGAGCTTTTACGAAAATGTCCACAACATGGTTCTACAAAAGTGCATCAAATCAATACGTTTTACAATTGTTTAACTCTTAATGACCAAGACTCACTTAATAGTGCCGCGGGGGTAATATTCTTGTGAAATCCATGAACGAGGCTTGGGCAATAATTGAAAACAAGGCAAAAGTTCAAACCAAGAGTGTAAGGGCTACTATGGCTAGTGCTAGTACTAGTGAGGCCGACAAGAAAATTGACAAGCTTACTTCAATCATGACCGACCTTGCTTTACATGTTAAGAACAATGTGCAAGTAAATGCCTTAAAAGAGACTTGTGAAACGTGTGAGACTTGTGGTGGACCACATTCATACTATAATTGTGACAAGGTTTACAATCAACAACTAGAAGTTTATGCGTATAACAACAATGAAAATGAGCGGGTTCATTTCAAACCAAATGTTGATGTTAACCATTTGTCTTATAAGTCTAATAACTATTTGGCTCCCCCGGGTTTTTTAGCTCCACAAAGACCACCCCCACCCGCCCAAAATAGGAACCAAGTTCCTCAACGGGGTAATTTTCAAGGGAATTCAAATACAAGGGGTTTTAATCAAAATCAAGGGAATTTTCAAGGGCAAAACCAAGGGTTTAATAATCAAAATCAAGGATTTAATAACCAAGGTTTTCAAAATCAAGGTTTTAATCAAGGTTTTCAAAATTATAATCAATATTAAAACCAAGGTTTTCCTAATCAAGGGTTTAACAATCAAGGGTATAATCAAATGAACATGTATAATCCTCAAATGGACTTGGTTCTACAAAAATTAACCGAACATGAGCGAACCATGAAAGAAATGCAAGAATCGACCGATAAGAAATTTATGCAAATGCTTCAAACCCTTCGTCCCCAAGGTGCCCTCCCTTCTAACACCGTGACCAATCCTAGGGCTAACGTTAATGCCATCACCACTAGAAGCAGTAACACCAACGAAGAACCTTCTTATTTACCACCTAACCAAGGACCCGAGATTCCTTCTTCTTCTACCCACCCTCCTTCACCTTCTACTTGTGACATACCACCCGTTATGACTTCGTCTACACCTTATGTTCCACCTTTACCTCAATCTTATACCACACATTCGGTTCCCAAACCGGTTCCTTCACCTTCCATTTCTATCCCTCCTCCACCAAAGGATGTGAGTGAGCAATCCACTCCAAAGCCTTCATCTCAACCCAATACACCTTATCCCTCAAGGTTGAGGAAAGATAAATTGAAGAATAAGGATGATATTCAAGTTTCGAGCTTCCTAAAAATGATCAAACAATTGAATTTTAATGTCACCTTTGCAGAGGTTCTCGCTTAGATGCCTAAGTATGCTAAAATGTTTAAGGACCTTTTAAGTGATAAGGAAAAATTGCTCGATATTGCCAAAACCCAATTGAATGAGAATTATTTCGTGGTTCTTTTGAGAAAATTACATGTTAAGTTAGGAGATCCCGGTCGATTCCTTATTCCTTGCAATTTTCCGGGTGTAGAGAATTGTATGGCCTTGGCGGATCTCGGAGCAAGTATCAATCTTATGCCATTGTCCGTGTGGAAACAATTATCTTTACCCGAGCTAGTCCCCACTCGTATGACCTTGGAATTAGCTAACCGTACGGTTGCTTATCCGATGGGGATAGCCGAGGATGTTTTCGTTGGAGTCGACAAATTCACTTTTCCCGCCGATTTCGTTGTAGTCGACTATGAGATGGATCCCCGTGTTCCCTTAATTGTGGGACGACCCTTCTTGAGGACCGGGCGTACATTGATTGATATAGCCGTGGGTGAACTTATTATGAGGGTAGGGGATGATAAAATCTTCTTTAACATGGGTAAACTTTCCAAACTTTCCAATGAGCCCGAATCCGTGAATTTAATTGATGTGCTCGACGAAGCATGTGAAGAACATTTTCACGAGGATTGTAAGAGCGGGATTTCTCATTTACCTCATGTTGAGACAGTAGCTTCTATTGCTCCATCATTGACTCCATTTGAAGAAAGTGATTTTCTTTTACAAGAATTTGAAGCAAGTTTAGGGGACGTGGACTTAAAATATGACGATTCTCTCACCGATTGGGAAGAAGACATTCGTACGATTGAGAGACTTCTCAATGAGGAGCATATTTCTCCACCTACTCCTAAGGAAGTTACAAACGATGATCTAAATTTGACTAAGCCTTCCATCGACAATCCACCGGATTTAGAGCTTAAGGATTTACCGTCTCATTTAGAATACGTTTTCTTAGAAGAGAAAGATAAGTTACCCGTCATTATTGCTAAGGAATTAAAAGAAGATGAAAAATCTCGACTTATCGAAGTGCTTAAAAATCATAAGAAAGCAATTGCTTGGAAAATCTCTGACATCCGCGGAATAGGTCCAAAATTTTGCACTTATAAAATTCTCATGGAAGATGACTTTAAACCCGCAATCCAAAATCAAAGAAGGGTTAATCCAAAAATTCATGAAGTCATTAAGAAAGAAGTTATCAAACTTCTAGATGTCGGAATGATTTACCCTATTTCGGATTCGCCATGGGTTAGTCCCGTCCATTGTGTGTCTAAAAAAGGCGGAATAACTGTTGTTCCCAATGAAAACAACGAGTTGATTCCTACTCGACTCGTAACGGGTTGGTGAGTTTGCATAGACTATCGTAAGCTCAATGATGCCGCTCGTAAGGATCGTTTTCCTCTTCCTTTCATGGATCAAATGCTCGACCGTTTAGCGGGTAATGACTACTATTGCTTCTTAGATGGTTTTTCCGGTTATTTTCAAATCCCTATCGATCCAAAAGACCAAGAGAAAATCACATTCACTTGTCCTTATGGAACGTTTTCTTATAAAATAGTGCCTTTCGGCTTATGCAATGCTCCCGGGACTTTCCAAAGGTGTATGATGGCTATATTTCATGACATGGTTGAAGAAACTATGGAAGTCTTCTTGGACGATTTCTCGGTCTATGGTGATTCTTTCTCTTCTTGCCTTGCCAATTTAGAACGTATGCTTAAACGGTGTGAAGACACTCGTCTCGTTCTTAATTGGGAAAAATGCCATTTCATGGTAAAAGAAGGCATCGTCCTCGGTCATAAAATTTCCAAAGCCGGTATCGAAGTCGACCGTGCTAAAGTTGACGTTATTGCTAAGTTGCCTCCACCTACCACCGTCAAAGGAGTTAGGAGTTTTTTAGGTCATGCGGGATTTTATCGACGTTTCATTCAAGATTTTTCTAAAATAGCTCGTCCAATGACTCATCTCTTAGAAAAGGATGCTCCTTTCATCTTTTCTCAAGATTGTCTCGACTCTTTCGAACTTCTTAAAGGTAAATTAACTAAGGCACCGGTCTTAGTCTCTCCAAATTGGGAGTTACCTTTCGAGCTCATGTGCGATGCTAGTGATTTTGCGGTAGGAGCGGTTTTAGGTCAACGAGTGAACAAACACTTCCAACCAATCCATTATGCTAGCAAGACAATGACGGGGACTCAATTGCATTATACCACTACCAAAAAAGAGCTTTTAGTTGTAGTGTATGCTTTTGAGAAGTTTCGCCCCTATCTTGTGCTTTCCATCACCATCGTTTACACCGACCATTCTGCCTTGAAATACTTGTTAACCAAGCAAGATACTAAACCGAGACTCCTTTGTTGGTTTTTGCTCCTACAAGAATTTAAAATCGAAATTCGTGATAAAAAGGGAGCGGAAAACCTAGTCACGGATCATCTTAGTAGACTTGAGGATCCTTATCAAGGGGAACTTCCAAATCAATAGATTAATTAATCTTTTCCCCTTGAGACCTTAATGTCTATTAATTCTAATCTTGATGATACCCCATGGTTTACGGACATTGCAAACTATTTGGCGGGTGGTGTTCTTATCGAAGGGTTATCGTCCCGACAAAAAAAAATCTTTAAGGATATTAAGCACTATTATTGGGAAGACCCTTATCTTTTCAAGAAATGTGCGGATCTTATCATTCATAGGTGTGTTGATGGGCCGACGGATTTACAAATCCTTGAAGCTTTCCACAAAGGACCCACCGGTGGTCACTTTGGTCCTAACTACACCGCTAAGAAAGTTTTTAACTCCGGATTCTATTGGCCCACCATTTATCATGACGCTCATGAAATGGTTAAGCATTGTGATGCTTGCCAAAGACAAGGTAAGATCACACATAAAGATTAGATGCCTCAAAATTTCATACAATAATGTGAAATCTTTGACGTATGGGGCATCGACTTTATGGGTCCATTTCCATCATCCAAAGGGAACAAGTACATCCTCGTAGCCGTTGACTACGTATCAAAATGGGTCAAAGCAAAGGCTTTAACAGTCGAGGGTGGTTGTGAACTTTTTGAAACAATTTTTGCTCGATTCGGTGTACATTGTGCTATTATTAGTGATCGCGGGACTCATTTTTGCAATGATCAATTTGCACGAGTCATGGCTAAGTATGGTGTCAATCACCGAATTTCCACCGCGTATCATCCACAAACTAATGGTCAAGACGAGGTTTCCAACCGTGGACTTAAGCGAATCTTAGAGCGTACCGTGGGAGAGCATCGTGCCTCATGGGCCGATAAATTAGATGATGCTTTGTGGGCTTTCTGTACCGCTTATAAGACACCTATATGTTGTACTCCTTATCGCCTTGTGTACAAAAAGGCGTGCCACCGCCCCATTGAGTTGGAGCATAAGGCTTATTGGGCCTTGAAGTGGGCTAATTTTGACATAAACAAAGCCGGTGATCTTAGGAAAATCTAACTCAATGAACTTAATGAACTTAGGAATGAGGCTTATGAGAATTCATTGATCTACATGGAGAAGACTAAGCTCATTCATGATTCCAAGATTAAGAACCGAGAGTTCCATGTTGGTGATTAAGTTTTACTCTTTAACTCTCGGTTGAAAATCTTTTCGGGCAAACTTAAGAGCCGTTGGTCTGGTCCATTCACCGTGGCCCAAATCTTCCCTTATGGAACCATTGAGTTATCTCAAACCAATGGGCCAAACTTTAAGGTGAATGTCCAACGGGTTAAGTTGTACTTTGGAGAGGACATCTCTCATGAGATGATTCTATCCCTCTCTATGTTTCCCTTGAATAAATTCGGGAAATCGAGTCGAGCTAGAGACTTGTAATAAATAAATCAAGCATCGTATAACTAGGTTAGATTTTTACCTTTTCCACCTTTTCCACCCTTTTTCACCTTCACCTATTTCCACCAATAAGTGTAGGGGGAGCCAAGTAGGTTGTTTATGTTGTGAAGCTGTGCAGGGATGTGTGCTTTAATGATCCACTTTTGGTGTTTTTGACGCGACCCGAGATCCCGTGTTCCCATGTACCCGGTTTCTTCGATTCGTTTTTGGTATTGTGATTCAATTTTGTATATAAATAAAAGAAAAAATTGATCACTTTAGTTGTCTCTTCCTTTGCAAGATTTAAACAACGTACTCAATGTTCTAAGTGTAGGGGAGTTTATTCTCCCACATGCTTAAACATTGAGGGCAATGTTTATATTAAGTGTAGGGGGCTTCTATGGAATTTTAGTGGGATTTTCCATGAATTTGACCTTATTTAACCGGAAAATTTAATTTTTCAATGTTTTTCAAATTTTTGATCTATCTTGGCCTAGTAATATTTTTCATTTATTTTATTTTATTCCTTTTGTCATCGCACCGTAGTTATATATACCATTTCAAGAATAAAGTCAAAAATAAATCAATAAATAAATAAAATGGTTTTAACAAGTTTAGATATCTTTGATATATTAGGCCCGTCGTGAATATTTTGACTCAACCCGAGTTTACTTATCCAAGTTTACTCTAGCTAGTATCCTTAACCATATGGAACTTAATTGGTTTATTAGGCTAACCATCCACGAGTCTCATTCCTTAAGATTTTAAAGTGTGGAGAACGAGAAATGATAGAGTCAATTATAAGTTTTGTATTCTTTCATGAGCTTATGTGAGTTAATTATGAGCTTTTTCTCCCATCACTTGTCAAATAAATAATTGCAATAAATAAGGTCGTACGATTTGAAAAGTTACTTAGCTTCTAGCCCAAAATCGTTTAAAAGTTGCTCGGGATTAATTAGAGTTCATAGCCAAGGCATAACTTATTGAAGCGGGACACGAAAATTGGCGTATCCAAAAAGGCCCTAACAAGGCATGAGGATATCCGAGTCCAAAAAGGCCCTCACAAGGCATGAGGATTCACTTTTTTTGCTAAAGATCCTAAGAGATGTGAAGATCATTAATCCAAATCAATATGAAGGATCAAGACACACGAAGAGAAGCAATTACTCCCATAAAGATCATGGAGAAGTCTATCCAAAAAGGCCCTCGCAAGGCATGAGGATAAATAGATCCAAGTCCGAAAAGGAGGCGGATCGTTGTATATCAAAATCCTAAATAAAGAAGAGGATAAATGAATAAGTCGTGGTCAACATTTGAAGCATCTCTCACTCCTATTGAAGATGTATACCAAAATGAAAAGAAGACCATAATTTCAAGAACGTCTCTCAAGATTTGAAGTTTGAAGTCAATGCCAAATATCGGTCCGAGAAAGGTCTCAAATCGTGAAACAAGTTATGCCAAGATATGAACTTTATGAGGTTTCGAGAAGCCGTTTTAAAAGATTTTGTCCTTTAGCTAACTATTGACTAAATCGTTCTACTTTATTTTCAGCCTTAATAAATTATCGAAATAAGTAAAGAATGCATCCTCGTGATCATTCAAGACAAAAATAAAATACAAGAGATACACCGTAGGAATAAGGGGGTCTAAGTGAATAAATAAACCACATGAGTAAGTGTTAGCTTTACTAACTTGTAATTACAATGATCTTGTTTTTAAGCTTGGTATGGGGAACGTGAAACTTGAGGGTGATTAATATTCATGACATCAAAAGCCCTAATCTAAGTCTTAGATTTCTTTACGAGTTTCTTCCATCAAACAATTTCAAAGTTAGTAAATTAATGGAAATTATTATAACTTTTGTTTCCTTGAATAAAGTTTTTATCTTTTCATCGTTTCATTTTAGTTTCTTTTCATTATAGTAGTAATAATATATCATAATAAAGGCCAAGATGGGTTAATTATGAGGAAAATATAACTTTATGCTTTAAAATTATGCATTGCATGGGGTCATTGCAATGGTCAAGTGTAGTGAATTTAATAAGTGTGTAAACACTTATCCTTTTACCACTAAAATCAATAAAAAAACAAGACCTAATCATGTGTTTAATATCTTAAAAGTCGGAATTACGCGTGGTTTTGTGTATTTGAGTGAAATAGATACAAAAGATCAAAAGGAAAGAAAACACGGGATTTCACGGTTATTTGTTGAAGAAAAGTCAAAGAAAGAGACAAAGTCAAAGTCAAAGAACCAAAAGTGTACCAAAGATCACGAAAACCGGCAAAATCGACACGGGTTTTGAAGAAAAGATCAACAAAGCCAAATTCAAGCTCGTTTTTAGTGGATTTAATCTTTATGAAGATTGTTTGGGCTTGTGGGTCCCACATTTGGGTATTGGGCCCAAAAGCCCAATAAGGAAGCTAAGTTATTTATCTTTTGGATTACAAGTCTAACAAGGCCCAATTACAATGCATGGGACGGATTATACTTCATGGCCCAAAAAGTTATCAAGGCCCATGTCTTAGATAATGCAACGGATGGAATTATCATCCAAAGGCCCAACAGTGAAGAAAATAGGACGGTGGAAGGAGTATATGTATACTTTTTTGGTCAAAACAAAGAAGTAAATAAATAAACGATTTACCCACAACTCATTTAGATACAAACAATACAATTCACCCCTCACCCTTCTCTCTCACTAAACCTGTAAAAACCAACACTATATACCCAAACCCTAGCAAGTAATTAATTTGGGGCTTTTATCAATTAAGGGCGCGTGAATTTACACGCCCTTTAATTAAATCACTAGTTTTTCGGATCAAAGAAGATGGGGAAGAAGTAGTGATGTGGCTACCATTCCTTGCATCTGATTGGGTAAGACACCTATTTCCTTCCAATCCACCAATAGGAAGAAGCCAAATCAGCACTCAACAAGCACAACTAGCACACTCGGTTGCCAAGTTGGCAATCCGTGTGCTAGTTGGTTAATCACAGCCACAAGATCAAATAAAGATAAGAAAGAGAAGGAATGGACGGCTGAGATTCAAGATCTTCTCAACAAATCTTCATCAGCAAGCCATGGGGGTTGGCTATAAAAACCCCCATATTTTTTGTAATTTGGTATCCCATTTTTATTTTTAAAATTATTATGCTTAAATAGTTTTAGGGTAATTTGTAATTTCCTTTTCTCAAGTATTGTAATCATTTTAGTTGATTAATAAAAGTGAGTTTGGGTTTAATTAAATTCGTGTTTTTACCTTTCTATTGAAATTTAATATTGCAATTAACTCTTTAAAATTTGGTTATAATAATAATAAAATTATTTGATTTAAGCTTAATCATAGCTTTTGTTAAATAATTAAAATAAATATTGGTGATAAACTTTCCCACTGAAAGTTTTTAAATCTGGTTCGATGGTGGTGATTGATGTTGTTATGATGGTTCGATGGTGATGAATGGTGTTGTTTCGAGTTATTAAGACGGCTCAGCGCCGCATCTTCTTCCCAAAGGTTATCTTCAAAAAGGTTCTCACTCATTTTAGTTTTCAAGTTATTAGATTAATCTCGTTAGATGTTTATTTGATTCAAATGTTTAATATGTTTTAGAGTTATTGCCTTTAAACTGTTTGGTTTTTAGTTTTAAATAGTTGACGATTTTATCTGATTTGTGTTTTATGTCTGCTTCATTATTTTAATAACAAGTTTCTATCTGCTTAATATATGTTTGGAGTTGGGTATAATTATAATCTGTTAGTTGAATTTGTTTTAAATATCTGATAGTTTGCTTTGGTTGAATTAAAGTTCTGATTTGTCATCTGATATGTGTGTAATTTAGTTGAGTATTGCATAGGTTGCTATTTGTTTCTCCTTCATAACTGATAAGAAATTTGAATCTGATATTTAAGCTTTAACTTTGTTTCTAGTCTTGTTGTTTAAAGTATTTTTTTGCTGATATTATTTGTTTGTGTTGCTGAATAACAAAAGCCATCAGATTCAGTTAATTTGATTGTTCAAAACTGATTTCCTATCAATCCTACTAAACTAATTCAAAGAAGTTCACTCCTGTGACTTCTGATTTACGTTTTCATTGTCAAAAATAAAATCCAACAAAAATGTCCCTCACGGGATTCGAACCTGTGACCTCACAGGTATAGGTCATACGTGATAACCAACTGTTCTAGCTATAGTTTTTGGTTTTATAACTGTTAGAGTAATTAATATAGTTTAATTTATTAGATGTCTGCCCTTTAATCATTTAAATACTTAGTTTTAAGTTTTGTTTAAATTTAAATCATTTATAATAGTTTTTAAATTTGTTTAAATAGTTTTATTTTAAATAGTGTAAATGTATTTTTATTAAATAGTTAAGTTTTAATTAATTTTAAATAGTCTAAATTAGTTTATAATTTTAAATAGTTAAGTTTTAATTAATTTAATTAGTTTATAATTTTAAATAGTTTTAAAATTGCTCTTAACCAAAAACGATAAATCTTGTGAATTATTTTAGATCAATTCGAGACGATTTGAGGAACGATAAATAGACTTTTAAAAGAATTGAAAATTCTTATATTATGGATATACAAGAAGAAAATCGACATGGACGGAAAAATACAATCATATAAAGTTCGTTTAGTAGCTAAAGGTTTTACTCAAAGTTTTAGCGTAGACTACGAGGAGACATTTTCTCCTGTAGCAGACTTAAGAGCTATTATGATTCTCATAGCTATAGCAACATACTATGACTATGGGATATGGCAAATGGATGTTAAAACTGCCTTCTTGAACGGTCGCTTAGATGAAGACATCTATATGCAACAACCGGAAGGGTATGTTGTACCTAAAAATCCAAAGCACGTGTGTAAACTTCAAAGACCTATTTATAGTTTGAAGCAAGCATCACGTCAATGGAATAGACGATTTGATGAAGAAATCAAAAATTTTGGATTTATTCAAAATCGTGATGAGCCATGTGTATATCGCAAAGCTAGTGGGAGTGACGTAGTATTCCTAGTCATATATGTTGATGACATATTAATCATGGCAAGTAACATTCAAAGAGTTAAAGCTGTTAAGGATTATCTTGGTAAATGTTTTTCTATAAAGTGTAGAAATGTAAATCTTACTTATGTTTTTAGAGAGAGAAAGAGATGGTGGATTTCACACTTTTAGAGAGAGAAAGTTAATGTTTACTATGTGTAAATAATGAAACCACACACCCTCTCCATCAAAGGAGAGGTTTTATATACCCAAGCCCATGAGATGGGCTTGGGTTTACATTAGGCCGCCGGCCCATACATTTCATGGGCTCGGTTTTGGGCTTTGTTTAATAAATGTAAATAACTTAACTACGAACTATAACATGGACTATTGTTGGAGTGACCGATCCTTTCTAATACGTAAAACGTATTTCCAACAATCTCCCCCTAAGGGAGGTCACTCCAAACAAGGGCGTTACCCGAGTTACAATAATGAAATAAACCTAGCATACTATGCTTGTCTTGAGTTCGTAGTCTTCGTCTTTCTTTTCTTTTTCTTTTCTGGTGAACATGCTGATGTGATCTTTGATATCAATCTTGAGCATTAATCTCTTGCCTTGATCTCGTGCATCCATCACTTGTGATCTTCGCCTCTTCGTGACACCATGTCCCATATACTTATACCTTTGTAATTCTTGAAAGCTTCAGAGTTCGATACAGCGGAAGGCTTAACTTTTAGGCTTTCTTGAATTAGATGAGGTATAAAGTGCATAAAGTATAAGCATGCGGGTACGACTTCTTCTTGGATCCCGCAATGCCACCGTCTTCAAATGCCGCAACATAAGTAGACACGAACGAAATGGCTTTGAACATTTCATTCTAAATCGGTAGCATTTTACCTCCGGTCGGTGAAGACCGTTAGACGATATTAGATATCGTACCCGTGACGGATAGTTTCAATTAAGTAACTTCCTGACAGGATTTCGCGGGTAAACCCGTTCTCTTTATTCGACCGTCCAAAGCTGACTGTGAACATAAAGAGTGAATCATTTGGATAACAATATCCGCATGATTTGAAGCCGTCAATTCATGTTCCTGGAACAAGTGAAATTCAATTAAGAACCGCACCATCGTTGCTTTCCAGTTATCACGAGCTTGATTCGTATAGAATCTTGCAAGTTACCTACCAAGTGCTGTTTGAGGTTAACACTAGAAGGATTTCCACTCATCACTGTGAACACTAAGGTATCACTCTGAGTGTTCTGGCAAGATCACTAAGATATTGCGTAGAGGCCTGGAACGTGTTTAAATTCAATTAAGAATTAAACAGCTGTTGCTTTCCAGTTATCACAAGTTTGATTCATAAAGAATCGCACAAGTCACCTACCATGAGCTTTTTGATATTCGCTCAAGAAGGATTTCCATCTTCATTGTAAATACTTTCGTATTACTCGGATGTTCAGGCAAGATCATGAAGATTTTGCGTAGACTCTTAAAATCTTTCTTACTTTTCACAATGTGTGAAGAAGCAAGGAAATATGAAAGTGTGTCCTAATGAGATATTTGATGATCGCAAATGGCTCTAGACTCGATCGTGCACTTTGGATTTTAGTGATCGGAGGCTGGAGAGGAGTGCCACCATTTCAATACCAATTCATTCGGAGTGAATAAATCGATAGATAACATGTTGTCTCCGTGTGATTAAAACAAATACCTTTTAAGAGATATCTGAGTTAGTTGGGATGGGTTGTGCATTGCATCACTGGGTCCATGATGTCTATCTTCAATATCAAGAATCATTAAAAATGATCTCAATAGCATATGTATTGACCCGGTTTCTGCCTAAAGTTGTAAGGAGGGCTTCTTTCTTTACACCCTTTATCTTTACAATTCTTTTTCATTCTTCAACCCCTTCAATGCTTACCAATACGTCATAACTAGCACCTTGTTGTGATTGTTCCAGTGCTAACTTAAGTACTTGGTCGGCATTCAGCTACGTTCACAATATTTCTCCATCTTTCCTAATGACTACTATTTCTAGCTATGGAATGTCCTTGGGAAGATTCCTCCGGTTCTAGAAGAATCATTGGACTTAACCTATCCTACCATCCTTATGTCACCACAATCTTCATCGTCGTGAAATAAATGGGTTTTGGGTAAGTATATGTCACCATGAAAATCCATTTTGCTCCCCCTTAACATATGCCACGATTTTCGAAAACATTTCGCATATGTCGGGATGAGCCTGCACATTAAGTCAAACCATTTGTGATAATATCCCATATTGAATCACATTTTATCCCCCATATTAAAAATATTAACCCAATCGATGTTTTTAATATCAATCGATTTAATGAAGTTTTAACAAAGGTTTTGGGAAGAAAAATGCAAGTCCATTTTATCTTCATGATATCAAACGTATGAGATATGATACCGTTTTGTAACATGATCACATATTCACCATATTAGAAAAGAATTGACAAGGTTGGACCTGATTGATGAGAACATCATATGATAATATCAAATGGTTCTTGTCAGCATATGTTGGTCGCCTCGTCACTTCTGAAGTCATCTCTTGACACCACATGTACGATTGGTATTGTTGTCTTGACACCAACTTGTGAACTTGGCACGTTCGGCATCGAAGATTCTGAATGCTTGACAATTGCTCCCCCTCAATTGTTGACCCGTGTTCTATTGAAAGAGCTGTAGTCGTCGGTTGAGTAGTCGCATCGTCGAGTATGTAGATACCAATTGTAGATAGCATGGTTGTAGAGATGATAGCTTCATAAAAACAAGACTTCTCTTGTTTTAACAAATAAATGCACTGAGACGTACATAGATTTGTGTTAGACCAAGTTATAAAGTAAACTTGATCCCTTACAAGGTTGTAAAGTAAACCTTGCCCGAGAAAATTAATTCCCGTTGTGAGCCAAAGCTTTCATAAGAAATACTTGACTTGAATATGAAAACCGGGTTGCAGTCTGAAATAACTACAAGCCATATAGGCATGTTTTATGAAATATTTACAACTTTTGTACGAACTCTATTTATGGCACAGTGTCAATATTAATCGACATTTCTAAGGCCGTAAATATTATCGTACCAAAAGACATGCCTTTGAAAAATAAAGTAAAAATATTTTTGGATTTTTATGAATTTTTCAATTTTTATGGTTTTTATATGGTTTTATATTTTTGTATTTTGCTTTTGTGGATAAAAATATAAACAATATATACGAATGATCACCAAATACGGAGAATAGTTTTACCACCACTATTCTTTCGCTTCATCTGCCAGTTCCTTTAGAGTCTCAGGCGAGAAAGTTCTCATTCCTAGCTTGTCGGCCAAAAATTCAATTCGAGCGCGATCTAAAGCCTTTGTGAAAATATCCGCCAATTGATACTCAGATCGGACAAAGTAGAGCTCGATTACTCCATTTTCCACTTGCTCCTTGATGAAGTGGTAGCGAATGTCAATATGCTTCGACCGGGAGAATTGAACGTTGTTGCAGCATAAGGCAATTGCACTCTTGTTGTCACAGTACATTGGAATCTTATTGAAACCTAGACCATAGTCGGTTAATTGCGATCTCATCCAAAGAATTTGAGCACAGCAACCGGACATAGGTATGTATTCTGCTTCCGTACTTGTAATTGCAGCGCTTTTCTACCTTTTCGATGCCCAACTGATTAGTCGATCTCCTAGTAGTTGCAAAGTTCCACTCGTGCTACGCCTTCTATCTTGACAACCCGCGTGATCCGCATCTTCATATGCCATTAGTGCAATAGAAGAGTCCTTCGAATACCAAAGTTCCCGATTAATGGTTCCTTTAAGATATCGAAAGATCCTTTTAACAGTAGCTAAGTGTAATTCAGTAGGCCTAGTTTGATACCTGGCACACATACATATAGCAAACTGAAGATCAGGTCGACTGGCTGTGATATACAGAAGAGTACCGATCATTCCACGATAAAGTGTCGGATCAACGACAACTCCATGTGGATCTGCATCAAGCTTAGTTCGTTCCACCATTGGAGTATCCACGGGGTCGCAAGATTCCATCTTATACTTCTTTAGCGATTCAAGGGCATACTTGGATTGATTGATAAAGATGCCTCTGGGACTCTGAGATATCTGAAGACCTAAGAAGAATGATACCTTGCCCATCATTGACATCTTAAACTTGGAAGACATGAGTGTCCCAAACTCATCCGATAAGGTTTGGGTCGAGGCTGCAAATATAATATCATCAACATATATTTGTACCATAATCATATCTTTACCTCTTTTCTGAATGAACAGCGTGGGATCCACCTTGCCTTTAGCAAAGCCTTGAGTAATGAGGAATTGTGACAATAGATCATACCATGCGCGTGGAGCTTGCTTCAACCCATAGAGAGCCTTCTTAAGCTTGTACACATGATTAGGATATTTAGGATTCACAAAACCATCCGGCTGTTGAACATAGACCTCTTCCTTGATTTCACCATTAAGAAATGTCGTCTTCACATCCATCTGATAGACGATCATATTCATATGGGCTGCATAAGCGAGGAATAGTCGAATAGCTTCCAAACGGGCAACAGGTGCAAAGGATTCCATAAAGTCGATGCCCAATAATTGCTTGTATCCACGAGCTACTAGTCGAGCTTTGTTCTTCAATATTCCGCCTAACTCATCGAGTTTCACCTTGTAAACCCATTTCAAAGTGAGTAACTGCACTTGATCCGGGCATGGGACAAGTTCCCATACTTCAAGACGTATAAACTCATTAAGTTCTTCTTGCATAGCTTCTATCCAACAGGATTGAGTAAAAGCTTCTTGCCATGTCTTAGGTTCAACTTCAGTGAGAAAAGCATCAAAGTGACAAAACATTGCACTTTCTTGTAACTGACTTCGTGTGGATACCGGACGATTAGGGTCACCAATAATAGAATCTATAGGATGATCCTTTGTCCACTTGCTGTCATGTTCACGAATCCGTGGATTGGAGTAAACTGTAGAAGGAGCTTCCTCTAAGGTGGACGACCCGGCTTGATTAGGGTCGGGAATAGGTACACCAAAGAATGGAAGTTCACGCATTTGAGCGAATTCCAAATCATGATCATCATCATCCTCTTCATCATCAATAGGCATGACGTGGATAGTTGTTACATGTGTTGGTTGAGACTTACTTGTTGTAGGTATATCTTGACCAATTGTAGGTGCAGATGTATCTGATTGTGCTTCGGTTGCTGGAGCGACAACTTCGGTTACCGGAGCTATTACTTCAGGTTCTGGAGCAACGATACTTGGAGGAGTAAAGAATTCATCAAAGAACGGTTGATACAACGTATCCCATTCCTTCCTAGTAGGTGGTGTAAATGATGATGAAATAGGGTTGTTTGGGACAAGACCAGAGCTAATGTTACTGGGTCCCCTTTCATGAAGTGCAGGTTCAGAGCTGCTTTGCTCAGAAGCCATTGCTATCAGCTCATCAAAATCAACATTCATAGTTTCGAGGATCTTGCGAGAGTTACGGTTGTAGATTCGGTATGCCTTCTTTGCGGGTGCGTAACCAATGAAAATACCAATATCAGCCTTTGGTTGAAGTTTTCCCAAATTGTCACCATCATTATTTGGATAGCAAAGAGAACCAAATACATGCAGATATGATAAATCTGGTACTTTTCCATGGAGAAGCTCATAAGGTGTTTTACCATGACGTTTACGAATTAGTGACCGGTTTTGGGTGTACACTGCTGTAAATACTGCTTCTGCCCATAAAAACAATGGAGCCTTTGCGTAAATTAACATCGTTCGAGCATCTTCCATAAGTGTGCGATTTCGCCTTTCAACGACACCGTTTTGTTGTGGAGTGCGTGCAACGGATGTTTCATGAGATATGCCAACTTCTTCATAATAATCACGCAAGATTTGATTCACAAATTCGGTTCCATTATCTGTACGAATGCGTCGGACAGTAGTGTTGAGACGCACTTGAATCATCTTGAGAAATCCGATGATGAATTTAGGTGCCTCATCTTTTGCTTTAAGAAATTTCACCCATGTAGACCGAGAGTAATCATCGACAATAACGAGGATGTACTTTTTGCCACTAAGACTTTCAACACGCATTGGCCCACAAAGATCCATATGCAAAAGATAAAGTTTCTCTTGGTTGGTGTCTTTCGTCTTGGGTTTGTAAGATTTCTTAGTGCTTTTCCCCATTGTACACGCGGAACATAAATGGTCCTTGTGAAATGAAAGTTTAGGAAGACCACGAACAAGTTCGTTTTTCGCCAAATGATTAATGGCGTCAAAGTTAAGATGAGATAACCGTCGATTCCATAACCATGACTTAGTCTTCGATGCTTTGGAGAGAAGACAGACGGGAGAGGCGGCCATCATGTCTTGTAGAGACAAAGTGTAAAAATTATTCCCTCGAGTACCTTTCAATAAATCAACCCCTTCCAAATTGCGAATGAAGCACGTATGCTCTCGAAAAGCAACTTCTAGGTTTGCATCACAAAATTGTCCCACAGAAAATAAGTTGTGACCAAGACCTTCCACGTAATACACTCTTGAAATTATAACATTCCCAATATGATATTCACCGTAACCCATTATCTTTGCAATATGATCATTTCCAAATCGAACCGTACCAAGAAACTTGCTGACGAAATTTCTGAGCTGAGAGCGATCTCCGGTCATATGCTTGGAGCAACCAGAGTCCAAATACCAGAGAACAATTTAGACCACCTGTTTTCAATAACAACAGTAGACAATGCATTGGAAACTATTGGTTCCGGAGTGTTAGCAGATACAGATATAGAATTATCAGAATTGCTAACATTTTTTATACCCTTAGATTTCCTGCGTTTTCTAATGTGAGTCTTAGCACTAACAGGTTTTACGGTTCCAACTTTCTTAGGTTTTGGATTATTCGCGGGCACTACAGTGGGAGTAGACCTGTTTAAAGGGCACTTGGTTCCTACAGTAGTGTCGGTGTTCCTAGTTAAAGGACACTCTTGTGTTTTGGTAGCCTTGGTACTCCTAGTTAAAGGGCACGTTTTCTTCGCTTTAGTGGGAGTGATCCTAGTTAAAGGGCACATATTTCCTACTATAGTGAAAGTTCTACCAGTGGGGCGCCACATCCAACCAACTTGGGTTAACACTTTCCCAGTCGGTTTCCATTCTAATCCATTTTTTCGGGCATACATCTCATTCACATGGTCAATAAGGCAAGAATCATGATGACTAGAAAACATACATTCATTGCAATTCCAACATTTCAAATTAGAATTCACAGTAGGCTTAGAACGCTGCACAACCGTAGAGCCTTTAGGTTTAGCTACATGATTCTTTTTATTCAAAACAGAAATAACATTCCTAGGATGGGCTTCTACTTTCTTCTTCACTTGACTACTAGATGAGGGCAAGATCCTATCATTCTTCTTGTTTCTTTTAAGCTTAGATCTTTGAGCCTTAGTAGTGGTGCTTACTCCTGTAGAAGGCAACACGGGAATATTAGAAGCTGGTTTTGGTTCCGCCTTATCTTTAGTGACCAAAGTTTGAGATGGTTTAGTCCTAGGGCCCTTGTTAAGTGGTGTGACGGCTATAAGGTTCCTTTTGATTGCACTAGAGGACGATGCTGAGACAGTGGTTGCGTTATCCACAACATTCTTACCTTTTAGAGTACGAAGTGTTTCCTTTAACTCAGCAAAGACCAGATTCTTATCACAAATTTGTTCCCTCAAATCAGATATTTCCATCGACTTTCGATTCAATTGTTCAATCAATGATTGATTCTGTGCAGTGGTATCAACACATGCGGGCTGTACTGAATCGAAGAGTCGTGTATTTTTCTGTTTTAAGTTATCAACTTTGGACAAAATCTTGGAAACTCTATTATCTAGATCAAGTCTAAAATTCTCAGCGGCCTCAAGTACGTTCACACAGTTAAGCTCCTTAGATTTCTCTATTTCTATCGGCAAAGATTGAGCAACCTTGTCACTTGGCTGACGCTGTTTTGATTGTAGATTCAATTGAAAATTCTTTTCAAAGTTTGCATCATCGATATTAACACCTTCGAGTGACGTTTCAAAGATTTCTTGAATAAATTTTTGCTTGCATTCAAGCGAAATACAATGTGTTTGAATCTCATCAAAACGTTTTGAAAGCGAAGAATATGAATCTCGAAGCTTTAAAAATTCAGCGTCAGATTCGTGACAAGTACTATCTACCACAGTATCCACATATTCAACATTATGCACAATAGAATCATTATCAACACTTGTATTCACACAGACAGAAACTATATCATGAGACATCACTTGATTCAGAAGCAGATCATTATGGCGTGAAACCCGTTCTATTTCAAGTAAACTGTTTTCATAAGCATCTTCCATTTCATTGAAAACACGTCTAACTTCTTCTATTTCTAAAAACAAATCTTGATCAATATTACGAAGACAAGCTTTAACATTGTTTACAAACGGAACAATTTCATCTCAAAACGCAGCTCTAGTGTGCTCAAAGTTCCATTCACCTTTCGTTATGGCCGTGGCCGTCGTACGTTCCAAAATGACCTTGTCAAAATCGGCTAAGTGTTGGTGAACCGTATTTAAGTTAACGGACGCCTTACTTACCGGTGGAATTAACTTCGTTAAATCCTTTTTGACGAGTGTAGGAGACGTACTAGGAAGGTTTTCATTTGACAAACTTTGGGGCACAAGAACTGTTAATTCTGCTAATTCCTTTTGTAAGCGAATGCGTGTCTTTTTCGAAAATTGATCTTTGTTATGTTGATCATAATCAATTGTATGGAATTTTGAAAGCATTTTAGAATGAGTTTCATCCCCAAGTGATTGTGTCTCCTCAGTACTACGAACAAAAGGTGCTTCTTTCGATTTTCCAATTATGGTCATATCATAAAGACCGGGAATATATTCTTGAGCTTGTTTTGCATAACCGGGATTAGGTGGTAAATCTTGAAGACGCTTAAGTTCGAATTCTTTAAATGATTTAGTTAAAAGATGAACCTTTTCTGTGGAAGCGTATTGTTTTAAAAGCTGTTGTTCTTTGAATTTAAGAAGTTTGGTAGCATTAATTTCCGATTCAACCTTTTTAGACTCGAGAGTTTCGAAATCCATTTTAAGTTTCTGAAAATCATTGACAACCGACTCTTTTGCTTTTAATTCATTGGAAAGATTAGCTTTTAATGATTCTATTTCTTTCAAGTGTTCAATCTTTTCAAAATGAAATTGGTCAAATTCAGAACATGTTATTTTCTCTTCTTGAGGGACCATTTCAAAAGTTTTGACCTTTTCTTTATGCAACGCAAGCTCAGCAGTTAGGGTGGAATTCGTATCTACAGATTGTCTGAGGGCCATATGCATTTGATCAATAATATGTTTAGGCACCATGACCAAATCATGTTGAGCATAAGATTCCATACCCGTCGTAGCATTTGGTTGAGGTTCACTCAAATGTGTAGGATTGGGTACCACCTTATTTGAGTTACTAGTTCCCGAATGCTGTTCGAGGTTGTCATTTTCATGCCCAACTTGATGTTGGTTATCATCAATATTGTTAGATGTGGTTGGTACCTCACTGATGACATCAGAACCGTAGTGAGAGAGATTAGCAACGAGAGCAGCTTGGGCAGAGTGAATGTCATCACAATCCGAATCGTATGCATCAAGATCATCCGCTTGATAAGCTGCATTAGAAGTGGAAACAACTGCAATGCCTTCAGTATCTGTTGCCCCTGGGTCTGCAAGAAATGCTAACTCCTCTGAATCTAAAATCTTCCCCTTAGACTGAGCATCAACCAAATACATCTTCTCACGAAACCATGCATCATCCCTTCTCCTTTTCGGCTGAGTGCATTCCCTAGCCATATGACCTTGTCCTCGGCAATTGTAGCAAGTCACAACCTTTTTAGGACCAATAGGAGTCCCATTTCCACTAGCTTGAGAATTCACAGCTTGATTGTTCCCATTCCTTGTAGGAGGTCCATATGAATTTTGCCTTCCCTGAATAGGTTGCACCGTCACTTGACCATCTTGAACAGTGGTTTGTTGTCGAGGATTTGATGAGGTGCGGAGCTGATTGTTTGTTGGTGGAAATCCTCTAGTTGCAACAAGTTTTGACAAGTAGGCGGTGAGATGGTTTAGAACATCAGCTGGCGTATCATTTGGAGTAAAGACCGGTGCTTGGATTGGTGGAAGTTCATTAGCGTAGAAACTTGTGCTGGTTGTGCTTCTATTGGAAAATATCCTTGCTGAGGAGTATAGCCCAATGAAGAAGTGTTGGCTTGTGATGGTGATGTTTGATATGGTGGTTGCTGTTGAAAAGATTGTTGATGAACACTTTGTTGATATTCTTGTTGTGGCATCATTGGTGGTTGATAAGATGGTTGTTGATAGATGTGTGGTGGTGGCTGCTGCAAGTATGATGGTTGTTGATAAGTATAAGCCATGTTTTGTTGAGAAGCATACATTGCAAGTGGATCATGAACTTGAGGTGTAGACAACCGAGCCTCGATCACATGGCATTCGTGTTGTTGAAGAAAAGCTTGAAGTTGATCCACATTGGTGTTATGCAAGTCCTTAGCCAATTTAACATCCGTCACGTATTTTTTCCATTCTGGAGGAAGAGTGTTCAAATACTTGGTGTTCAATTGAAAGGTAGGAATTGCGATGCCATAGATATTAAGCTCATTCAACAATAGGGTAAATCTCAGATAGTAATCATTGAGAGTCTCCCCTGGCACATAGGAAAACTTATCAAAAGTATCATAAAGCTTACACTCTCGTTCTTGTTTAGTTAACGAGGTGCCTTGCATTAGAACCCGAATTCTATCCCATAACTCTTTGGCAACTTTATGTTTGCTGACGAGTTTGTAGACATCTGGAGGAAGGGCTTGGAGAATGATGTTTGTAGCATACTTATCACATTTATCTTGAATCTTCATATCTCCAGTCAACTCACCCGTTGTGCGAGGACGAGTAGTCGTACCTTCGTCACTGTACCATAATCTAATGGTCCATTGAGCACCGATGCCCAAATTAGATGTCCATTCTCCTTGTTCAACATATAAAGTTCCATTCGGGAAGCCCATTCCTCATACATAGTCTTCACCAACATTAGTGGACGATTATCCGTACCCGAGAGGATGGACTTATCCGTAAGAGACGTGTACTCCATTTCAATAAGTGAAGATTTACAAAGTTGATCGATCAATGAAAGAAAGTAAATGTGTTTGTTGTAGTGTGTTAAAACCGAGAAATAATGTTAAAATCCCCTAAATTATGTCCGCGATAAACCAAAAAATCCAAGTTAAAATTACACACGATGTTAAAAATTTTCAAAAACACGTTTTTGAAAAAATGTTGGATCGTACTCAGATCGCAGTGGTGATCGTACTCCCTATGATCGTACTCGGATCGGAATCCAAGATCGTATCCCAACAATCGTACCCTGATCGCACTCCCTTATCGCACTCAGATCGGACTCCCAGATCGTACCCAACGATTGTACCCTGATCGTAGTGATACTGATCGCACCCTGATCGTATTGAGACTGATCGCACCCTGATCGTATTGAGACTAATCGCACCCTGATCGTATTGAGACTGATCGTACCCTGATCGTATTGAGACTGATCGTACCCTGATCGTAGCGACCTGATCGTACTATGGATCGTACTAAGCAATTGGTTCTTGATCGTGATGGTGGTTCGTACCTATAGATCGTACTACTTGATCGCAATGGTGGATCGTAGCGAGGATCTAAGTTATGATCGCAACAAGTGATCGTGACTAAGGATCGCAAGAAGAAACCCCCAGGGTTTATGCAAACACAAAGTCAGATCGTACTATGGATTCCAACGTACCTTTTTTCTCGGACAGTACAGTAACACGTTCAAATCAAGATTCAAAGCCAAAATATGAATCAAACAACCCAAAATTTTGTGTTTTTAACCCAAATAATAGTACCAAATCACTATAACAAGTAATAAGATGAAGTAAATCAAGATTAACCCATAAAAACACAAAAAAAAATTTGGTTCGTATGAAAAAGGATCAAAAATGGCTAGAATCAAGAACACAAACACAAGAACTAAACAATCATCCCATGGCTCTTGATACCATTTGTAGAAATGTAAATCTTGCTTATGTTTTTAGAGAGAGAAAGAGATGGTGGATTTCACACTTTTAGAGAGAGAAAGTTAATGTTTACTATGTGTAAATAATGAAACCACACACCCTCTCCATCAAAGGAGAGGGTTTATATACCCAAGCCCATGAGATGGGCTTGGGTTTACATTAGGCCGCCGGCCCATACATTTCATGGGCTCGGTTTTGGGCTTTGTTTAATAAATGTAAATAACTAAACTACGAACTATAACATGGACTATTGTTGGAGTGACCGATCCTTTCTAATACGTAAAACGTATTTCCAACATAAAGGATTTAGGAGAAGCTGCATACACTCAGTGAAATAAGATCTATCGAGATAGGAAAAGACGATTTATTGGTCTTAGTCAAGATGCTTATATAGATAAGATATTGAAGATATATAATATGCATAATTCCGAGAAAGGTTTTTCAATCTATGGAAGTTAAGTATAATCTGAGTCATGAGTGGATGCATCAACTCCTGAAGAGGAGGCATACATGCAGAAGGTGCCTTACGCTTCGGCTGTAGGATCTATTATATATGCTGTAAGATGCACAAGGCCCGATGTGGCGTTTGCTCAAAATTTGGTCAGTCGATACCAACAGAATCCAGGGAAGCTCCACTGGACTGCTGTTAAACATATTCTAAAGTGTTTGAGGAGTACGAAAGATATGTTTTTGGTATTTGGAGGGAAACCAAACACATAACTGAATGTCACAGGTTTCTGTGATGCGTCCTGGCAATGTGATAAAGATGATACGAAGTCTCAGACGGGTTACTTGTTTGTTATCAATGGAGGAGCAGATGACTAGAAGAGCAAGAAACACACAACGATTGTAATGCATGCTACTCAATCTGAGTACATGGCTGATTCAGAAGCTGCAATAGAAGTTGTCTCGATTAGGAAGTTTATTAGAGATCTTGGAGTGATGCCTTCAATTAAAGAACCTATTGATATATATTGCGACAATTCTGCTGCAATAATATTTGCCAGTGATTCTGGAGTCATGAAAGGCGCAAGACACTTTAAGCGTAGACATCACTACGTCCGAGAACAAGTAGAAGCTCGTGAAATCAAATTAATAAAAGTTCAGACAGATGATAACGTAGCTGGTCCTTTTACTAAGGCTTTGCCTAGACCAAAGGTAGTTACGCATGCCAAGGCTAGTGGGCTGCAACTAGCTAGCGAACTCATGTAATAAATCTGTGATTAGTATTTGGATAAAGATGTTAAGACATTATTATTTCATAAAAGAAAGATTGGGTTTCGTTTATTCTTATTAGTTAATTTTGTATCCTATTTTACATGTTTTAATCCATGAATAAACTGTTATGCTAAATGTCTGTGGTTGATTAATAATATGGGAATATTATTAAATTAAGACAATTTGAAATTGTGATAGAGTATACTTGAAAGTATATTGATCGATTTCGGATGATATTCGATGAATCGGATATTGGACTTATCCCAACTATATGATATTAGTTTGTGGATCTTTTTCATCAAGTAAATCATAAATAGTTATCCTTAGACCTGAGATACCAGAAAACTGTTTTGAATCTAGTGCATTTTTGTGGAATAATCTAACGCTAAACGTAACTGGTAGCAATAAGGATTATTTTCAAAAGTGTTGCAAAATTCATTGGTTTTGCTTGTAGTCAATATGGGATTTATTTCCTCCAATTTTGTTTTGGAGTATAATACAGTTGGGCCTCTCGTGGGATTAGTAAGATATTTGTGTGGTCGCACCCAAATTTGTTTTGGTAATCTTGCTTAATCTATGAACGAGAAACGGAATGGTTAATGAAAGGAATAACTGAGATCTATATCCTTATTAACGTTGTATTAGAAATAAAAGGATAATAATAATGATGAATCATTAAAAGGTTTTATCCAGGAGACCTTACTCGAGTTGTACTAGATACATTGCTAGTGTAACTAGACGCTAGTCAATGTAATCACGATATTCGAAATATGTCCACGTGGGAGCTGAAAGTTTATGGACTTATATTTAATAGTTGTGTGATAGGATCGAACTCGAGATTACGAGATTGCACTCAATACATAAAGAGTTAATTTATTTAATTAATATATTTATTGTATTCATTAAATTAAACCAAGTTATAACTTTAACGACCGTTAAATATTTAAGAGTTAAGTAAGCGATCGTTGTGGAACAAAATAAAAGAAAAAGAAAAGTCTGAAACACCCCTTAGGGGGTGTTCGACCATCGGTTGGAAAAGAAGGGGGAAGGAAAAACTTCCCTTATATTTGTGTACTTGAGATACAAGGATTTAGGCCTATAAAAACACTCCCTTACCCTCATAATTCAACACACAATCTCTCCCTCTATTTCTCTTGGGTCGATCGCAACAAGAAACCACAAAGGGGTTTCGGTTGGTTTTCTTGTTCTTTCGATTTTGCTTATAATCTAGTCCTAGCCCCTCTCTAGGGTTGTTGGGTAGATATTTCTACAAGCGTAGAAGCTCGGTTTACACGTTCTAGAATCACGGTTAGCTCGTTGTATTACGTGTGTACAAGAACGTAATATAGTCTTACTTTACACTATATCTTGGTGGTGATCATTATAAACCCTAATTGGTGATTCGTTCTTTATCTTATGGAATCACATTAGCTAAAAGGTACGTAACCTTAATTTGATTAATTATAATTGTGTTATTATGATCTTGTTAAATCGCTTCCGCTATATGTGTGCGTTGATCTCGTTTAGGGTTTTGTATAACTGTTATGATGTTTATTGTAACACCCCCAAATTTACACAATTCAATACAGCGGAAGACTCGTTGGTGTTACGGGATAGCACATTACTCACATCATAGACGACGCTTAAAAATCACGTCGTTTAATAATAAAGCATTTCCATTCATAAATATCAAATTTAAATAGGTCCCAAGTCATTCTATTTTATACAGGTTTTACAAAGCATTTGAATGGAAATTAATATTTAAGTACGGGCCATGGATTCTTGATGTCTTACCGAGAATTACTTTCAAGTACCTGAGATAAAACATGTTAAAAGAAAAGGTCAGTGAAAACGCCGAGTGAATTCATAGAGTTTAATGAAATCCCTCAATATAACATCGGTATAAAATTATTACCGAAAATCATTTTGTACAAATCATTTTAATAGTCCATAAAATAGCCAAAGTCATTTTATACAATTCCTTATCAAAATCATAATATAGGCTTTCGCCTTCAAAATCATTATACGAACCATTATCGTTAAAAACATCATACAATACGTTTTATAACGTTGTATAGATTAAATAAAAACCGTTATATGAATATGGTTATATAAAACCAAAACACGAACATAATATCAATGATAAGACCTTGTATTGCTAGTCAGGCAATATATCGTAATTCAATGCTTAAAGCAGTATTTCGTTAATTGGATTATTATAAGCCGCTTGACATTGTTACCTTACAATAACCAACAACGGGTAGCTAACCCGATACTCAATTTTCCATCTAAGTTAGCGTGTCGTCACAATAATCACGCAATGGAAATCTTCTCATACATAAATTCGCTTACCAATCAATATGGCACGACGGGGATCAACCGTCAAGGCGCGAACTGGGGTGATCGTCCCCATATAGTACTATTATATGCATAAGCGTCTACCAAATCCTGGTAGTTCACAATTCATGCTAATGGGACTTTTAGTGACATAACCTAACTTTAATAATCCATTTCATTTCATCTATCGGATCATTTAATCATCCACCGGGTCATACAATCATTCGGGTCCAAATCAATAAACAGACAATCGGGACAAATGATGTCCTATTTTATCAAAACTAACATGTTATCTCCCTCGCGGGTTTATAAAACATTTTATAAAAACATTTAAAAGAGTGCGAGGCTATGAACTCACATTGATGTGGGAAGGCGGGTTATCGGCAATTCGGATGTACGGTACGTGCTATAATCACAGAAACCTAGTCAAATAATACTCGTCTTAGACTCATGTCCAATGACTTTATAAAAATAACAATTATGTATACATATTATGATTTTATATATATGATGATCAAGTGGGTTTATATATTCTCATTTACTTATTTTAGTGTTATGTGTTGGAAATTTTCAAGACTAGTTATACTAGTTCACTCTTGTTTACATTTTGAAGCCCAATGGGCATATTACAAGCCCAATACTATTCATTAGCCCAATTATACTTTTATTATCAGTATTATACTTTACATGTTGGGCTCAAATGGGTTAAGCCCAATAAATAAGTTTATAAGTGTTTTACTAACTAGTCGGGTTTATAGTCCAATAAGGCTACTTTGGCTCGTTAATGTCTATATGTTGTAAGGTTCGGGTTTATCGGTTTTTACTTGTTATTTATGTTTATACATCAGTATGTGAGTTTATAAAAGTTTACATTAGACGGGTCCGACCGTCTAAGTTTTATTTGATAAAAACGTTAATCTTTCGGTACTAGCCGAAAAGACGTAAAAATCATGTTTATAGTTGTATAACTTGGAAAATATTTTATGCTTGTAATTTATAAAAATGTCTTATTTTATATCATAATATATGAAATTCTTATTTATAATTACTATTAATTGTTAGTGGGTTTGCAGTGTATATATTTTATAAATATATAAGTGAGTGCTTATTTTATATAAGTTTTTATTATACAAATCTGATTTTAAATTTCATGTTCACCAAAACAGCCATATCTAGAGTTCTATATGGAGATAGAAGCCCAAATTTTTATGGCATAAACTAAATGATATGTGCTCCATTTAACTCTACTATGGCTACTATTGAATCAACCTCTAAGTATTTTATAAAAATCATCCAAAACAGTCTATGCAGATTTGTACTCTAATATTGTTTTGATCATATCTCACTCATCCTAATGATATCATTGCATGGCCAACTCACTACATGTGTAAAAATCATATACCTTACTGTTTATTTAATAATTTATGCCATTTTAACAGTTTATCATAAGTTTCTTCACTGTTTTATACAGCCTACTAAATTAAGCAAGATTAACCACTTTTACATATAGTTTTTCATCTTTTTACCCATGATTATCAACACCAAATCCCCACATAATATTTTTATCATCATATATTCATCATATACATATACAATAAGAAAGAAAATACATGATTACATAATCAAAATAACAAGAGGATGGGAAGAACAATCTTTATACCACCAAGATGATGTAGGTTGTGATTAAGACATGGATTTTGATGGAAGGACTTGTGGTAGATCAACACCAATCTTCATGGCCACCAATACTTGTAAACTTCATGTAGAAATCAGCCCTTACTTCACTTGAAAACTCCTTTTTAGATGTTAGAATCATCTCCAATCTTCAAGGCTTCAAGGGTCCTTCATCTTATGTATGAATAACATAGGATTTGTGGTGTAAATTGTTGATCAATATGGTGGTGGTGGTAGAAGTGGACGGACAAAGTGGCTAGAGAGAGAGATGTGTGTGTTGTTTTGCATGTGAAAAATGGAGTAAATGGTATGTTGCAAGTGGTTTTATGGTGTATAGCTTACAAGTTAAGCATTAAGCAACAAGTGTGCAAGCTTCCTTGTGAAGTTTTGACACCTAATGGTGTGGTAGCTTACATGTTGCCGTCCCATATTAGTGGGGTGGGGCAAAACTTGTTTTGTCTCATCCCACTAATTTACGGGTATTCCTCGATTCTAGTTTCCTCGATTTGCGTGCCCTCGGGTCATTTTACGAAAAACGTTTTTATAATTTATGAATCAACGGCACAAAACGAATCTAATAAAAATTGTCTCATCAAAAACGGAGTTCGAAAACGTAAATACGTAATCGTAAGGTTTCCGGTTTAGTCGTAAAGGACGTTAAATTAAAATCGTAAGTCCTAATCTCTTCTCGTAAATTTGTGAGTTTATGAACCAACTAAAAATTAAAATCCCAAAATAATATTTACGGATAAATTTATTTTCTGAAATGTCGGACTGTCATCAAAACGGTGTATGTAAACGGAAACACGTAACGTAGAATCCTCCGGTTTAGACGTAGTCGATGCTACTTCAAGACATAAATCCAAATTTCTTCCCAAAAATAAGTGAGTTCATAATATAACTTTAAAATAATGCTTTTAAATAATATTTGAGAATAAAATATCAACCATAATTTGACGGATTGTCACAGCATATACCCCTAAACAGGATCTTTGTCCTCAAAGATCATCTTACTACTCGCTTCTTATAGAGTTAAAGCCATGTGGGTATTTCCTCCACATTCGGTCTTTTCTCACAAGTGTAATCCATTACAATACGCGAGTTTCATCAAACATAACTACGGGAATAAGATCAGGCTTATTGTTGACTTACTTTATCTATCCATGATGTTCACGGGTTTCTGATGAATTCAACTTTTCGCCGATCTAAACTTCATTAAGGAATAGTCAGATTTTTACTTGATAGGCATTTTATCAAGTTCGATATACGATACATAATTTACGCAGCTCTTGAAGTCCTAGGGTAGATCCAGCTTATATGCCTTTCAAACCAATCTTTTTCATCATCTCAATGGTCCCATAAAACGGGGACTTATATCCCGTGATCTTTCAGATCATCAATTCATTTTTCCATAGTTAAATTTTTTGGCATAACTTCGCTACCCATCTGGCACTTCGAGATCTACATTTCATACTCACATAACCTCCTGCCCATTACCGGCAGTTAATAATCAGATCCTAATTTCAATAATCATTTCAGGTCTCGCGGGTCGAGTATTTTGTAAGGTTAGGTTCGCCATCATAGGAAACCTTAAACCTAAAAGACATGTCCAACTCACAATGGGTGTATGTCGGGTGTCTTCATCCCAACTCCTGCTTACAGATGCTCTAATATTTAGATCCTAACAAGATTAGATCTTGATCCTAATACGATAATTATCAAGGATAATCTCTCCAAAGGAATACAATTTTATAGTCTATTACCAAAGGTCAATCATCCAAACATAAAACAACACTTATAGTATTTTGTATCGTTACTTTACCTCGTCCCTTCAATTGGGGTGGTACAGTACTCTCATCAAGATTCGTTCTCAATGACTTCTGAGCAAATCTCTAGAAATTCGATGCGAAGCGAGAATCTTGATAGAGATGATCGATACAGGCACACCATTTTTACACAACTCCTTTAAATACAAAAGAGTTAATTTCTTCATCAAGAATCTATCATTAATAGGAATGATATTAGCAGATTTGGTCAGTCTGTCGACGATGACCCAAATCAAATCAAATTCAGATGATGACCTTTACAATAGCTAGACGTTTACTTATGTATGAGGCGGTGTCTGCCTTCATAATTTGCCATCAGTACAACTTTTTCAGATAAAGATACACTTAATCAGAAATGGCAGGGATAGAATACTTTACTTACGGGATTCCAACCTGACTATATCTCACAAACCTGCATATTTAGGCAATCCACAAGCGGCCTTTAAAACATTTAACGCCATCGGCTTCTCAATTCTAATGGTTCACATTAGCCGCGAACCCCTTTTATTATATATATTATCCTTTTTACAATCGTCAACTATTTTTAAATTGTTTGGCAATTTATTTTGCACCTTCATTATTAAGGAACATGTCCTAATTGGTTCTTTATCTTTTCTATATAATGTGTCAGTATCTACATTCACCTTCCTAGATGGTATAAATATCATGACCGTATTTACTCGAAAATTTCTTTATTCATATTTTCTAAGTTTTAGTTTCTTCTAAACTATCATTTTTATCCGTTTTACTTAATCTGACGTTTAAAGCGTCGATAATTATTACACGTAAATTAACAATAAATATTAAGTTTTTATGAAACGTAAACGTTAAAAGTTTAAATTTCTTAGTTCGACCAACTATAATAAAATGTTCAAAACAAATTTGAATTTAATTAACACGATTTTTGCTGATTTATCGAAAATAATTAATAAGATTCTTAAATGTTTGAAAAATCTGTGGTTATAATTTGGTCAAAATTTTCTTAGTTGAAAAGCAAAAAGTGTCGTTTCAAATTTCAAGTCATGGTTTAAATGGCTTCCTCAATCCCTCGTAGGTTGTCTTGAGGTATACACAAACATTTACTCCTAAACAGGAGTTTAGTTAAATGATTTTTGTATAAGGGAATAATCCCTTAAAAATCCTTTGTTAAAACATTTGTCAAAACACATATGCACTTTCTTTTTGGTAAAACCCAAAATCTCAAATGGCTCAAATTTTTAAAGAGTCAATATAGATTCCATTATTTATTAATCACATGATAAATATTAAAGGTACAGGTTTTCGTTACTCCGCCGACTCAGGGTATTCTACAAATAATTATTAACTCATTCTTATTCTTATATATAAACAAATGGTCCTTAATGATCACGAGCAAGAATTTATCAAATTACAGCCTACATACGCGATTTCAACAGATTTATGAATGCTACATGTGTATTAGTTAATCCAAACGACATTACAGGAAACTCATAATGTTCATTACGAGTTCTGGATGTAGTGATTGGAATAGATAATCTTTTTCGCAGATGCGAAGTTGATGATAACCATGCCATGGATCAAATCTTTAGAACATACGCTAGAACCTTGTAAATGATCGAACAAATCTATCATCTTGGGTAGTGGATATAGATTTTTAATCGTCAATTTACCTAGTTCACGGTAATCAACAAATATAAGGAATAATAACACCATAACTCTTCATGATGACGAGCTTGGTAGAATAAAAGCTTTCTCCGACAACTCTCTTAGTTGTACGGTAGCACTTTCGATTCAGATGGCGCTGACGTACAGTGCATAAGCCACAGGTGCAGCACCGGGAATATAATCATCACCAATTTCAACTTGCCTTAATGGCGAAAGTCTAGGTAATTCACCAACAAATACCTCCTAAAGTTTCAGATAACGGAAACATCTTTTTATTAAATTCATATTAGGTTCTTTCTAGATTAAAATATCTATGACTTATTAACAACCATTCACGGTATAATTTCAAGTCTAAATGTAGGATATGGTCACCCATCAAGAATTATTTAGATCACTTTTTATAATCAACATCTTATCATTTAGGGGGAATTCTACTCGAGTTCCCATCAATTAAGACAATGTCGTCATGTCATAATCAATCAATCCATTTTACTGGCACTATCAACTTTTCAGTTTTATTGCCGTCGATAAGATGTGAACTTATCGAAAGACTAATAATAACTCATAATCCTTCACAATTCAAGGATATCTGGAGACATAACTAACCTTAAAAGAGTAAGGTCAACGCATAATCTACACGAGAGAATTTCAAATCAGATACGGACGAAAACATTTAGCGAATATGAATATATCCCATGTTTTCATAATTTGAGTACGCATTCGAAAGCTCCTCGGATCGTTACCCAGGTCATTCAGATGAAATCAAATCAAAAGAAATGATAGGAATGTCGATACATCCAGTCGGGTATCAACACTCGGTAATCATATACTTTTTCTAAGAATCTCACTACGGGAGAATTGGACAAGAAATAGTTGTCAATTGTCAAATAAGACAATTTCCACAGATGAGTAAATTCAACTCAGAAGAATAGATGCTACAGGCACATATGTGGGTGTCCCTAACATTACGTTCCTATTTTTCACTTCTTGCAGATCTCATAAAATTTAATCTTTCACAATCTTCAAAGAAAATGTAGTGTTTATTCATTAGTTTTATGGTGACTACTAATCAGCCTTGCATGGTCCATTCCAAAGTGTATGTAGGCGCGCAACTATATACAATTTCAAGATTAACGATGCAATACTCAGTTCGTCAAAATTTTATCATCATGTTTATAATAAAAACATTTTCATGCTTAATTCTTAAATAAGAATCAAAAATAATTTTACAAAGATTTTCTTTGTTATGAAAACAATTAAGTTTTCCAAGGTGTTTTATAAACAACTTCATTTCGATAACAATCACTTATAAATCTCACTTTGAATAATCCTTATAGTGATGAAAATTCCATTTTCTCAAAGGATACGGTTTTAACTTTATAAAAACAATGTGTGATCTGCAAAAGAGTGATGAAGAGTTGTTCACCAAGAACTAACTACAATATAATAGGAAATAAGCTTAGCCACTTTATCATGAGGTTCATGACCTCGATGGCACTCAGGAAGAATAATCCACAACGTAACTCAAATCGAGATGAGTACTTGTTCAATGGTTGCATCACTAATGCGAGCATTAGGAAGAAGCAATAAAAGATAGATAACATCGATACATGTAGAATTTAGCAATCAATGGTAGTCTTTTCATTAATCACAAACAAGTCAAAATTGTACCGTAACACATTACGCGCCACTATGTCATACAATTTCAAGAACTCATCCTACCAACTGATGTCTCAGTTAAGTTAGGGATTTTTAAAAGATACCACAATGAATACTAATCTACAAGAGTCATTAGGTGTCGCACCTGTCCCGGAAGATCCATCGGTCCCAATTCAAAAGAAGATTTCTTCAATTTATTTATTGGACACTAGGCATCCTCATTATTGGACAATGGCCTAGGAACAACCCTTAACACAAACTAACAATCATTTAAAACCTTATAATTCAATCACAGAACTTAACGACTTCCTCTTAACAATTTCATATTCCATACGGGTTAAATTTTACTTTATTCAAGTTTCAATCAACTTATACTCAATGCGATATCCTACCTCATTTTCCAATACTTTCAACCTTATTCTTAGACCTTCAAAGTGAAATAAAAGCTCGATATGAACAACACTTAATTTCCAATCCTATAACTCTTACAACAACAATTTATCAAATCAGTCACTAGTATAAAATGACTCACACATTTAATTAGACTTCTCGGAAAGGTACTAGTGGCATGAGGCTTTTGGGTAATGGTTCCAATGACAGCCTCAAGTGCAACATTCACCCCTTTCGATTTCAAATTTAAGAATTAGATGACAACGAATCAGATGACACATTTCCATGTGGTAACATTTTGTCAAACTCCACTCTATAAGGAAAGATCGTCATGACATCGATATCAGTTTAATCTTGCCAATTCTTCTTTAATATCACAATGAACTAATATCAACATTTCTACGAATATCAACCATTTGTTGGGATCATAAATATCCACAACTTGGTTTAGATCTAGGATAGCTAGAATTCCTACGAGAATAGCTTCGATTAATTTACTAGGGGATTTAGGGTTCCTTGTGACAATCTACGTCGTATAAATACCTCGTATAAATATCAAAATAATCATCAAACAATCATGTAATCAAATTACAACATATATATATATATATATAATCCAAGTTATATATATATATATATATATATATTAAAATAACACTTCTCAGTCTGGCCTTGTCGGTAACTCGGGAATTCTTCGGCACCGTTATAGTCAAAAGATTTTTAGACATTTTTAGAAAAATGTTTATAGTTAAAAGATTTTGAAATGTTTTATTCAAAACCTTGGTTTTAAAAATCTTTCGTTCTCTATAAAGAGAGCTCTGGTACCAAACTGTAACACCCCCAAATTTACACAATTCAATACAGCGGAGGACTCGTTGGTGTTACGGGATAGCACATTACTCACATCATAGACAACGCTTAAAAATCGTGTCGTTTAATAATAAAGCATTTCCATTCATAAATATCAAATTTACATAGGTCCCAAGTCATTGTATTTTATACAGGTTTTACAAAGCATTTGAATGGAAATTAATATTTAAGTACGGGCCATGAATTCTTGATGTCTTTCCGAGAATTACCTTCAAGTACCTGAGATAAAACATGTTAAAAGAAAAGGTCAGCGAAAACGCCGAGTGAATTCATAGAGTTTAATGAAATCCATCAATATAACATCGGTATAAAATTATTACCAAAAATCATTTTGTACAAATCATTTTAATAGGCCATAAAATAGCCAAAGTCATTTTATACAATTCCTTATCAAAATCATAATATAGGCTTTCGCCTTCAAAATCATTATACGAACCATTGTCGTTAAAAACATCATACAATACGTTTTATAACGTTGTATAGATTAAATAAAAACCGTTATATGAATATGGTTATATAAAACCAAAACACGAACATAATATCAACGATAAGACCCTGTATTGCTAGTCAGGCAATATATCGTAATTCAATGCTTATAGCAGTATTTCGTTAATTGGATTATTATAAGCCGCATGAAATTGTTACCTTACTATAACCAACAACGGGTAGCTAACCCGATACTCAATTTGCCCATCTAAGTTAGCGTGTCGTCACAATAATCACGCTATGGAAATCTTCTCATACATAAATTCGTTTACCAATCAATGTGGCACGACGGGGATCAACCGTCAAGGCGCGAACTGGGGTGATCGTCCCCAAATAGTACTATTATATGCATAAGCGTCTACCAAATCCCGGTAGTTCACAATTCATGCTAATAGGACTTTTAGTGACATAACCTAACTTTAATAATCTATTTCATTTCATCTATCGGGTCATTTAATCATTCATCGAGTCATACAATCATTCGGGTCCAAATCAATAAACAGACAATCGAGACAAATGATGTCCTATTTTATCAAAACTAACATGTTATCTCCCTCACGGGTTTATAAAACATTTCGTAAAAATATTTAAAAGAGTGCGAGGCTATGAACTCACATTGATGTGGGAAGGCGGGTTATCGGCAATTCAGATGTACGGTACGTGCTTCAATCACGGAAACCTAGACAAATAATACTCGTCTTAGACTCAAGTCCAATGACTTTATAAAAATAACAATTATGTATACATATGATGATTTTATATATATGATGATCAAGTGGGTTTAGTGTTATGTGTAGGAAATTTTCAAGACTAGTTATACTAGTTCACTCTTGTTTACATTTTGAAGCCCAATGGGCCTATTACAAGCTCAATACCATTCATTAGCCCAATTATACTTTTATTATCAGTATTATACTTTACATGTTGGGCCCAAATGGGTTAAGCCCAATAAATAAGTTTATAAGTGTTTTACTAACTAGTCGGGTTTATAGTCCAATAAGGCTACTTTGGCCCGTTAATGTCTATATGTTGTAAGGTTCGGGTTTATCGGTTTTTACTTGTTATATATGTTTATACATCAGTATGTGAGTTTATAAAAGTTTACATTAGACGGGTCCGACCGTCTAAGTTTTATTTGATAAAAACGTTAATCTTTTGGTACTAGCCGAAAAGACGTAAAAATCATGTTTATAGTTGTATAACTTGGAAAATATTTTATGCTTGTAATTTATAAAAATGTCTTATTTTATATCATAATATATGAAATTCTTATTTATAATTACTATTAAATGTTAGTGGGTTTTCATGTGTATATATTTTATAAATATATAAGTGAGCGCTTATTTTAGATAAGTTTTTATTATACAAATCTGATTTTAAATTTCATGTTCACCAAAACAGCCATATCTAGAATTCTATATGGAGATAGAAGCCCAAATTTTTATGGCATAAACTACATGATATGTGCTCCATTTAACTCTACTATGGCTACTGTTGAATCAACTTCTAAGTAGTTTATAAAAATCGTCCAAAACAGTCTATGCAGATTTGTACTCTAATATTGTTTTGATCATATCTCACTAATCCTAATGATTCCATTGCATGGCCAACTCACCACATGTGTAAAAATCATATACCTTACTGTTTATTTAATAATTTATGCCATTTTAACAGTTTATAATAAGTTTCTTCACTGTTTTATACAGCCTACTAAATTAAGCAAGATTAACCACTTTTACATATAGTTTTTCATCTTTTTACCCATGATTATCAACACCAAATCCCCACATAATATTTTTATCATCATATATTCATCATATACATATACAATAAGAAAGAAAATACATGATTACATAATCAAAATAACAAGAGGATGGGAAGAACAATCTTTATACCACCAAGATGATGTAGGTTGTGATTAAGACATGGATTTTGATGGAAGGACTTGTGGTAGATCAACACCAATCTTCATGGCCACCAATACTTGTAAACTTCATGTAGAAATCAGCCCTTACTTCACTTGAAAACTTCTTTTTAGATGTTAGAATCACCTCCAATCTTCAAGGCTTCAAGGGTCCTTCATCTTATGTATGAATAACATAGGATTTGTGGTGTAAATTTTTTATCAATATGGTGGTGGTGGTAGAAGTAGACGGCTAAAGTGGCTAGAGTGAGAGAGAGATGTGTGTGTTGTTTTGCATGTGAAAAATGGAGTAAATGGTATGTTGCAAGTGGTTTTGTGGTGTATAGCTTACAAGTTAAGCATTAGGCAACAAGTGTGCAAGCTTCCTTGTGAAGTTTTGACACCTAATGGTGTGGTAGGTTACATGTTGCCGTCCCATATTAGTGGGGTGGGGCAAAACTTGTTTTGTCTCATCCCACTAATTTACGGGTATTCCTCGATTATAGTTTCCTCGATTTGCGTGTTCTCGGGTCGTTTTACGAAAAACGTTTTTATAAATTATGAATCAACGGCACAAACGAATCTAATAAAAATTGCTCATCAAAAACGGAGGTCGAAAACGTAAATACGTAATCCTAAGGTTTCCGGTTTAGTCGTAAAGGACGTTAAATTAAAATCGTAAGTCCTAATCTCTTCTCGTAAATTTGTGAGTTTATGAACCAACTCAAAATTAAAATCCCAAAATAATATTTACGGATAAATTTATTTTCTGAAATGTCGGACTGTCATCAAAACGGTGTATGTAAACGTAAGCACGTAACGTAGAATCCTCCGGTTTAGACGTAGTCGATGCTACTTCAAGACATAAATCCAAATTTCTTCCAAAAAATAAGTGAGTTCATAATATAACATTAAAATAATGTTTTTAAACAATATTTGAGAATAAAATATCAACCATAAATTGACGGATTGTCACATTTATAAGCCTTCACAAGTGTGAACGCCCATAGGTCGGTTCAAAAAACAAAATCTAACATGAACAAGTGTGAACGCCTATGGGTCGGTTCACAAAATAAAATTTGACATGAACAAGTGTGAACGCCTATGGTTCGGTTCACAAAACAAAATCAGAAAGAAAAGCACATGCGACTAAGTATGGCCAGTCATGTACCATCCCTTTACTTAGTCAAAACTTTACAAAACCGAATGATAAAATGCATGAGAAAAATGGGAGACAACAACGCCAAATTCTAGGAAGTTCCTGTTAACTACCCACTAGTCATATATCAAGTTTTAGAGCCTACAAATCGAAACCTTGTGCTCTGATACCATAATTGTAACACCCCACTTGGATAAGTAGACCGTTACGTGTATTTATGACGTGTTACCAAAGCATGCAAGGTAATATGTAATAAAAACATACATGACCATAAAGGAAAACCAAAATCAAACATCGGCTCCTAAACTTAAACTCAAAAATCTGCATAAAGTAAATGAAATACAAAAGGAATAGAAGTATAAGGTAGCTCCCATCCTATGCACGTCCGCTAAATGCTCAAATCCGTCCTTGGGTACCTGCCGTATGAGTCATGGAAAGAAAATACGGCTGATCAATACGCTCAGTGAACGGATATAATGACATGATAAGAATATTTGTAATATAAAAGAAAGATCTGGAATACTAAGCTGAACATATAAAAGTACAAAAGCTGAAAGACTGATAAGTAATATGCAGCGAAAAAATTGTGTATGTCCTGGAAAACATGTTTTATAACTTGTAAAACTGAACTATAAACTGTTAAATCTGAAAACATGCATGTACTGTATTTTAAGTGCCAAGAGCTTATATAGGTCATGTACTGTAACAACGTGTGCATGAATACATAGAGGGATGACCTCGTCATGCTATAGAGGGGTGACCTATAACTGATAAGCTGGGTGGAGGGATCAGCTCCAATGTGAATGATGTAGAGCACACACCAACTCACCTGATAAACTATAAACTGATAAACTAGGATGCACCCATACGCTTGATAATACTGATAAATGGCCAACTGAAACTGAAAGGGACGCCACAAGAAATCACTCCCTCGCAGAGGAGTCATGACACTGGTGCCTCAAGTGTCATGGTTACGGTACCTCCGTAACTAGGTGAAACTGGTCATGCATGTATATAAAGCTCAGGCAGTTAACATAGTTATCATGGAAAATCATGTAAAGTTTTAAAACATATAACTAGGGAAAACAGATGGCTGCAGACGGGGAATCCTAATCATGCATAGAAGGAAAGTCCATACTGAAGGACGGAAAATCCGTATCTTGTATCCAGTAACTGACTGAAGACGCAAAAACAGGAATCCTACTTTGACTTCACGCGAACTACATGAATAAAGGACGTGAATAAGTTATCTCCTTATTGTAAACTTTTATTGGTTTTTATTGTTTTTAACTTGGTTTACATGTTCTTGTCTTGTTTTACTGATTCGTGTATGACCTTGTAATTCTGACTGTTTCGTGTAATTCTGATTAATGTATTTCATGTACTCTTGTGTTATTATACTTGTGGTAGCATAATAAGCAACTTCCCATAAATAGTAAGT